>CM053034.1:170646708-171047716 GCA_028564925.1 Lithobates sylvaticus | reverse complement strand
GAAGGGGGGAAGAGTCCAGTGACGTCGATGTCCGTGTTGTCACTGGATCTCTAAAGGAACTCTCTGAAGACCCGGAAGCCGGCGTGAGGTGAGGTGAGTACCGATCAAAAGAATTTTGATTGATCAAAAAAAATTACGATTAATCGAGGAATTAATCTTTAATTTCCACAGCCCTGCTTTTTTTCTGTCAGTAAATTTTGTAACTAAGTAATTTTTCGCCTTCACTGATGAGGCGGCACTGATGGACACTGATAGGCTCAAATGGTGGGCATTGATGAGGTGGCATTTATGGGCACTGATGAGGCAGCACTTATGGGCACTGATGAGGTGGCACTGATGAGGAGGCACTAATATACCGCACTTATGGGCACTGATGAGGTGGCACTGATACGAGGCACTGATGGGCACTGATAGGCAGCACTGATGAGCACTTTTTATCGTGGCACTGATGGGCACTAATAGGCAGCACCTGGTGGGCACTGATAGGCGGCACTATTGGGCACTGATAGGCGGCACGGATAGGCGGTACAGATGGGGACTGATGAGCATTGATGAGTGGCACTGATGGGCGACACTGATGGGCATTGATGGGCAGCAGTGATGGACAATGATGGGCAGCACTGATAGGCGGCACTGATTGCCAGCACTGACTGGCATCGCTAATGGGCACTGATTGACGGCACTTGTGGGCAGTGGTGGGAACTGATTGCTGCCACTGGTGGGCACTGTATGCTGGCATTGGTGGGCAATGGTGGGCACTGTTTTGTGACACTGTATTTATTTATCGTGATCAGTGCCCTGACTACATCCCTAGATGTCCCCCTGTAAGGAGATGCCGCTGATCGGCTCTCCTCTCCTCACACTCTTTTAGTGTGAGGCGAGGAGAGACGATTACCGGCATCTCCTTGTTTACATGTGACCGGCTGTGATTGGACACATGGTCGATCACATGGTTAAAGAGCCGCAGGTGTGGCTCTTTACAGAGATCGGGGCTGCTGTTCTGGGATGCCGTCATATGACGTCATCCCAGAACGAGAGCTGAAACGCCCGCTTTCATTTGACGGTGGGCGGGCAGCAAGCAGTTAAATCAGTACAACACCCAATGTGTGATTCACTTGAGCTGTCAAAATTCATTTATAAAAAAGATACAATATACCAGTCCAGGGTAAAATCTCTAACAGATGATGGCCAGCAAAATCTTACTTCCCAAGATCCATTTAATAAAAAAAAAAGAATGTTTTCAATATTATATACAGGGGGCGGTCGGGAAGTGGTTAAGTAACACTAAACTATTCAAGTATGTATTCAAACAAGTCCCTTCTATTGCTCTCAGCCTCCTCCCAATGCCTCTTATTTTTTTACTGTGATCTGACTTCCTGTTAGAAGGTGGCTACATTCATTCTCCATGGTCTCATTGTATGTAGGAATGTAGAACCTTCCTATATCCCTATGGATGGACTTGTGTCTTTTTTCGGCCTAGCTAACTATGTAACTATGAGATGGACTAGGCAGGGGTGTTTTTAAGGCAGGGTAAAAGGGGCAGCTGCCCTGGGCGCTGTCATTGTTGTGGGGCCCAAAGCAGCTGCCTCATACTTGCCAACTATCCTGGTTTAAATTCCCTCGTCCCTTGAGGTTTTTAGTCCCGTGCTGTGTCCCAATATCTCAGTGTGAAGTGCTGCTACTAATGCCGCCCAGCTCTTCCCTATTGTTGTGTACAGATGACTCACCTGTAGACCTAAATAGTGGTGGCAGTCATATGTAACTAGCGGTGGCATTCATATGTAAATAGCGGCGGCCATCAGCGTTAATATGTATATCATGCCCCCCTGAGGTCATATTCACAGTAATCTATAACAACCAATCAACAAGCAGAAATCATGTGCCGTAACCTCTAGCAACTAATCAGTGAGCCTGTAATGTGTGCTGTAACCTCTAGCAACCAGTCAATAAGCGGTAATGATAAACTGTAACCTCTGGCAACCAATTGCAATAGCTGCCTGATCTGATTCAGTAAACTGATTTTGAGTCTAGCTGCTATTTATTGTATGTCTCAGAGCAGGTAAAGAGCGAAACTGCATGGGGGGCCCCAAGAAAAGTTTTGCCCAGGGTTGAATCAATATTAAAGACGGCCCTGGGACTAGGGACTATGGGATTTGTTGTGTGCATAGGGCAGTATGCATGACCATGACTATTATTTGCTGCTTGTTCCAAGCAACAAAAGTTAGGGGAAAATGAGAGGTTCAGGAACTCATGGAGGATGTTACAAGGAGACAGAATAACAGAGTAAAAAATTATTTCATGAAAAAACTGAATCCAGGGCCATTACATAGTGGATATGTATGGATATTTTGGGAAATTAGCATATCGTTTAGTGTCACTTTAATTTCAGTAGTTGTCGAAACGCAAGGCTGGGTGATAGAAGCTGAACACAAGTGGCATTAAAGGTAAAATCTATAAATTATATTTAACCCCAACTCCAGGATGAATGGCTAAATACACAGTTGAAATATACACGTACAAACTGTCTTATGGTAACTGTCATGAGTAATTCTGCTTAACCATTTTTGTGATACATGCATATCTACCCAACAGCACAGCCAGGGTGGTGACACCACTTTCTCTGTTATGCGACGTACACACGGTCCGAATTTCCGATGGAAACAGTCCGATGGGAGCTTTTCATCTGATTTTCCGACCGTGTGTATGCCCATCGGTCTTTTTCTGTCGGAATTTCTGACGGACTTTGGATTGAGAATCTGTTCTTAATCTTTCCGACGGAAAACCTTTCTATCAGATTTTCCGATCGTGTGTATGCAATTCCGACACGCAAAATTCTGACGCATGCTTGGAAACAATTCGACACATGTTTAGAAGCATTAAACTTCCCTTTTATAGTGCAGTCGAATGTGTTGTATGCCGTGGTGTTATTGATCGTCGGAATTTGGTGTGACCGTGTGTAGGCAAGACAGTTTGAGCGAAATTCCGTCGGAATTCCGACAGGAAAACCATCAGAGCTTTTTCCGACGAGAATTCCGACCGTGTGTACGCGGCATTAGAAGTAAGGAATATAGTTGTGTGAGCTCCTCCCACCAAGTCTTCTGACTGGACAGTAAAGGGGCAGCAACACACTCGTAGGTCATCTTCTCTATCTACTGTAGTGCTACCCCCGCAGGAGCTGCTGGTAGTATGGTCCTATTTCCTTCCCTCAAAGCACACACAACCAGACACACAGCATTTTCAGCACTCTTCCTCTGGCTCTAAAGATCAGTCTAGGGTTTTTTTTTTTATTTGAACAGTAACTTGGATAGGAATGGGAAGCATGGGATATCCCAGAACTGTAGAACTGAAAAACTTGAAGACTGCTAGGTTTCTGGCTGCTCTGTACAAAATACAGGCGGTATTGCATAACCTCTGGCTGCTTTGCACTCTCTTGACTGTCATGTACAACTCCTGGTTGTACTGGGCAAACCTCCAGCATTATTGCACTGCTACTGGCTGTTATGCACAACTCCTTTGAAAAAGAGGGATCAATTATTCACTCGGCCCCAAGACGGTCAGACTTCCTTCCTCCAATTCACCTAACTTAGCTCAGTCCCTGAACAAGGTCCTTGGGTTGCCCCCCCCCCCCAGCCCAGCCCCCAGCTAAGCCTAGCTGGGACCTCGTTGTCCTCAGTCTGGCTCTTCTAGCTTTCTCTGCCCCAGGGGCAGATATCCTGCACAGGGGTCACTTCCTGCAGGGCTGGACCCAAGAATTCTGCTCTCTGCTGCCAGGCCTCAGACTACTTATGGACTTTACCTCCACCTTCTGAACACACCTCCCCAGGGATTGGTTGGGGTACCATAAATATTCATGATGTCTTTCCTGCTCTCCCTCCCACTATACTTTTAGAAGCAATAAGCCTCCGCTGTTTACAGAGGAGCCAAACTAAATTTTCCTAGCAGCCTACTCGGAACAAGGAGGGTGCTAAACTACCTTACTCTCTCCTTTTGCCATCTTGGTCTCTGACACCATATGTGCATGCAGAACACCTGATTTCCTCCTAGTGCCGCACCTTCCTCTCTCCAAGTCCTACTGTATAGGGGATTATATGAGGCCAGTGGTGGAACTACCGGGGTCTCACAGGTCACACTTGCAACCTGGCACTCTGGAGGCACTAAGGGGGCACTCTGGATGATGTAAGGGGGCACTCTGGAGGCACTAAGGGGCACTCTGGATGAGGTAAGGGGGCACTCTGGAGGCATTAAGGGAGCACTCTGGAGGAGGATTTAAGGGGGCACTCTGGTGGTACCTCCAAAATGCTCCCTTAGATCCTCCAGAGTGCCCTTTACATCCTCCAAAATGCCCCCTAGTAATAATAAGGTCAGTGGCGGAACTACCAGGGTTCCAAAAGTCACACTTGCGACTGGGTCTTGGCGTTTCGCCACCATGCGGGAGCCCCAAGATGGCAGGAAGGGGGCCTGCTGCAGAAGATGAAAAAGGGACCTGGGATGGGAGCCCTTCACAGAGGAGCCCTTCACAGTTCTTGCAGGGCTCTGAAGGTTCAAGTTACGCCTCTGTATGAGGCTAATACAAAGACAGATTCAGAAGCCTATGCTACCTGTTTGTAAAAACGCTATTAATTATTTAAACGGAATACACAACTGCATTTTTTTTTATCTGTCTAGATTTCAGATATAAGCCATTCCAGCAATCATTTAAATGATGTGATGGCTGTAAGTACCACATAGCGCACTTTACAAACCAGCTATATGCATTCCACCACACCACTAGTTAATATATTGTTACCATATAAATGATTACTACATGAATTATTAGCTTGTTTTAAATGGATTCATTTTAATACATTTTAACTACCTTTGAGATAATGGATTCATATCCATAGAGACTAATCGCGCAAGTTCAGTACAAAAAAAGGTGAAAATTAAGGCTGGAGAGAAAGCGCTCAAAATAATTGAATTGGTTTTAATTAAACACAGTGTCAATGGGATTGTGGGTAATCATAAGTAACATGGTACAGCCACAGCGAATAACTGGAATAAACAAAATTACTGGGCTCTAGAAAGCAATTAATGATGCTGGGACTGTGGGCTTCTGAGTGCTGGACAAAGGTCAAACACTTAGAATGTGATCTTTCAATATGGCCATTTCCCCATTAGACACAAGCAAAAATCTAAAATAAACATATCTGTACATAAACAAGGTTATAGTAGTTTAAAGATGAATCGGAACCAATCAGAAATGCAGCTTGCTTTCAGATGTCTTCAGTTTGCCTTTTGGATCATTTTGCGAGTCTTTCAGATTTGCTTTTGATCTCCTCCTGAGCTGCTTCATGCTGCTTTTGCACTCCCATTGCCTAGTGTCAATATAAAGTTCTGACATGAACAGATGCCCAGGTGTACAAGACCAGGAATACCAATTGATGGTCAGATGTCTCCTAGAGCAGTGGTTCTCAACCAATGGGCTGTGACAGCCCACTGCCAGGCCATGGCATTTCTTCTTAGGCCTCCAGCCAGCAGCACATCCCTTTATCTCCAACAGTGCCTCCCAGCTCCCATAATGTCCCCCAATCTCTAGGCTTGCTGAAAGCCCTTAGGCTCCACAGTGCCCCCCAAACACCCATAGTTGCACCCGGCCTCCCACAGTGTGCCCCAACTTGCTGGGGAACCTCCAATGCTCCACAGTGCCCCCAACCTTCAACAATGTCCCAAAGTGCCCCTTCTAAAAACCTAACTTCATCCTCTACAGGGCCACCAAATCTGCTGCAAAATCCCCTAACCCACTCTACGACCCCATCCCCTACAAATACACCCAATCCCATCTAGAGCTTGTAGGCAGGTTCAGTCTACTTTCTCCACTGCAACTGGTTCTCATCCACAGCAGTCTTGTAGCTGGGGAGGAAGTCAATAGGTACACAGTCTCTCTATGGTTTCCTTGGTCACTGGGGAACAAATCCGGTTGGATGCTGCCACCCCATGTTACTCTTGGAGCCATCTTGGGTCAGACAGAGCCTATTAAAGGCCCTGGCTCCCAGACCTTGTGCTCTTTTTGCGAGTTGGTAAAGTAGGGACAGATACTTTGACTGTTAGGGACAGCACTAGTGGTAGGGAAAGGTTCCTGACAAGGACAGAAATCGTAGGGTCGGAACTTCTTTGACTATTTTTAATCCTTATGCTGCTCGCCATGTAGATCATATTTACTTCTTTTAAACAAATTTTTTTTTACATTTCTTCAGCTACTTCTTGGTTTCTGGCTTAGACCAAAATGATGTCATACATCCCATGGGTCTTCAGGAGGGGAGGAGGGATTTTCTCAGCTAAGCACACCCTCCTGCGTGCATGCCTGAGCTAAGGGCAGATGGATTCCAGGAAGTAAATGCTACATGAATCTTCTGCCCTTACTCAAGATGGCCACTGGCCGCTCTTCTGTCCCACCACTGTAACCCCCTGTGTACATCTTTTTTTTTTTTTATACAGACTCCTAGTCACCATCTGGGCATCTACCCCCCCAGGGATTGGCCAGGGCTGTATGAATATTTAACTGCTGGTTAGACTATTCCTGCCCACTAACGTCCAGACCAGCCAAAGGGGAAGAAATCAATCCTGCAGCCACTGAAACATAGAAAAGGTCAGAACATTCAACACAGCCACACTAATTACAGTGAGCCAACACTAAATTTTAGAGAAGCATGACATTGTTACTGCAATCCAATGATCACAGGTGCAATTCTATGCAGGCTCCTATAAAAAAAATTATAAAAGCATATTTTTTTCCTGCAAAAACATGTGAATTCATTTTTTTTTTTCAAAAGCGATCCTAGTCTTTAACGGATCTATTGAAAAAGGAATACCTGTTGCTTACGGAGCTAAATTACTAAAATGAAGCACAGTTGAATGAGTTATTTCGCTTACCTCCTTTGGTTCTCCCCCTGCCTTCTGTGTTCAAGCAGGTCAGAATGTAGGTTCAATTAGATAGAGGAAGTTAAGAGCACAGAGGTTAGTACTCTGTTTTCTTTTTAAAAGACTGCTGTACATTTCTCTAGTACAGGGGTAAGCAACCTTTTGAGCACAGTGTGCCTAAAAATGTTTTCAAAGAAATTGAGCGTGCCGATTTTCTAACAAAAAAATGTCAACTTCACACTCTCAATCACGAAAAGGATTTTTTATAAAGTAAATGCTGTAAACTACTTGAGTATTAGTGACAAATTAATATCCTGCACTCTCTCGCCTCAGATCAGCCCCAATTCATGCTCATCTGTCCCACCACTGTACCCCCTGCACATGTGCCCCACCACCAACCCCATGCACATCTGCCCCACCACTGTACCCCCCTGATAATCTGCTCCACCACTGTACCCTCTTGCTCTTCTGTTCCACCACTGTAACCCCCTGCTCATCTGCCCTACCACTGTACTACCCTGCACATATGCCCCACCACTTTACCCCCCTGCTCATCTGTTCCACCACTGTAACCCCCTGTACATCTTCCCCACGACTATACCACCCTGCTCTTCTGTCCTACCACTGTAACCCCCTGTACATCTGCCCCACCACTGTGCCACCCTGCTTAACTGCCCCACCAATGTTCCCCCTTTCTCATCTGCCCCACCACTGTACCTCCCTGCACATTTGCTCCACCGCCGTACCTCCATGCTCTTCTGTCTCACCGCTGAACCATCTTCTCATCTGTCCTAACACTGAACTTATCTGCTCATCTGCAGTGACGATGGAGCCTGAGAGCAGGAGGTCTTGGAGGGGGGAAAGAGGATGGTTTGGGTGCTACTTTGAGATGAGGTTGATGATGTTGCTTGGGGCAGAGTTGTGGATAGCTTTGTATCATTTTTTAATACCTAAATTTATGCCCACCCCCAACTTATCCTAACCCATAAAATAACACCTTAAGTTCTCTAATGTTAAATAAACTGGGGTCTCGATCAGGACACCATCTGTATAGAGTTTTCATGTTCTACCTGTGCTTGATTGAGTGTCCCCTACTTCAGTTTCCTTCCATACTCCAAAGACATACTGTTAATTGGTTCCTTTTCAAATTGGCATGTGTGTGCATGTATTTATTCATGTAAGATAGCGACCTTAGATTGTAGGCTTATTGAGGGCAAGGACTGATGTGAATGTAAAAGATGTAAAGTGCCACACAAACTGTAGGTGCTATATGAGTTATAACTGCCTATAATACAGTGGTTCTCAACCTTTCTAGTGCCGTGACCCCTTGATAAAATTTCCCAAGTTGTAAGGACCCCCAACAGTAAAATTATTTTCGTAGCATGGTTTGACTTGTCAGCACCCAAGGCAAGAGAAGTATTTGCACCCAAAACCCATGAACATTTAGATCTCCCTGAGTACCTTCCACTCGTATAGTATTACAACCCCTTATAGTACATTTTAGGATGTACCATTCTTCCTCTTTGTTCTTTTTTATTTCCCTTTTATTTCTCTCTATGATAATTTCTCTCCCCCCCCCCCCCTCATCCCTCTCTCTAGCCGTCTTTCGTGTTTTCTTATTCTTTCTCTCCATTTTTCTTTGTTTTCTTTTCTCCCCTTCTTTTCCTCTCCCTTCCATATTATTCTATATTTGTATTCCTTCTTGTACTCCTTAGTGGGGGGTGGGGGGATGGGATGAGTGGCAGTGCTGGTGGGGGGTGGGATCAGTGGCAGTGCTGGGGGGAGTTCTGATCAGCCAACTTAGGTTCTCTTGATCAAGGTCATCTGCTTTCCGACTTTGTGGTGTCTCGTAGCAGTGACACCTATGCCGAAATCAGGAGATAGGGGCTCCTCCCACTTCACATTCCTCACCAGTCAGCTTACCTCTAGTCTCTGCCCCCCCAAGCTGTGAACTGAATGGGTGGCTGCAAAGAGGCTGAGTGGGTGGCCGCGGGCTCCAGGAGCAGCCCAGCTGGGCGGTCTGAGGCTCTAGGGACAGCCCTGCTGGGCAGCCGCGAACAGGCTGGGAGAGCAGCGTGGGCTTCAGATACAGCCCAGGATTTGGTGACCCCTGGCAAATCGTCATTTGACCCCCAATGGGGTCCCGCCCCACAGGTTGAGAACCACTGCTGTAATAAATGAATACATGAAGCAGGATGGGTGCGAATACAGGATAGATAGCTCTTGGCATCAACTGATCTCTGCTGAAATAAAAACAATCAAACAAGGTTTTCAGACCGGTCCCATCCAGCATTCCCTGTGAAAACACTTGACTGAAAAGGAGACGCTAGTCATTCCTTTGGCCAACTGAAGATGCTGGCATGAGATTCAACACCCCTCTGCCCACCCAAAACTAAAAAAATTTGATTTTGGCAGGAGTTGATGTTTAATATACATAGAGGGACGCTCATTCAGGCAAGCACCCAAACCGCCCTCACTATTTCAGTCGAACACTTATTCCTGCCTAATACAACACCAGCCATGATTGCACTGACAAGTCAAGTTTCTAGAATTACAACTAATTGCTTCCTTGTTGTTTAATGAGACTGTTCAGTGTACTATTCCGCTTCAGTTTGCAAGGCAGCTTGGCTTGGAGACACATATACCTTATACGCTGCGATTCCTCGTAAAAAAAAAAAAAAAGCTGAAAGCCTATTTTTCCTAAGAAAGCACACAGAGACCAGGTCAACTTTTGTGTTAAATGCCTTTATAATTACCCCAGTAAATCAAAAATGTTAAAAGCAATTAAAAAAAAATAGCTTGCTTTCACTCCGGTCTCAAAGCTGCTCTCTAAATTTCTGTCCCGATGAAAAATTAATGGTCTTTTCAATGGAGCGCAATGAAGGAGGTAGCCAAATTGTGAGTATAGACAGGTTTAAATCTTGTGATTCACAATACCGTCCAACTTATGCAATGTGGAGAGCAACAGGGAGGAAAAGTGTGAGCAGACTTGAATTTCTGATATTCCTTTTCTTTTTTTAGTGCCTTCTGATCTGGTAGGGAAGCTGTTTTGAAAATGACCTTATACTTATGAAAAATTGATGACCCTGCTGGCTGGTGTTTTATGGCATCGTTTTAAAGCAACGTCTTACCTTGAAAGTAAAACTAATTTATTACTTTTTCGACATGTGTACTTTGTTTTGTAAAAATGAAATGCTAAATTCCGGACTGATATAAAACACATCATTTAATCCAGTTATAGATTCATTAAAGGGAATGTATAGTGGTTTTGTACATATTTATTATAGTCAGGACTAAAAAAAATGTTTTTTAGTCAGGTAAATACAATATACTGTTTTACGTATTAATATTTTGCATTTTTGTATACTAGCAGGTGTAGACTTCAGTTCCCTTTCACGTGTTGAGATGCTATTTCCTTACAGCTTGTTAAGATGGTATCTTCTTACAGCTTGTCAATATGTTATCAGCTTACTGTTTGTTAAGATGTTATCTCCTCATCACCTGTTGATAAAAAACTGTTGTTTATAAAGATAAATAGCTCAAGCAGCAATTTACACATAAAACTGGATGTCCTATCACAGTGACTTATTCTTAATAATAATTCTTATTATAATCCCTATTGGATAGCTCAGCCTGATTTTTTAATTACATGAAACCAACTGTCCCAGTGTCAGGTCACCTGAGTCCAAGTGACAGATGCACCCGTTGGGGTCTGGAGTGCACCGCATGGTAGCGGAGCCTACGGCTGACTCCTGCGGATTGAGCTCTAGGTAAAACAGGAGAGCAGGTACTCTGTAGTACCAACACGGATGACACTGGTAGCTAGAGCATGAGATTTCCCAGGGCGCTGAATCTAAGAGCCAGCGCGTGTTCTGCAGAGGCCCCTAGTGGTGGGGATGGATTTAGCTGCAGTCTGGCTCCAGGTCGCGACCCCTAGGGCCTCTCAGCTCATGGTAGACTACAGGGAGGTAGAGAGGAAGCAGCAGACTGCAACAACAAAGGATAGTCAGGAGATAGCCAAAGGTCGGGGTAACAAGCAGGTAAGGATAGTCAGGAGATAACCAAAGGTCGGGGTAACAAGCAGGCAAGGATAGTCAGGAGATAGCCAAAGGTCGGGGTAACAAGCAGGTAAGGATAGTCGAGAACAAGCCAAGATCGGTAACTGGGATCTAACATAGAACACACAGCAAGTAACACGCGGAAGCCAAACACACAATATTGATCAGCAGAGCTGGCTTGCAGTGCACAGGTTAATATAGAGTTCCCTGATAGAGGCTGCGGTGAAGCCATGCTTTGAGGAGAGATTACTTAAGCAGCCAGGTGAGAGTGGCTGGCCTCTTAAGCTGAACACATGGAGAGGTAAGCTGACAGACAAACATTACTGCATATCCATGACACACAGATTTTCAAAGACAGCCCCATATCTAGGTGTTGTATACTGCTAATACTCTGTCCCTTGCTGTGTCCTGGAATTTCAGCATCACCGTTAATCCTATTACACAACAGTTGTATTTTTCCTCTCAACACATTAGGGTTGAACGAATAAAAGCTGACTAACTGTGGACTGTACTAACAATCCAACGTTAGTACAGTGATCTCCCCTGCTGTGCTATTGTGTTCTTAGTGGGGGACACCCCCCGCCAGAAAAGTCCGGTCAGCATTCTCAGCCATTGGCTGAGAGCACTAATCAGGAGGCGATCGGCACGCGGGCTGAATGTTCATTAGAAACCAATGCCACCCGACATTGTGGCCTCTTGATTAGCTAGCGGGGGTGATATGAATTTGACGCATGTGCATGAGAGTCATTCTTCCCAGGGCATAGTCACTCTGCTGAGATTGTATGTTGAGCTGTGCAATATCCATTTAATAGAAGATTGCAAGCAGGAAGGTAAGTTTATTTTATTGCAAACGAGACCTCTCATATCTCTTCTGCAATAAAAAACTCACTTGCTTGTAATTTATTTTTTTACCAAAGCTCTAGTTTCTACTTTAACTGAGGGGATTGCAGTTACGAGTGGGTGTTGCTCGCATTATTAGGGGTAGGGCCACCCAGGAAGTGGGTGTGATTTGGATGGGACTACCCAGAAAGTTGAAAGGGTCTGGATGGGATCGCTCGGAAAGTGGGCGTGTTAGGTAAGGGCCATGGTGGGGGGGGGGGGGGTATGTATTTGGACAAGGTAAGCCTCAAAGCAGTTTCATTTTCCTTTGGATAGTGTAGGAAAGGAACATAGACATAAATACAAATATGACATGAGTTCTAATCTTCTCTTACCCTACTAAAAAAAGGTATTTGTATTTTTGCCTGCTGGAGATTATTTTTCTCAGTTCCTGTCTGCTTAAAAAAAACAGTTGTCAATGTGAATGGGGAAGCTCACTAATGTAGTGGAAACCAAACAAACGCTACATCCTTTTGCTGTTTTCTGTCTATTAGTGGGTAGTTACTAGGTGTCAAGAGGTTAGGTGACAAACTCGTTTCACATTGCCCCTGGAAGCAATTGTAATTGATTTGTACGGTAATTGATTTGTACGGTAATTGATTCGTGTTAACAATACATTTTCTTTTTCCTTTAACCACTTGACCTTGACCATTCTTTGCTATACGGCACTGCGTTATTTTAACTGACAATTGCGCAATCATGCAAAGCTGTGCTTAAACAAAATTGATATATATTTTTTTCTCACAAATAGAGCTTTCTATTGGTGGTATTTGATCACCACTGGGTTTTTTATTTTTTTGCGCTATAAATGAAAAAACAATGTTGAAAAAAAAACAATATTGTTCACTTTCTGCTATAAAACATGTCCAAATACAAAAAAAAAAAAAAATCTAATTTCTCATCAATTTAGGCAAATATGTATTCTGCTACATATTTTTGGTACAAAAACATATATATTGATCGCTTTGTGGGAAAGTTATAGCGTCTATAAACGACTGTATGGCATTTAGTGGAATTTATTTTTTATTTATTTTTTTATACCAGTAATGCCGGCGATCAGTGACTTATAGTGGGACACCAATAGTATGGCGGCCAATCTGACACCAACTGACACTAATGCAGTGACCAATGCTAAAAATATGTGCTAATGACACTGGCTGGGAAGGGGTTAAACATCTAAGTCAAAAGGGATAAATGTGTGCCTAACCGGTGTTATGTGTTTACTGCGAGGTGCTTTGACTTAGTGCTGTGCTGTTTTTTATTCCCTGCTTTGCAGGGAAAAAAAAAAAAAAAACAGCATGTCCCCGCTGACAGGACAGAGCTCTGTATTGTTTACATAAACAGAGCTCTGTCCTGTCTTCCTCCTCGCCCATCAGTGGGTGCCTACAGTCAACCATTGACCAGCACCCGCTGATCGATGCACGCACACACCCCGTACCCGGAGAAGCAGAATCACATCTATATACGCGATTCTGCGCAGCTGGCCCTCACTGTAGCAGTGAAGCTACAGTGCACGGTCAGCAGGTGGCTACTGTTGAACTATGGACAAAATTACAAATTAGATAGGCAATCCCCTCTGTACCAGTTTTATTACACATTGATCCTGCCAGTAGACCAGTTATTTTTCAGCTTCCTTTTTTCAACAGGCCAAGCTGCCCACCAAAAGTTACAGTTACATTGGATAGGACAAACTTTTCTTTTATAATTCTTTATTTATTGAGTATTTTCAAAGAGAAAACAAAAAGGAATCAGCATACATGTTCACAAGAAAAAGTAATGAAAGGGAATTTCATCCCAGTGGAATATAAACATAACACAGTTTGTATAACAAGAATAAGTATAGAGTGTCAAATGATTATCAGACATTGTATACATATCATGGTGAAAAGAAAAGAAACTAACTATGGAATAGGTTCAACAGCAGCCTGGTTGGCCTCTTGTCTACTCGTTTAATCAGTGGTCTAGCTTATCAAGCACATTTGTTCAAAGCTACTTAAGTTTTCTCCAAGTGGTATTCGGAGGAGTCCCATGTCCCCCAAACAGTGTCAAAACCGGGGAGGGAGTCTTCAATTACAGCGGTAAGACGTTCCATCCTACGAATGTCTGCTATAATCGTCAAAAATTGTGCAAAAGTAGGGGGGGTATTGGTAAGGCAGCATTGGGGAATGGCCCATTTGGCTGCTAGTAAAATGAAGGCCATCAATAGGACAAACTTGTAATGCTACCAGGTTGCTTAGAATAGTCAGCTTTTATCCATAGAGTTCCCCCCCCCCCCCAAAAAAAAAAAAAAAACTTTGGCTGTAACTGCTTAAGGGTCAGAGTTGATGGGCTTTGGTTTTAAAGGCATCATTTTGAGATGCTTTTAAGATCCTTAGGAATTTATGAACAGTTGCATTTGGTCTGCAGTTCTCCTTCTAACTTGCATTTGACCTGCTTCAAGCAGGTTTTGCATTCCCATAGACTTGTACGGGAATGCAAAACCTGCTTAATGCGGAAAAAAAACTCCAAAAAAACAGCACAGACCTTAAAAGTGCTAGCTTAAGTTGGTCTTTTTTTTGTTTGCTGCCTACTTAAAGTCCATCCGACATGTCCATCTAAGACTTCCCTGTCCATAGGGTAAGAATGCTGCAGCGATTTCACTACAGTGTTGTCACTGTTATAATGGAAGCAGATAAATAATGGATCTACTTACAGTACATATTGATCATATTGACTATGCAACGTGAGGGACCCATTAAAACAAAAATTGCTGTGTAAATGCAAGTGGCAGACCCCATCATAAGTCTTTTTTTAGTTCGCCCCTAATTCCACTGAAAGAAAGTAAGTCCTAATTGTTGCTTCAGTCTTCAGAATTTGTAATTCATCCTTCCTAAACTAAGCCTTCAAAATTTGATGGATTTGATTTAATTGGTAGGGCCTCAAGATTAGAGATTGCTTCTCTGTCCTAAACTAAGCCTTCAAAACTTAGACCACTGTAATTAATAATGTAACATGATGTTTGATTGGTTGAGATAGATAGATAGATAGATAGATAGATAGATTTATGCAAATGACTTCAAACACCACTTGTTCATATTCAAAATTCTGTACATAAATGGCAATAATGAACATAGGCCTCAAAATCAACAGTGAGGGACTGCAGCACTGGCTGTATCTGACTTGGAAATGACGAAGGTTCATTCACAACCCTCCCTTTAGTCTACTCTGTGGTATACAAATACAATCAATCAGAATTAATCATACTCATACCAGATCAATAAAACAAATTTTCTTATTGAAAATCTAATTTTTATTTCTCATTGGCAGACTTGGACCCTTGGCAAGGCAGCAGCTTTGCCCCACCCTAATCGCTTTGAATTGAATAAAAACTGTCCAACATACAGCCCGTGTGTAAGGCAGCAGGTCCGACAAAAGCTGGCCAAAGTTTGGCCGTCTTTGGTCGGACGAGCATGCTGGAAAACCAGCAGCCTACCAGCTCCCGATCAGTGCTCTCAGCCAATAGCTGATTGGAGTGTTCTGGCGGGGAGCAGCTACCTGTCAGAACACAACAGCTCAGCGGGGGGATCTCTGTACTAATGTCAGATCATTAGTACAGCAGCTCCAAGCAGGGCTTTGTTGCTCCACAAGATCCTTTTTCCACTGTGTAATACCACAGAGCAACCGATCAGACTCCAGATTATTATAATCAGATTGATGAAACATATATTAATTAATATAACAATCATTCAAATAATAAAGCCTGCTGTGCATGAGTAGCAACAATATTTATTTATGCATTTCTTTTTTATTTATTACAGGTTGTCACCCTGTCATGAGCACCCTTGGTAGACACTGCAATAGCTATGCCAACACACATCATGCAAGTACACAGACACAATCAAAAATCCAGTCCAGAGAGATGATGTTCAGCCAAAGCTGGAACAAGCAGATGTTGATGGGAAATGGCTGAAAGAGGCTAGAGGATATTAGTAGCATTGAAATGCTTAACTAAAAGATCCGTCAACCAAAATAATAAGGTGGACTTTGTGACTTGGGTTTAAACTGCCACAGAAGCCATTTTATCTACAAAACAAAATAAATAACAACATTAACTTCAACAACAGACAATAAACAAGGTCAGCAATGTAACCAGTAAGGGGGCTTGGAGTGTCCTGAAAGACACAATTTATTACCAGAATCGCCCATGTCCCCAACTGGCTCGAGGACCTTACAAACTCACACGTTCTAAGGCCCCTTTCACATGAGAGGTCTGATAGAGTTAGCCTGTCCGCTCTTCAGGTGGACCCGATTGGACTCTCCGTTCTCCTCTTAGGAAAGGCAAATGTAAATGGAATTGTGTCCGTTTACACCCGGCTACCTCTGATCCGATCTGGCAAAAACAAAAGGAAGGGGACTGTGTCCTTGTCCGCTTTGCATAATGGGAGCGGACACGGACCTGTTCCTGCTCAGCTGGGGGAACAAACCCCCTACTGAGAAAAAACGGATCTGGCCCGTGTAAAAGGGACCTTACTTTTTTCCCCAGGGGATCTATCTCCTGAGAGAACCACTAACCAAGTGAAAGTGCCATTCCCCAGATGGGCCCCACAGTTTTGTAACAGTATTCACTGACTCCCCTCCAAAGATCCTCTGGCCCGCCGAGCTGCTGGTACAATTTTTTTATTTTAATTAGTACCACCCTACAGTCCTTGACTTGCAATGAACTGCTAGTCTAGGGCAGGTGGGTGGGTTAACTTCCTCTTCACCTGAACTTTCTGGAATGAATACCCAGTGTCACGTACCTGGTGGTGCGAGCCCGAGATTGCAGGGAGAGGCCTCCCTTGCGTCTCCCACTCCTGGTCCCCTGGTGTGGGAACAGGGGAGACAGGAGTGAGGAGGAGCACGGGTGCCTGGCAGGATCAACAGACCGGTGGGAAGGAAACAGGTTAGCTGAGCAGGCAGGATCTCTGAGAAGCAGGTTCACAGGTAAACTGGATAGCAGAGCTGGCAGGATCACAGGAAGCAGGCTCACAGGTAAACTGGATAGCAGAGCTGGCAGGATCACAGGAAGCAGGCTCACAGGTAAACTGGATAGCGGAGCTGGCAGGATCACAGGAAGCAGGCTCACAGGTAAACTGGATAGCGGAGCTGGCAGGATCACAGGAAGCAGGCTCACAGGTAAACTGGATAGCGGAGCTGGCAGGATCACAGGAAGCAGGCTCACAGGTAAACTGGATAGCGGAGCTGGCAGGATCACAGGAAGCAGGCTCACAGGTAAACTGGATAGCAGAGCTGGCAGGATCACAGGAAGCAGGCTCACAGGTAAACTGGATAGCGGAGCTGGCAGGATCACAGGAAGCAGGCTCACAGGTAAACTGGATAGCAGAGCTGGCAGGATCACAGGAAGCAGGCTCACAGGTAAACCGGATAGCGGAGCTGGCAGGATCACAGGAAGCAGGCTCACAGGTAAACTGGATAGCGGAGCTGGCAGGATCACAGGAAGCAGGCTCACAGGTAAACTGGATAGCGGAGCTGGCAGGATCACAGGAAGCAGGCTCACAGGTAAACTGGATAGCAGAGCTGGCAGGAACCGGACAACGGTTTGGCAAACAGGTTCACAGGTACACTTGGATAGCAGAGCTGACAGGAACCGGACAACGGCTTGGCAACAGGTTCACAGGTAAGCTAGGATAGCAGAGCTGACAGGAACTGGACAATGGCTTGGCAAACAGGTTCACAGGTAAGCTTGGATAGCAGAGCTGACAGGAACTGGACAATGGCTTGGCAAACAGGTTCACAGGTAAGCTTGGATAGCAGAGCTGACAGGAGCTGGACACAGGAAACGGAACCACGGACTGGACTGGAACCAACAGGTGAACAGGCTCGTTACAGAGGGTCAGACTGCAGACTGGACAAGGCTGAACAAGGAACCAAAGTTCATCAAAAGTCAGGTAATAGATCTGAACCAGGGCAGGGTACAATGGATCAGGCAGGAGGATGGTCACTGGAAGCCGGGGTCGGGTACAGGCAGAAAGCAGGATAATCTTAATGGCAAGCCGGGTCAAAGGAACAAGTATAACAGGATCAGGTTTCACTTTACTACACCACAACGCTGTAGAGCAGACAGCAAAGACCGTCTGCTCAAGTCAGGCTTAAATAGGCCGGCTGGTGCTAACTAGGGCGCGCGCCCGTCTCCCTGTGCGCGGTTGTGCACGTGCCCGCGCCCGGGCGCGCATGCGCATGCGCAATGGAATCTGAGGGCCAGGACGGCCCGGGTTTAGATTTCTGGCAGGATCTTCATGACATTGCCCCCCTCCTAGGGGCAACCTCCGGGTGCCCCTCTGGGCAAATCTCTCAGGATGAGCTCTTTTGAAGGCTTGAACTAGACTCTTAGCATGGATATTACACTCGGGCTCCCAGGAATTCTCTTCAGGACCATATCCTTTCCATTTGATTAAGAACTGGTTCTGATTTCTCCTTTTTCTAACATTTAGTATGGCCTCTACCTCATATTCTTCCTCGCCATCTACCAAGACTGGATCTGGGGGTACCGTCCTTCTGTTGGGAAAGGGGTTGGAAGTGGAAGGTTTTAACAGGGAAACATGAAAGACTGGATGGACCTTGAGGGAATCAGGAAGTTCCAACTCATAGGCTACTTCATTAATCTTTCGTTTGACTGGAAAGGGACCCAAGAACTTAGGGCCCAGTTTCTTTGAGGGACAAGCCAACTTCAGGTTCAAGGTGGAGAGCCACACTGTGTCACCTGGTGCCAGTATCAATTCTCCACGCCTCTTTCGGTCAAAGACTGTTTTGTTATGTTCCTGGGTCCGAGCCATGGTATCCTGCAGGAGTTGGTTATTGGAAGCAAAGAAGTCAATCTTCTCCTGGACTGCGGGCACAGTGCATTCAGGAAGAGAATTGGGCAGGAATGAGGGGTGAAAGCCATAGTTGGCGAAGAAAGGTGTCTGTTGGGTGGCCGAGTGGATAGCATTGTTATATGCAAACTCAGCAACCGGTAACAGAGAGATCCAATCGTCTTGGGAGAAGGAAGAAAAGCATCGAAGATATTGTTCCAGAGTCTGATTGGTTCTTTCGGTCTGCCCATTGGTTTGAGGGTGATAAGCGGAAGAAAACGATAGCTCAATGTTGAGGGCCTTGCAGAGTGATTTCCAGAACCGAGAGGTGAACTGTACCCCTCGGTCGGACACTATGTTGGCTGGTACCCCATGGAGTCTGATGATTTCTCGAATGAACACTTGTGCAGTTTCTGAGGCAGAAGGGGTACCCTTCATGGGAACAAAGTGTGCCATTTTTGACAGACGATCAACTATCACGAAGATCGTAGTGTGGTCCTCTGCTGGGGGCAGTTCCACAATGAAATCTATGGACAGCATTTTCCAGGGACGATCTGGGACTGGTAATGGCTTGAGTAAGCCCCAGGCTTTGGTTCTGTGACTTTTGCTCCGAATACACACAGTACATGTTTCCACAAATTTCCTGCAGTCTTCCCTTAGCTGGGGCCACCAGAAGGTACGTTGTACCAATTCAGTGGTCTTGGTGACACCAAAGTGTCCAGCAAGCTTGTGATCATGGCACAATTCCAGGACGGTTACCCGCAGACCCTCGGGAATGAAAATTTTATCCCCATGCCACAATAGCCCATCCTTGGCCTGCAACCCAGGACCGGGAGTGGGTAAGAGGCCACTGGAAGCCCGCCTGAGCTTGGACCGTAGGTCTTCCTGTAGCAGGAGAAAGTTTCCAGGGGCAAGGATAGTGTCTGGAGGGGAACCATCCTGGGATTTGTGATACATACGAGACAGAGCGTCCGGCTTCGCATTTTTGGAACCCGGACGATATGTCACGTGAAAAGTAAAACGAGAGAAAAATAAGGCCCAACGGGCCTGTCTAGGTTTTAACCTCTTGGCAGTTTTTAAGTACTCTAGATTCTTGTGATCTGTGAAGATCAGGATTGGGTGAATAGCCCCTTCTAGCAGGTAACGCCACTCCTCGAGGGCGGTCTTTATGGCCAATAATTCCCGATCCCCCACATCGTAGTTCTTCTCGGCTGGGGACAATTTCCGTGAGAAGAATGCCACGGGGTGTAGCAGGGCTTTGATGCCCTGTCTCTGGGACAAGATGGCCCCTACAGCTATCTCTGAAGCATCCACCTCGAGGACAAAGGGCAGAGAAGGATCTGGATGCTTCAGGATAGGAGCTGAGGTAAAGAGCCCCTTGAGGGCCTCGAAGGCCCCTTGGGCCTCAGGGGACCAATGAAAACGGGTACCTTGCTTGGTGAGTTGAGTAATGGGCGTCACTATGGCCGAGAATCCCTTGATGAATTTGCGATAAAAATTGGCGAAGCCAATGAATCGCTGGATCCCCTTTTTATCTGCAGGAACTGGCCAGTCCAGGATGGCTGAGATTTTCTGGGGATCCATCCGGATGCCTCTACTGGAGATGATCAGACCTAGGAAGGGTATGCTTTCTACCTCAAAGAGACACTTTTCTGCCTTGGCATAAAGGCCATGTTGCCGAAGACGGCCCAACACACTTTTAACATGTCCACGATGCAGCTCTAGGGAGGAAGAGAAAATTAGTATGTCATCAAGATAAACAACAGCAAAAACATCAAGGAAGTCCCGAAGCACATCATTTATGAAGGACTGGAAGGTAGCGGGGGCGTTACAGAGTCCAAACGGCATCACCAGGTACTCGAAGTGCCCAAATCGAGACCGAAATGCCGTCTTCCATTCGTCCCCATCCTTTATACGTATTAAATTGTATGCCCCTCTGAGGTCCAGTTTAGAAAAGATGGAGGCCGTGCCAAGCCTCTGAAACAGTTCAGGTACCAGGGGAAGCGGGTAGCGATTTTTAACTGTGACCTCGTTTAGGGCACGGTAGTCCACACAGGGTCTGAGAGAATGGTCCTTCTTCTCTACAAAAAATATTCCTGCACCTGCAGGAGACGTAGACGGGCGGATAAACCCTTTTTTCAGGTTGTCATCTATATAGTCCTTTAGTTTTCCCTGCTCCACCTCTGTTAATGGAAAGACCCTACCGAAAGGAATCTTGGCCCCGGGAAGAAGTTCAATGGGACAGTCATAAGGCCTATGGGGTGGCAGCACATCTGCCCTTTGTTTGCTAAACACATCCAGGTAAGCACTGGCGTAGACCTGCCTCGTTTTCGAGGCAGAGCAGAGCAGAGGGTCCTGCGGGGACCAAGAAGCCGCAGGACCTTTGGCAGTAGGGAGAAGAAAAGGCCACCTCTCCTGTGGACCAGTTGATGACCGGGTTGTGTGCTTGCAGCCAGGGGATCCCTAGAATGACTGGAAACAAGGGGGAAGAAATTATGTCCAAACATAACAGTTCTTGATGTGACTCTGAGATCACTGTGTGCAGCGGGGCAGTCTCCTGAGTCACTGGGCCAGATTTGATGGTAGATCCATCTGCCAGGTGGACAGACAGGCCTTGTTTTCTCAGACGGAGAGGAATTCGATGCCGGGCAGCAAAAGCAGAGTCCATAAAGCAACTACAGGCACCAGAGTCAATGATAGCTGTGGTTTGTAGGGTCCTTCCTGAGAACTGGAAGGAGACAGAAAGGGCAAGATGAGATGAAACCCCGGTCACAGGATCCACATAACTGGAGAGGATAGTAGGGAACTTACGGAGTTTAGCCGGGCAGTTCCGGACATAATGACCAGGCTCTCCGCAATACAGGCACAGATTGTTGCTGCGGCGTCTCTGGCGTTCTGCTGGGGTAAGAGAAGGCCGCAGGAGTCCAAGTTGCATGGGTTCTGATGCTGAAGAGGGATGAGTAGGTTTAACAGGGGGAACAGTGCGGAAATGACTTGGACCCCTGGGGAGCATCCAGGTAGGTTTTGGGGACCCCAAAGTTCGTTCGGCCCTACGCTCCCGTAGGCGCCGGTCAATTTGGATGCTTAGGTCTATGAGGGAATTCAGGGTCTGGGGTACCCCCACTCTGGCGAGCTCGTCTTTGAGTGCGTCTGAGAGGCCCATGCGGAATTGGTGACGGAGGGCAGCATCGTTCCAGTCGGTGTCGGCACCCCAACGCCTGAACTCAGCCACATAGTCCTCTGCTGGTCTTCGACCCTGTTGGAGAGAACGTAAGGCGGCCTCCGCAGTGGTTGAGAGTTGGGGGTCCTCATAAAGCTGCGCCATGGCATCAAAAAAGGTGGAGAGACTGGTCAATGCTGCATCCTTTTGTTCCACGAGACGGTGGGCCCAGATTTGGGGATCCCCAGTCAATAGGGCTATCACAAAACCCACCTTGGTGGTCTCTAAAGAGAAAGTCCTGGGTTGCAGGGCAAAATGGAGTTCACAAGAGTTACGGAAAGTTCTGAAGCTACCACGGGCACCCGTAAATTTCTCTGGGGTAGGTACCTTGGGCTCAGGTGGTAGCATCACTATAGTCTGGGTAGGTGCAGGCCCCGTTGGGGGTATTGCTGGGTGAGGAGTTCCTTGGGTACTGGATGGACCAGACAGGGCCAGTACCCGTTCCTCCAGCCGGGTGTAACCCTGCTGGAGGTTCTTCACCGCTTCGGTCAGACCTGCCAGGTGTTGGCATAGCCCCTCCATGGCGGGGGCTCCCTGCTCGGGCTCAGACATGGCTGTCTGCTACTGTCACGTACCTGGTGGTGCGAGCCCGAGATTGCAGGGAGAGGCCTCCCTTGCGTCTCCCACTCCTGGTCCCCTGGTGTGGGAACAGGGGAGACAGGAGTGAGGAGGAGCACGGGTGCCTGGCAGGATCAACAGACCGGTGGGAAGGAAACAGGTTAGCTGAGCAGGCAGGATCTCTGAGAAGCAGGTTCACAGGTAAACTGGATAGCAGAGCTGGCAGGATCACAGGAAGCAGGCTCACAGGTAAACTGGATAGCAGAGCTGGCAGGATCACAGGAAGCAGGCTCACAGGTAAACTGGATAGCGGAGCTGGCAGGATCACAGGAAGCAGGCTCACAGGTAAACTGGATAGCGGAGCTGGCAGGATCACAGGAAGCAGGCTCACAGGTAAACTGGATAGCGGAGCTGGCAGGATCACAGGAAGCAGGCTCACAGGTAAACTGGATAGCGGAGCTGGCAGGATCACAGGAAGCAGGCTCACAGGTAAACTGGATAGCAGAGCTGGCAGGATCACAGGAAGCAGGCTCACAGGTAAACTGGATAGCGGAGCTGGCAGGATCACAGGAAGCAGGCTCACAGGTAAACTGGATAGCAGAGCTGGCAGGATCACAGGAAGCAGGCTCACAGGTAAACCGGATAGCGGAGCTGGCAGGATCACAGGAAGCAGGCTCACAGGTAAACTGGATAGCGGAGCTGGCAGGATCACAGGAAGCAGGCTCACAGGTAAACTGGATAGCGGAGCTGGCAGGATCACAGGAAGCAGGCTCACAGGTAAACTGGATAGCGGAGCTGGCAGGATCACAGGAAGCAGGCTCACAGGTAAACTGGATAGCAGAGCTGGCAGGAACCGGACAACGGTTTGGCAAACAGGTTCACAGGTACACTTGGATAGCAGAGCTGACAGGAACCGGACAACGGCTTGGCAACAGGTTCACAGGTAAGCTAGGATAGCAGAGCTGACAGGAACTGGACAATGGCTTGGCAAACAGGTTCACAGGTAAGCTTGGATAGCAGAGCTGACAGGAACTGGACAATGGCTTGGCAAACAGGTTCACAGGTAAGCTTGGATAGCAGAGCTGACAGGAGCTGGACACAGGAAACGGAACCACGGACTGGACTGGAACCAACAGGTGAACAGGCTCGTTACAGAGGGTCAGACTGCAGACTGGACAAGGCTGAACAAGGAACCAAAGTTCATCAAAAGTCAGGTAATAGATCTGAACCAGGGCAGGGTACAATGGATCAGGCAGGAGGATGGTCACTGGAAGCCGGGGTCGGGTACAGGCAGAAAGCAGGATAGTCTTAATGGCAAGCCGGGTCAAAGGAACAAGTATAACAGGATCAGGTTTCACTTTACTACACCACAACGCTGTAGAGCAGACAGCAAAGACCGTCTGCTCAAGTCAGGCTTAAATAGGCCGGCTGGTGCTAACTAGGGCGCGCGCCCGTCTCCCTGTGCGCGGTTGTGCACGTGCCCGCGCCCGGGCGCGCATGCGCATGCGCAATGGAATCTGAGGGCCAGGACGGCCCGGGTTTAGATTTCTGGCAGGATCTTCATGACACCCAGTATCCTTTACACAAACAACCCTTGAGGCTCCACCCTTCCCATTTGACGTTCAGCCACCATTTCAGTAAGACTTACACCCCCTTCACATTGAACTTACACGTTTAACCCTTTTCTGCCTTGTTCCTGCCCTTAGTCATGCAGTCCATTTGCTCTTCTCTGGGTCTTACCATATACAGTACTCATCCTTCATGTCCCCATACGTAAGGCTGCAGCTTTGGTCCTATCTGGCTTTGGGCCTGGGCAGTATTGTGCCCTGAGACGTCCATTATTTTTCCACTATGCAGTAAGCAAAATCAACCAATCAAATTTTTGAAATTTAATAGATCAATAAAACTTGATTTCATATTGGTTGTTGTAGATAGGCCCTGATTATAACAACATGCGTAGTTCATGCAAAAAAAAAAAATTCTGGCTATTTTTTTTTTCTTTCTAAATTTACTATCACTCATGGATATTTGAAAATATATTTTACATTACATCTAATTAAACTGGTAAACTGCTGTAGAGAGATTGCTCACCCCAGGCTCTTTCTTTTCCCTAAGCTTTCATCTCTGCTACAGTAATGAATGATTTTGCTTATACACATATCACTAACGCACAGTAATGCATCAGGTTCTCTATTCCCTTTTATGTACTGAAAGAAAAATAAATCTCACTTTTGCTTTTCAGATCAATGGAAAATTCCAAAGCCCAAAAGTTTGGAGACAAAGCAAATCGAACACTTCACTGCTGTGAAGGGCGCAATGCACTTTCTGCTTTTCATGCTGTGAATGATGGTGCAAAAAGACAGTTTATTGTCATGTTATGCTGAAAACATGGATATAAAGGAGGACCCTAGATTAAAAAAGACCATTCAGATATGAATGAATTTAAGTAGATCAAACACAATCACTAATATGTCATATAAGCTATATGTTAAGGCTGCTTTCACACTGAAATTAGAGCCTGCATAGCGCCTGTGAAGAGGTCCACATTTTTATGTGCCCCAAATTCTTATTTTTTTATCCCTATTTTAGTCTTTCCATTTATTCCTCCAGTCATCTTTCCTGAACTTCCGCTTGGTGGCATGCCTTGTGCACATTAATAGGGTTCCACCATCCTGTTAGGAAAAAAAGGATAGAAAAATTATTGCAGTTATATAAACAAAAAAAAGTACCAGTATACAATACAATGGCTAGGCCTGGATCCCAAAGCCATGGTGTCATTCCAGCACCTGCAGGTTGCCACTCCCAAGGGGCACCTGACACCACTGCCTTCTTAGCCAGAGCAGGTATCATTACCTTAACCACTTGTTGACCAGCCGCCGTCATTATACTGCAGCAGGTCGGCACATTCCTGCGAATCGCCATAGCTTGTCACATTTGGCACCTTTCAGGGGGGAAGGGGGAGCAGATATCTGTCTAATACAGGTATCTTGCTCCCACTTCCGGGCATAGATACCTGCGCCCCCCGCGGGTATCTACGCTACTTTCCGCCCCCCCCCCCGCTGTCTTCTAGGAGACACACGGAGTCCCAGGAGACAGCAGGGACCAGTGGAAACACGCAGCGCGATTTGCGCATGCGCAGTAGGGAACCAGGAAGTGAAGCCGCAAGACTTCACTTCTTGATTCCCTTACCAAAGATGGTGGCAGCAGCACCCGAGAGCCGAGGTGATCAAATACCACCAAAAGAAAGCTATATTTGTGGGGCAAAAAAGGACATCAATTTTGTTTGGGTACAGTGTCTCATGACTGTGCAATTGTCAGTTAAAGCGACACAGTGCCGTATCGCAAAAAATCACCTGTTCATTAAAGGGGAAATTCTTCCGGTCCTTAAAGCGGAGCTCCACTCTAAAGTGGAACTTCCGCTTATTGGATTCCTCCCCCCCTCCAGTGCCACAATTGGCACCTTTCAGGGGGGAGGGGGTGCAGATACCTGTATAATGCAGGCATCTGCACCCACTTCCAGGACGAGATAGCCGGAGATGCCCCGCCCATATCCGAAGATGTCCCATTGTGTCTTGGGAAACACAGTTCCCAGGACACAACAGGGACCAATAACGACGCGCAGCGCGACTCGCGCGTGCGCAGTAGGGAACCGGGAAGTGAAGCCGCAAGCTTTACTTCCTGATTCCCTGACAGAGGATGGGGGTGATTGCTCGTCATCTTCTGCCGACATCGCTGGAACCTGGAACAGGTAAGTGTCTATTTATTAAAAGTCAGCAGCTGCAGTATTTGTAGCTGCTGACTTTTAAAAAAAAAAAATTTCAGGTGGACCACCTCTTTATGTAGTTAAATCAGGAAGCACTGGGCCCCTCAGAATATTCCATACCAGGCAAATACTCCGGATCCCTACCTTAACCAGTAAGCTCTTAATTCAGTTTCTTTCTCATGAAAATGATCCCCTAGGACACCCATCATACCAACGGGGATACTTTACAGCCAGCCATCTCATCCAAAAGGCCAAAGTAATGGCAGAGCACCTCTAACGGACACTGGTAAAAACAAATACTACACTTGATCTTAGCCAAAAAGCTGAGAAGCAACCCATGGTACTGTACATGCTCCAGCCAGACAGAGCACCAACTGCCCCTACTGCATATGCATCCCATAACCAAAAGAACCAGGGTGTGGGAGCTTGTATATCTGGGTGGCACCCGGGAGACATTGGAGACAATGGAGACATCCTATAGGTGAAAACTTCACAAAGGAACCTTTCATGGGATAGTTATACTGTTTCTGGGGACAGGAAGCAATGGAGACATAAGGTATGTGGCTACAGTTTTTTTTCTTTTTTTTTTTTAAGGTGTGTTTAATAACATTCTAACCTTCAACCTTCTAACCTTCTTTGCAAAATAGCTCAAGCTCTGTCAAATTGGATGGAGAGCGTCTGTGAACAGCAATTTTCAAGTCTTGCCACAGATTCTAAATTGGATTTAGGTCTGGACTTTGACTGGGCCATTCTAACACATAAATATGCTTTGATCTAAACCATTCCATTGTAGCTCTGGCTGTATGTTTAGGGCCGCTGTCCTGCTGAAAGGTGAACCTCCACCACAGACTTAAGTCTTTTTCAGACTCTAAAGCCCCATACACACGCGCGGATTATCCGAGGACCAGGTCCGTCGGATCATGTCCGTCATACTTTGTCTGATGTTGGTTTTGCGTACACACGGTCAGACAAAGTTGTCGGAAAATCCGATCATTCTGAACGTGGTGACGTTTGTTGCCTACGATGGGACTACGTAGAGGCTAGTAGCCAATAGCTTTGGTCTTGTAATGTGATCTGAGCATGCGTAGCACTTTGTCCGGTCGGACAACCGTACACACGATCGGATTTGGTGTGATCGGACCGTGTTGTCGGCAAATCTTTCCAGCAGGAGATAAGACTTTGTCCATCGGACAATCCGACGTACACTGTCCGATGGTGCATACACACGGTCTGATTTTTCAACAACATTGTCCGATCGGACAGAATCCATGAAAAAGTCCGACCGTGTGTATGGGGCTTTACAGGTTTTCGTCTAAGATTGCCCTCTATTTTCTCCATCCATCTTCCCATCAACTCTGACCAGCTTCCTGTCCCTGCTGAAGAAAAGCATCCCCACAACATGATGCTGCCACCACCATGTTTCACGTTGGGGATGGTGTGTTCAGGGTGATGTGCAGTATTCATTTTCTGCCACACAAAGCAATTTTCTTTTAGGCTAAAAACTTACAGAGCACCTTCTTCCACATGTTTGCTGTGTACCCCATATGGCTTCTCGCGAACTGCAAACAGGACTTCCTATGGCTTTCTTTCAACAATGGCTTTCTTCTCGCCATAAAGGCCAGATTTGTGGAGTGCACTAATAGTTGTCCTGTGGACAGATTCTCCCACCTGAGCTGTGGATCTCTGCAGCTCCTCCAGAGTTACCATGGGCCTCTTGGCTGCTTCTCTGATTAATGCTTTCCTTGCCCAGCCTGTCAGTTTAGGTAGACAGCCATGTCTTGGTAGGTTTGCAGTTGTGCCATACTTTTTAAATTTTCGGATGATGGATTGAACAGTGCTCCGTGAGATGTTCAAACCTTGGGATATTTTTTTATAACCTAACCCTGCTTTAAACTTCTCCACAACTTTATCCCTGACCTGTCTGGTGTGTTCATTGGCCTTCATGATGCTGTTTGTTCACTAAGGTTCTCCAACAAACCTCTGAGGGCTTCACAGAACAGCTGTATTTATACTGAGATTAAATTACACACAGGTGAACTCTATTTACTAATTAGGTGACTTCTGAAGGCAATTGGTTCCATTAGATTTTAGTTAGGGGTATCAGAGTAAAATGCACGCCACACTTTTCACATATTTATTTGTAAAACATTTTGAAAACTATTTATCATTTTCCGTCCACTTCACAATTATGTGCCACTTTGTGTTGGTCTATCACATAAAATCCCAATAAAATACATGTGTTTTTGGTTGTAACATGACAAAATGTGAAAAATACTTTTTCAAGGCACTGTACTTATATTTGAAACCATTTGGAAGGATGCAGTCTTTATAGATAGCTAAAAAACTTAAATTGGTTGTAAAGTCAGAAGGTTTTTTTCATTCTAAAAATGCCTTCTGTGTGCAGCAACCCCCTCCCAGCCCCCCTACTACTTAGCTGAGACCCCTCTCTATCCAGCAATTTCCACAAGTGCCTCTGTCATTCAGGACTCTCCCTCCTGATTGGCTTAGACACAGCAGTGGTGTCATTGGCTCCTGCTGCTGTCAATCAAAGTCAGCTAGCCAATCAGGAGAGAGAGGGGGCGAGGCCGAACCACAGCTCTGTGCTTAAATGGATACACAGAGCTGAAGCTCGGCTCAGGTGCCCCCATAGCAAGCTGCTTGCTGTGGGGGCATTCAACAGGAGGGAGGGACCAGGAGCTCCAGCCAGGGACCCGAAAACAGGAGGATCTGGGCTTCTCTGTGCAAAACCACTGCACAGAGGAGGTAAGTATAACATGTTTGTTATTTTTATAGAAAAAAATACTGAGACTTTACAATCACTTTAACTGAAAGGCAGTAGTTGCACATTTTTTAAGCAACCACTAGCAACCAGAGGAGCCCTCTGGTTTCAGGGAACCCTTTATAAAAAAAGGCCGTCCTACATAAACAAAGTCAAACTGTATAGAGATATTGAATTAGTATGCATTATACTTTTCTATTATAATGTATATTTTATGCTGTGCGCCATCTGTATATTATAGAGAAACTGCAGTCTTATTTTATATATACTGTGATTCTGTACTTGCCAAATATGATGCAGAAATATCCCTCCACTGAGTCTGGCTGCGTCCATTTTAACTGTGGGCAGCTGAAGCTGCTGCCTGTTCACTTCCTGGATTTATACAGACACACCTCCAGCTCCGCAGCTCTCATTAGCCCTCTTATGACTCCTCCCTTCCTGGCAAACTTTCACGAGAGTGAGAGGGAGAGAGAGAGCTGTGTCTGATGTCATAACCCTAGGCTTTTTACCAGACAAGAAACAGGAAGTGGGCTGTATAAGGTATTTACTGGCAGAAAAAAAATGTTTTACAGAAGATTTAATAGATGGAAAGATGAAAAAATGATTGGAGTTCCGCTTTAAGAATGGTTTTCATTATCATTTCTTACAATAAAATTCTAAAAAAAGAAATAAAACTTCCTGAAGGCAGTGCCCGTGGTCAACTTGAACCCAGAGCTACAAGGCAACTGCCACCACACAATGTGTACAAAATCATATTTTTTCCTCAGTTTAGGCCGATATGTATGCTTCTACATATTTTTGGTAAAAAAAATCGTAATAAGCGTATAGTGATTGGTTTGCGCAAAAGTTATAGCATCTACAAAATAGGGGATAGTTTTATGGCATTTTTATTATAATTTTTTTGTTATAAGTAATGGCGGTGATCTGCGATTTTTATCATGACTGTGACATTATGGCGGACAGATCGGACACTTTTGACCATTGTCATTTATACAGTGATCAGTGCTATAAAAAGGCATTGCTTACTGTGTAAATGACACTGGCAGGGAAGGGGTTAACCACTAGGGGGCGATGAAGGGGTTAAGTGTGTCCTAGGGAGTGATTCTAAATGTGGGGGGGCTGGGCTACAGATGACACGACAGTGATCACTGCTCCCAATGACAGGGAGCAGTAGATCTCTGTCCTGTCACAAGGCAGAACGGAGAAAACCTTGTTTACATAGGCATCTCCCCGTGAGGATATGGAGTCCGCGGGACCCGCGGGCGTGATCACGGAGCGTGCGGCGGAGACGCCGGCATGATTGCAAATTCAAAGGGACGTACAGGTAAGACCATTTGCGCAGCCGTGCCATTCTGCCAACGTAAATGTACATGCGGCGGTCGGTGGTTAATTAATCTGACCTTCCCTTCCTCAACCTATCCATATATTTCTCTGTACACAAACAGTGTATTCTATTATATCACCTACTTGCAGGTATTCATGCAACCCAGCTGTTTACCCATCCATATATCCTTCCATGTACAATATTTCAAATAAATTTGCTCAGGGCATAGGTTGCTGACTGTGAATTTTTCAGCTAGGCGTTCAAAGTGGGCCAAATGACCTACCGATATGACAATAAAACTAATTTTCCAATTTTTGAAATACCTACCAGGCCCCTTGACTGCATAGGTCATTTTAGCCTTTAAAGAACCAATCACAATTCAGCTTCATGAAGCTGGAATATTACAAGTGGTTTTAAACGCCCAAGGTAAAAAAAAAACTTCTGTGTACAGCGCCACCCCCCCACCCCCCTAATACTCACCTGATCTCCCTCATAATTCAGTGATGTGCACGAGAGCTCAGCTTCTCCCAGGTCTCATATTCCTCATTGGATGAAACAGCAGTGGGTGCCATTGGCTCCCACTACTGCAATCACAGCCAGTGAGCCAATGAGGAGAGAGCGGGGGTGGGGCTCTGTGTGTCTAATTGATGCATAGAGCCGGGCTCGGGAGTGAGCAGGCACCAGTGCCCCCAGAGAACGTGGCTTGCTATTGGGCGCACTAGCTGAAGAGGAGGAGCCAAAAAGAAGAGGATCGGGGCTGCTCTTTGCAAAACCACTGCACAGAGCAGGTAAGTATGACATTTTTTTTTTTAAATGAATTTTAATATCACTTTAATTATTGTGACTATTTATGTTTAATTACGATCTGATCCTAAGACATTAGCCGGAGTGTCAGGGTCTCAGAGGTCATCTAATATCAGACAATAGCTGTCTGTCTACTGTCTGACCTCACACACTGAACAAACAAAAGATGAAAAAAAACTTAATGCAGTTAGCCATTACTTAATAAGCCTTTTGGAATAAATGAATAAAAGCTGACTATAAGCCCCTTTGTCAGTGGTAAATGGTTTGTCTCAGCCCTTTAACTGACCATTTTGCTGGACAGTTTGGCCTGTAATGGAAGTTGAAATGTAATAGAGTTAATGGCTGAATCACAAAGTGAAAATAAATGAATAAAGCCTAAAAAAGCAATAAATGCAGCCACCATATCTAAGAACTGGTGAGCTGTAAAATTAAAAAAAATATATTTTTGGGTTTAATACTGCTTTAACAAATATAGAAAATATATATTTTTTCTTACAGTAGTAAATGAAAGTCCCTATAACAACGTCATTCGGATTGCATTTGAGCATTATCCTAAATGTACTCGTCTATACTGTGACAAAGAAAATAACATCTATTATCTTAAAGTGTTGATAATGACGCCCCCTCACAGTGAGTAACATTATTTGCTTCCAATTTTTTTTTTTCTTATCGCTCTGTACTTTCTTCTTTTAGACCAATGGATATTTTTGATTGAATTGCAGTCTTTTAAGACTAAGAATGACTGTGTACCGTTTGATTTATTTCATAATACTCTGGAATGAATAATGATAATGTCTTATACTTTAAAACAGGATGACTCCCCCTGGAGGAGCAGGCCTATGATGTTCTGCACTTACAGTATCTCGAGTGTAAAAAAAAAAAAAAAAAAACAGTAATTTTAAGTAAAATAAATAAATAAAAACAGAGTTTAAAGGCACCCTTGCCCCCTCCCCCCCCCCCCCCCCCATGCATACATGTGTAGCAAGGTCCCAGGCCTCCTTCGGTCTAATGAGAACCTCCAGGGCCAGATTTAGCTGACATCCTTCTGTATATGGTGAGTTGTGCAGCATAGTGGGTGCAAAGTAGTTAAAGTCATTGGGTGACAAAATGCAAAAAAGATTTTTATTTCTCATTTAACAGAACTTTGGGAGAGAGGGTTAGGGCCAGGACACCCTTAGGTAGTTGCAAGATTAATTGGCAGACTCTGAGACTTCAATAGGAGGACAGCCATGCAGGGAAAGGCATCCAGCCAGACGCAACATCTGTGTAGGAAGGCTGTCTCCTATGGCAACAGTCTTTAACGGTTCCTAACACAAAGTGTAGCAGTTCCTTCACTTCTAATACAATCAATTCTTGTAGTTCTTCAGCTCATTGAGCTCCCAGTCTCTCTCACTAGACTAGACAATTCTCTGCCACAGAATCCCTTGAGCTCCTCCAATCTTTACTGTAGTATCTTCCTCACCTCAAGTGTCACCCCGCTTCTCTGCTGACTTATAGATTGGCACATAAGATACTTCTCAAGCTTCAACCCACTGGCCTGCTCAGTCCCTGGCTTGACAAACAAGGCTGCTCTGCAAGTGTCACCTCCACTGGCTGGGTCCTTGGTTTGATACCCACTGAAGTTTTCCGATTCTTTATCGTCCCCGGTTGGTGAGAATACTGCTCCGGTACTTGCTTCAGTTACGCACTGTGGTCCCTGGTAATAAGGTGGTTGGTTCCTTAGTGGCGACAGCTTCCCCTCTACCTCAGAACATGACAGGTTCTCCGGCCGGCAGAACCGTCACTTCTGGTTGGACTGCAAGCCCCAATCCCAACCCTGCGCTGCTCTCTTGCTTCTGGATAGGCCCTCAGACAGACTAGCAGCCAGATGTGCCTGGGATAGGCTCAATCTCCGACCTAGCAGCACGGGCAATACAACACATGTACATCAAGACAGCCGTCCAGGTTGCACAGAACACCGATCACCTGACTCCATTAAATATATAGGCTCTCCCAGAAGGCCAAGGGATCCAAGAAAACCCCTGCCCATTGGCTGAGATACCCCATATATCCATAATCTGACCTTGCATTGCCCTTCTCTTATCTAATGATACCCCGGCCACCTAGTGGCAGAAGAGAAAAGTGCAGCAGTGCCAGACTTAGGAAGAAATCAGATGATCCCTAACAATTAGCCAAGGTAGGTACTCTGGAGTAGATTAGCTCCCGAGATAAAACGATAATTCTCCCACTCTACAAGATTCTGGTCTGGCCGCACCAGAGTATGCTGTCCAGATCTGGGCACCAGTCCTCAGGAAGGATGTACTGGAAATGGAGCGAGTACAAAGAAGGGCAACTAAGCTAATAAAGGGTCTGGAAGATATTATTTATGAGCACTGAACTTATTCTCTCTGGAGAAGAGACGCTTGAGAGGGGATATGATTTCAATTTACAAATACCGTACTGGTGACTCCACAATAGGGATAAAAAATTTTTGCGGAAGGGAGTTTAACAAGACACGTGGCCACTCATTAAAATTAGAAGAAAAGAGGTTTAACCTTAAACTACGTAGAGGGTTCTTTACTGTAATGCCGCGTACACACGAGCGGATTTTCCGTCGGAAAAATCTTGGATGGTTTTTCCGACGGAATTGCGCTCAAGCTTGGCTTGCATACACACGGTCACACAAAAGTTTTCTGAACTTTCGACAGTCAAGAACGCAATGACGTACAACACTACGACAACCCGAAAAAATGATTTTCAATGCGTCCGAGCATGCGTCAAATTTTTTCCGAGCATGCGTAGGAATTTTGAGCATCGGAATTGGTACAGACGATCGGAATTTCCGAAAAATTGAGAACATGCTCTCAATCTTTTGCTGGGTGGAATTCCGCCAACAAAAGTCAGATGGAGCATACACACGGTCGCATTTTCGGACCAATAGCTCTCAATGGACTTTTACTGGCGGAATTTCCACTTGTGTGTACGGGGCAAAAGAGCGGCAAGGATGTGGAATTCCTTCCACAGGCAGTGGTCTCAGCGGGGAGCATCGATAGTTTAAAAAACTATTAGATAAGCACCTGAACGACCGCAACATCCAGGGATATACAATGTTATACAATATACAACACACATAGGTTGAACTTGATGGACTTTTTTAAACCTCACATACTATGGGGTTTATTTACTAAAGGTGAATTTGTATTGCACTGCAAGTGCACTTGGAAGTACAGTCGCTGTAGATCCGAGGGGGACATGCAAGGGAAATAAAAAACAGTGCAAAGTGGATTTGCCTTTAGTAAATCAACCCCTATGTAACTATATAACTACTCCTGGCAGGTAAATTTAGGAGCAACCCTGCCTAAACTCCAGGGTGCTTCACATGCAAATGCAAACACCCAGCCCATAGGTCCAGCATGCGTATATAAATGGTGATTGTACATGTGGTACACATCCAATAACTTGCCATTAGAGCAAAAACAAAAATTCTATGGCTAATTCATGATTAACTCTAAACTGATCACCTGCAAAGGCTTTTAAAGTGTCACCTACAAACAATTTTAAGTACCGTAGTTTATTGCCATTTCACAGGTATGCACAATTTTAAATCTTGACATGTTTGGTATTTGTTTACTTGATGCAACATCATATTTTATATTTTAACAAAAAATGTTGTATTTTATTGTGTTTGAATGCACTAAAATTCAATTAAGTGTAATTTTTCTTAAAATGTGTGTTTGATAAATGTTTACACAAATATTGTGTGACATAAAAAATTGCAACAGGCACATTTTATTCTTCAGGGCCTCTTGTTTTAGGAAAATATATTGTCTTTGGGGTTCTAAGTAATTTTCTAGAAACAATTTTTAAATTGCTCTGGACAGCAGGTGGACAATTAAAAATAAAGTTGTTAAAGTTGGACTTTAAAATCAAAAAGTAAAAGTGCAAGTAGTGTGGTGGGTTTGGTTTAAGAAAGTATGGTTACATGTGCTTGAGCTTTTAAAACATATACTAGGGAAAATTAAATATTTGAATGTAGTATAGCTTACTTTTGTTTATAAATGAACTATAGCTAGTGATCCTGCCAGCGCATGTACTTTCTGCCATAGACAGATGGCAAAAAAAAGGAAAACAATGACAGTGGTTTAAACAATCCTCTACTTTATTCAAAATTAAATGAAATCATTGTCTTTAGATATACTTCAAGAGTTTAATTGTTTTTTAAGTCTAGCAATTGTAATTGGTTCATATATCACACTCACATAATATACGCAGAGATGACTGTGCAAAGCAGTCATCTAATCATGCAAGTGCAACTCTAAATAAAAAGTTTGGGGAATTGGATAGCCTCCTCCCAACTCACACATCTTGCTATTGACTGCTACATTTGACAGGTGGTTTTACAGACTGATAGCCTCCAACCAGCTCTGTGGTCCCTGGAGGAATGTTGTCTCTGATCCCAACACCAGGCTCTGTCAAGGGCAATTGGAAGCACTCCAACTCTCAAGGCCTGCACTCAAATCTTCCTCTAGAGCCTAAAATTTTCATCCCTCTGCCAATGCATATATGTCTCTCTAGTCGAGAGGGTGAAAGGTTGTCTGGATTCAAGGACGTTCTACCCAGACACTCAGCTCTAGTGCGCAACCTTTAGCCCTTTGGTGGTTATTGTGTGGCCTTCAGACCCAGGTTGCCTGCCTAGGTGTTAACTCAAACCCGATCCACACATGACCTATAGAAGAATGTGCTGTTCAGCCTCTTTTTCTCCGATTTTTTTTATGATGGAATTTGATGCAGGGAATAATTTGTTGACAACATTTTTAAGGGGTGAAGCACAAATGTAGAAGCATTGATCCGTAAAGCAGAAATAATGGCAGTCATCTCTAGCAGTCTTATATAACATGTTTCTAGTCTCTTGATTATCTCTCAAAGTATGTTCCAAGTCCCTAACCACATCTGTATAACATCCACACATTATCACCAGCCTAATAGTCTTATCTAGCATTACATTTCAGGGGGCAAGCTTGAGGCCCCCTGTATCTAGAACAGCGGTACTTGGTACAGCCAACCTTGGTACTTGATTTGTGGTAAAACGACTAATCCCATGAAACATTGCAAGACTCTGACAGCCACAGGTATGACTCCCTGAGGCAGAGACATGATGGGATTTGTAGCTCATCATAGCTAGAATGTCAACGTTGCCTACCCCTAATCTAGAAAGTTGTCAACTACTGCTCTACAGCCGCAGCACCCCTTAGTAGAGCCCATAAGCTCATGACATAGTCAGATTACTGAAAGATGAATTTTGATTGGATGCCACAGCACTTTCTCTTCCTTATTGAAAAAGCCTGCATTTCTAACATGGGTTGTCGTTACCAGGCAATAAACAGAATACAAAAATTGAGCAATCTGTTTGTATGGGCAGCATGCTTCGAGAGCATAATTTCTAGGAGAAATACTTGAATGTGACTGCAGGCTGATGGAGATTTTCTTCTCCAGACATCTTTATATGATTGAATTTATTTTAGTAGTGCACATCTGTTAAGTAAATGGCTTAGCTCTAACTGCTAGGTAGATATTTTGGTTAAATTCTTTAAGCTGAACGGAGGTTTAGAGTAAACCTAACTTTACTTAAGTAAATTAATTCATCAATCTGTTTTAAAGGAATAGCTCTTAAAATGTATATATGCTTCTGAGGTTTATGTTCTATACAGAAGTAATGCATAAATATATTATAAAAAAAGGGCATTTGGACATATCCTAGAGAGCTCTGCCAGAGAAAATACATGTTGTGCATAAAATTCCAGGCACCAGTAACTTAAATAACTATATATTAAGACTATATTCAGTATGTCATAATATAATTTTTAGGCTAACTCAGCCATATCAATTTTGTGTGCTTTTGTCCCATTTTTATGTAGCCAAGGACAGTTCGCGGTGAAGTCCATCTGATCTGTAGCATAAACAAAAAAATATTTATATTGTCTACTGTCAGCGAGACAAGAAGTAAGGAAAGATCTACCAAAGAGGACCACATACAGCAATTAAAACCTTGACAGAGGTTCTAACTTTTTCCAACTCTAAAAAATAGAAGAAAATGGCTAAGGAGGAGTCACGTCTTTTGCTTACTATGAGAAATGCCACAATACCACATGGATCCACTTGTCCACGCATCTGCATCTGCAATATGAGTGGAAAAAAGTATAAAAAGATATGACAGGCACTAACCACATCATTTTTGTAAATACGTGCAAATGTTGGCTCTACATGCTGTTAGACAGGAATAGCTAAAAGAAAATCTATCTACTGTCCCTTGGAAGCAGTAACAGAGGGACCACAAAGGATAAATGAACAAAAAGCTGTAAGAAAGGTCATTTGTTGGGCCTGGTTTGGCTAGGACCTAAGATGGCTGCTTAAGCCGAGAGCTCCTGCAAGCCGAGGATTACCTTTCACTTTTTGAGGAAACTTATGGTTCCCACTGCATCTTTCCACCATGGGTAAGCCGAATAGGAGCGCCTCGGCATCCTGCACATCAAAGGAAACTGGAATGCAGCTTAGCCGTAACATCCCTGAGCTGTTCCGGACCCTGCGCTCCGACAACCACGAGGCATCATAGACCTCAGGGCCGTGCTCTCCGAGCAGTGGCTCTGACTCACAGCCGGATGGGAGAAACACCCCGGGCAGACATTCAAGCCCACCGCTGAGCCTACCTGACCTGCAGAGAGTTGCATTCGACATCACGAACCCCATGTTGGCTGCAATCTCGGATCTCAAGATGGACATTCAGGCAGTAGCTAACCGTCTCACAGATGTGGAGCAGACTACACAGCTCTACTCGGCAGCCACAAGTTTAATGCACTTATGACAATTGTCCTATCTCTTTGACTTACACCGCCAAGTAGAGGACCTTAACAATCGGGGGTGCAGACATAACGTTAGAGTACCGGGAGTTCCTGAGGCGATAGATGCAGGGACACTGCCACAAACGATCTGCACCATTTTTAATGATCTGCTTGATCGCTCTGGGGACTCCCACCTTGAAATGGAAAGGCTACATCATGCTCTTAGGCCCCAACCCTGGGACAATGAACCCCCAAGGGATGTGATATGCTGTGTAGTTAACTTTCCTCTTAAAGAAGAGATACTGAGAAAGGCTAGGGAAAGAGGCCACATATTGCACAATGGTACTGAGATTAAGCTATTCCAGGACCTTTCCCAAATTACTTTGCAGAACAGACGTGCTTTGCCCTCAGGGTCACTTGAAAAACCCCTCCCTGTGCTTAGAGCAGCTCATTAGCATCTGACATCCATCTCTCCTGGCAGTGCACTGCCGGGAGAGATGGATGCTGGATGCTGATGAGCTGCTGACGCTGATGAGCTGCTGATGAGCTGCTCTAAGCACAGGGAGGGATTTTTCAAGTGACCCTGAGTGCGCTATATACGGACCAAGAGAGGCTATATTGTGGCTTTGGATAGCGTCACTCAACAATCATCAGATTGAAAACTGTGTTACCAACTCCCTTGCTGCACTCTGCATACCACTTTGATCTGTGACCAACCAGTTTATGGAGGGCTCCCATTTGATACTTGTTGACTCCGTGGGGCAGTGTCAGTAGGCTTCCAGTGACACCATCTTCTGCAGTGTTTCACCAACTCTTTTAGTTCACATAGTAGAATATACTCCTTCAGATCAGCTTCTGCTTACCTTTTGACCTGACGAAGGAGCTTGAACCAGAAACGCATCGGGTACCGAAATTTTTTCAAAAATTGGAGAGTATTTACGACACTATTCTATGCTTGCTGTGTCATTTTGTTATGTTTTTCGTTTGCTCTTCTGTCTTTTGTCATGGTATGTTTTTAACTGATCATTACATGTTTGTATGATCAAATTTTATGTGTAACAATAAATACTTTTTAACCCATATGTCACGTACCTTAAGGCAGAGCCCGTATTGCAGGGAGCGGCCACTCGTAAACCCCTGGTTCGGGAACCCCTGATAGGGAAGACAGGAGCTCGGGAGCACAGGGGAGCACAAGTGCCTGGCTGATAGCTGGGTAGAGGGCTGGAGATCTGTGCAGACGGGAACCAGGAGGTATCCTGTAGTCCAGCAGCAGGAAGCAAGCAGGTAATGTGCAGCAGGCACAAGGAGGTGTCCTGTAGTCCAGCAGCAGGAAGCAAGCAGGTAATGTGCAGCAGACACAAGGAGGTGTCCTGTAGTCCAGCAGCAGGAAGCAAGCAGGTAATGTGCAGCAGACACAAGGAGGTGTCCTGTAGTCCAGCAGCAGGAAGCAAGCAGGTAACGTGCAGCAGACACAAGGAGGTGTCCTGTAGTCCAGCAGCAGGAAGCAAGCAGGTAATGTGCAGCAGACACAAGGAGGTGTCCTGTAGTCCAGCAGCAGGAAGCAAGCAGGTAATGTGCAGCAGACACAAGGAGGTGTCCTGTAGTCCAGCAGCAGGAAGCAAGCAGGTAATGTGCAGGCGGGTCTCAAACAGGCAGGGTCAAACACAGACGGGCAGATCAGGTACAAGGGAGCATCCAAAGGGGTAGTCAAAGTCCAGAACCGGGATCGGGGAAGGCAGAAGTCAGAAGAGTCAGAGACAGGCCAGGTTTCAGCAGGGATCAGGTGAATCAGGTTTTGCAGGTAGACAAAGCACATACAGGGAACGCTGTTGATCGGGCAGCAAGGCAACAGGGACTGGGTTTGGTTTAAATAGCGCTCTTGGCGCCAAACAGCGTCAGGGCAGCCGCACGTGCACGCGCGCGCTCCCGCGCGCCCGCGCGCACCGACAGCCGCGCTATTGCGCATGTGTGGGCGCAGCAGGCCCGTTCTGAGCCGGGGAATCCTTCTCCTCCTGGGGATGTTGGGACGCCCGCTGGAGGGGCTTTCCTGACATTGCCCCCCTCCAATGGGCAGCCTCCGGATGCCCAACTGGGCCCACTTACTTGGATTGGCTCTCTTGAAGGCCGAAATTAGCCTCTGGGCATGGATGTTAGCCTCTGGCTCCCAAGAATTCTCTTCCGGCCCGTAGCCCTTCCACTTTACAAGGTATTGAACCTGGCCATATCTCTTCCTGCAGTCCACAATAGTTTCCACTTCAAATTCCTCCTCGCCATCGATAAGCACAGGTTCAGGAGGGCCGGTGTTCCGGCTAGCAAAGGGATCCGGAGTTGAAGGTTTTAGAAGGGCAACGTGGAAGACTGGGTGGATTCTGAATGAGTCAGGCAGTTTTAACTCGTACGCCACATTATTGATTTTTCTAGTTACAGGAAAAGGACCCACAAACTTTGGCCCCAACTTCTTGGAAGGACACGCCAGTTTCAGGTTTTGGGTGGACAGCCAAACCAAGTCTCCCGGCTTTAGGTTGAGGTCCCCTCTCCTCCTCTTGTCAAATATCGCCTTGTTTCGTTCCTGGGTCTTCAGTATCGTCTCCTGAAGTAACTTGTTATTGGTGCTGAAAAAATTCAGGGTTTCCTGGGCTGCTGGCACGGAGCACTCTGGGATGCTGTTGGACAAGAACAGGGGGTGAAACCCGTAATTTGAAAAAAATGGAGACTGGTTGGTTGCAGAATGAACAGAGTTATTGTATGCAAACTCGGCAAGAGGTAGGAGGGGGACCCAGTTATCTTGAGAAAAACATGAGTAGCATCGCAGGTACTGTTCCAAGGTCTGGTTGGTACGTTCGGTCTGACCGTTGGTCTGGGGATGGTAAGCGGAGGAGAATAGGAGGTTGATCTTCAGGGCCGCACATAATGCCCTCCAGAACCTGGACGTAAATTGCACCCCTCGGTCAGATACGATATTGGCGGGGATTCCGTGGAGCCTTACAATCTCCTTGATGAAGACTCTTGCGGTCTCAGGAGCTGAGGGGGTGCCTTTCATGGGTAAGAAGTGGGCCATCTTGGAGAACCTGTCTACTACCACAAAAATGGTCGTGAAGTCTTCAGAAGGGGGCAATTCGACAATGAAGTCCATGGAGATCATCCTCCATGGCTTCTCCGGGACTGGAAGGGGGTTCAACAAGCCCCAGGCTCTTGTCTTGCTGCCCTTATTCTGGTTACACGTGGTACATGACTCGACGTATGCCCTGCAGTCCTTTAGAAGGTTGGGCCACCAAAAGGTGCGCAGGAGAAGATCAGCGGTCTTGCGGGCACCAAAGTGGCCGGCCAATTCGTGGTCGTGGCAGGATTTCAGGGCGGCCACCCGTGACTGTTGAGGAACGAAGATCTTCTCCTCATGCCACAGCAGACCGTCTCTAGGCTGCAAGGAACTGCCTGGCTGGTGAGGGATCAAAGCGGAGGCTTGTTTAATTTCGGATAGAAGATCCTCATGCAGAAGAAGGAAGTTACCTGGGGTAAGTATGGTGTCTGGAGGTGGCGGAACTGAGGACTCACTGAACATTCGTGATAGAGCATCAGGTTTGGTATTCTTGGATCCGGGCCTGAAGGTGATGTGAAATGAAAATCTGGTGAAGAAAAGTGCCCATCTAGCCTGGCGAGGTCTCAACCTCTTGGCTACTTTTAAGTATTCCAGATTCTTATGGTCCGTGTAGACCAGGATAGGATGGGCGGCTCCTTCCAGGAGATAACGCCACTCCTCGAGCGCGGCCTTGATGGCCAGTAGCTCTCTATCCCCGACATCGTAATTTCTCTCTGCTTCGGACAGCTTACGGGAGAAAAAGGCCACCGGGTGGAGGAGCGCCTTAGGGCCTTGTCTCTGGGAAAGGACTGCCCCTACCGCCACTTCAGAGGCGTCGACCTCCAAGATGTAAGGGAGTGCAGGATCCGGGTGTTTTAAGACAGAGGCCGACACGAACTGGTCCTTTAATGTTGAAAAGGCAGACTGAGCTTCGGGAGACCACTGGAACTTGGTACCTTGCTTGGTCAGTCTCGTGATGGGAGCAATGATGTTGGAAAACCCCTTAATAAATTTGCGATAGAAATTCACGAATCCTACGAATCGCTGAATTCCCTTCTTGTCCGTGGGTGCAGGCCAATCCAAGATGGCAGACACCTTTTGCGGATCCATCTTAATCCCATCTACAGAAATGACCAAGCCTAAGAACTGGATACTTTGACGTTCGAACTCACACTTTTCAGGCTTCGCATACAGGCCATGCTGGCGAAGACGGGTCAAGACCTTCCTGACGTGTTCCCTGTGAGTAGGCAGAGAGGGAGAGAAAATCAAGATGTCATCCAAGTAGACAATAACAAATAAGTCAAGATAGTCTCTAAAAATGTCATTTACAAAATGTTGAAACGTAGCAGGGGCGTTGCAGAGCCCAAATGGCATCACCAGGTATTCATAGTGTCCGAAGCGGGTGCGAAAGGCAGTCTTCCATTCGTCCCCGCTTCGGATACGGACCAGGTTATATGCCCCACGGAGATCTAATTTGGTAAACACCACAGCTGTACCAAGCCTCTGGAATAGTTCCGGTACCAGGGGCAGAGGGTACCGATTCTTAATTGTAATTTTGTTCAAGTCCCGGTAGTCTACGCAGGGGCGTAGAGAGTGATCCTTCTTCTCTACAAAGAAAATCCCTGCCCCGGCTGGGGAGGTAGAAGGTTGTATAAACCCTTTTCGCAGGTTGTCATCGATGTATGCTTTGAGAGTCTCCAACTCCAGTCCTGTTAAAGGGAAGATTCTCCCGAAGGGAATTTCTGCACCTGGTAAAAGTTCAATTGGGCAGTCATAGGGCCTGTGTGGAGGGAGTGTCTCTGCCCCTTTTTGACTGAACACGTCCAAAAAGCTGTGGTATTCTTCCAGGACAGCCCTACGGGCCTCAACGTCACCCTCTAGACAGAGCAGAGAGGGTGAGACGTTGGTGGTCCCTTGCAGGCAGTGCTGACAGCAGTAGGGAGAGAGGAAGCTGATACTCCCCGTGGGCCAGTCGATTTGAGGATTATGGGCCTTGAGCCAGGGTATGCCCAGGATAACAGGGAACAGAGGGGACTCAATGATGTCCAGGCGGAGTAGTTCACTGTGGTTACCCGCAATGGTAGCGTGTAGAGGAACCGTCTCTTGGGTCACAGGTCCAGATCTGATAGCCGACCCATCGGCTAGATGTACCGACAGTCCTCTGGCTCGGGGACGTAAAGGAACTCGAAATTTGCGGGCAAAAGTCTGGTCCATGAACCCACTACAGGCTCCAGAGTCAATTATGGCGGGGACCAGAGTATTCCCTCCTGGGAGCTGTAGGGAAAGGGAAACAGTCAGGTGAGACGTATTATTAAGTACTGCAGGCAGAACAGTGGAAAACAGAGAGGAGTGCTTACAGGACTTCGCGGGACAGGCCCTCACGTAATGTCCGGGTTCCCCACAGTAGAGGCAAAGGTTCTGGATTCGCCTGCGTTGTCGCTCAGTCCTACGCTCCCTCAGACGCCTGTCTATCTGAGTGGACAGGTTGATTAGGTCTTCGAGAGTCTCAGGGATGCCCACTCTGGCCAACTCGTCCTTCAAAGACTCGGAGAGGCCCATACGAAATTGATGACGCAGAGCCGCGTCATTCCAGCTCGTATCGGCGCTCCAGCGCCTAAACTCGGATGCATAGTCTTCTGCCGCCCTACGGCCCTGTTGTAGGGAAAATAAAGCTGCTTCGGCAGTTGCTGCCTGTTGTGGGTCTTCGTAGAGGATGCCCATGGCCTGGAAAAAGGTGTTCAGATTGCTGAGGCATTCGTGCTTCTGTTCCACCAGGCGGTGGGCCCAGGCCTGGGGCTCCCCTTGTAGCAGGGAGACCACAAACCCCACCTTGGTGGACTCAAGGGAAAAGGTTCGGGGTTGGAGTACAAAAAAGAGTTCAAAGGCGTTGCGGAATGCCCTATATCTGTTCCGGGCCCCGGAGAATCTATCCGGAGTGGGGACCTTGGGCTCAGGAGGCAGCATAACCACCGAGGGTGCAGGTGATGCGCTGAGCGCTGTTGGGCCTGAGGTGGCTAGGGTCTGCACGCGTTCCTCTAGGCGGGAGTACCCCTCCTGTAGGGAGTTGACGGCCTGAGTCAGTCCGGCCAGGTGACGGCATAAGTCCTCCCTAGCCGAGGCTCCCTGCATGGGCTCAGTCATGGCTGCCCGATACTGTCACGTACCTTAAGGCAGAGCCCGTATTGCAGGGAGCGGCCACTCGTAAACCCCTGGTTCGGGAACCCCTGATAGGGAAGACAGGAGCTCGGGAGCACAGGGGAGCACAAGTGCCTGGCTGATAGCTGGGTAGAGGGCTGGAGATCTGTGCAGACGGGAACCAGGAGGTATCCTGTAGTCCAGCAGCAGGAAGCAAGCAGGTAATGTGCAGCAGGCACAAGGATGTGTCCTGTAGTCCAGCAGCAGGAAGCAAGCAGGTAATGTGCAGCAGACACAAGGAGGTGTCCTGTAGTCCAGCAGCAGGAAGCAAGCAGGTAATGTGCAGCAGACACAAGGAGGTGTCCTGTAGTCCAGCAGCAGGAAGCAAGCAGGTAATGTGCAGCAGACACAAGGAGGTGTCCTGTAGTCCAGCAGCAGGAAGCAAGCAGGTAATGTGCAGCAGACACAAGGAGGTGTCCTGTAGTCCAGCAGCAGGAAGCAAGCAGGTAATGTGCAGCAGACACAAGGAGGTGTCCTGTAGTCCAGCAGCAGGAAGCAAGCAGGTAATGTGCAGGCGGGTCTCAAACAGGCAGGGTCAAACACAGACGGGCAGATCAGGTACAAGGGAGCATCCAAAGGGGTAGTCAAAGTCCAGAACCGGGATCGGGGCAGGCAGAAGTCAGAAGAGTCAGAGACAGGCCAGGTTTCAGCAGGGATCAGGTGAATCAGGTTTTGCAGGTAGACAAAGCACATACAGGGAACGCTGTTGATCGGGCAGCAAGGCAACAGGGACTGGGTTTGGTTTAAATAGCGCTCTTGGCGCCAAACAGCGTCAGGGCAGCCGCGCGTGCACGCGCGCGCTCCCGCGCGCGCCCGCGCGCACCGACAGCCGCGCTATTGCGCATGTGTGGGCGCAGCAGGCCCGTTCTGAGCCGGGGAATCCTTCTCCTCCTGGGGATGTTGGGACGCCCGCTGGAGGGGCTTTCCTGACACCCCTTCCCTGTACCTAGGCAGCCAAGCTAACGAACCAACAGTAGGCCACTTGCCTATAAACAGATATCTGCTACTTATTAAAGTGGTCCTAAAGACATTCTATGCATTTAGGTAAAAACCTTCTGGGTGCAGCTTCCCCCCAGCCCCCCTATACTTACCTAAGCCCCATCTCGACCAAGCAATGTGCATCAGAGCAGCGGCTCTCCTGGGTTTCTCTCCTTATTGGCTCACACAGCAGTGGAATTAAATATGATTAGCAAAGGCATGCTAATTCATCAAACAGGCTAAATATGGAAGGGCATGTCACTGCAGTGGTGACAAGCACAGAGGTCTGCATTGGTACAGTGGTGTGGAGTGCAGAGGCAAGCATTGGTGTAGTGCATGCATGGTAGTATACTTGGCATAACCCAAAATGATGTCAATACATGCCACATGTATGGTAGTGACACAATTTTAAAAATATTGCACTACCCCCAGTGGATTCATCACTTAGTAACTGTGCTGCTGACCTTCTCTAAAGTGCAGCATACTCTGCAGTATTCTGGTAAAATGGTGGAAAGCACACAGGTGGGCATTGGTGCCCTAGAAGCTCTAAGAAAGATTGCAAAGGAGATCCAGCCTTTTCTACACAAAGAGAAAAGACATAGAGAAATATTACCAGGACCACCTCTACTTACGTATTCACAAATACTGAATCTAAGACAGTGAGATATTCCCTAAGCAACCCAATAGTAAATGGAACAACTCCCTGCATACAGAAGAGATCTGAGACCTTCAAACATATCCACGGCACCAGTAGGGTACCAATTCTGGGATCACAGCAAGAAAAAAGAGTACAGGGTACATTTTGCTGTAGACCCTTAAATGTGGTATACCTGATACTGATATTGAATGCAAAATGTCCTACTGGACTCAATGTCAGGGAGACAGGTCTGCCAACGAATGAATCTTCATAGATACACAATTAACATAAACAAAACAGATCTTCCTGTAGCTGCCCATTTCTGTAGCAGAGGCCACAGCAAAATTGATCTGAGATTGTAGTACTGATGGGGAACTTCAAATCCAAGAATGGAAGGCTGGAATGGGAATGTAAATTCCTACAGGCTGTGGTCTAAACATTTAATGCCCATTTTTTTTTCATCTGGTATTTGATCAAAGGTATATCAACATTTCAAAAAGACTCTCATCATCACTAAGGTGAAAAGTTTTACTTGATGTCTTATCTCTTAGTCCAATAACACTTGCAAAGACAAGCTACACACACACAAATACTCTAGCTACTGACTTTTAGACATGTGCAATTAGTTTCGTTTTTTTTCGTTTTTCGTTTTTTTTTTTCGTTATTTTCGTTCGTTCGTTTTTGTACGAATGAACGAACGATTCGCTAAAAATTTTAACGAATAACGAATCGTTCGAATCAAACGAATCCGAAAATAACGAAAATCCGAAAAAAACAAACTAGAAACAACGAATGTACGAATGAAAAAAATCCGAAAAACGAAAACAGGAACAACGAAAATGAAAATGAACGAAAAAATTCGTACATTCGTAACTTTTTTTTTTTTGTTGAATTGGTAATTTTTTGTGTCCCTTACAATGGTGCTGCTTAACGTGCTTCGAATAGATTGAACGAAAAAATTCCTACATTCGTAACTTTTTTTTTTTTTTTTCGATTCGTAATTTTCCGTATCTCTTAAAATGTAATAATAGCATACACATTACATAAAATTATGAATTATGCTCCGATTACGAATCTACGAATGTTACGAATGTACGAATAACTACGAATGCGTCCGAATTTCGAAAATTAAACTAACAGAAAAACGAATCAACGAAAAAATAACTCTTACGAATGTACGAATCGTTACGAATACGAACATCGACGACTTACGAATGTACGAATCGTTACGAATACGAACACCGACGACTTACGAATTTACGAATCGTTACGAATCAACGGAAACGAAAAAAACAAAACGAAAATAAAACGATTTTTTTTTTTCGGAAACGAAAAAAAAACTAAATGAAAATAAACTAATTTTTTTGTTGTGCACATGTCTACTGACTTTTAAAGCAGGGTTCCGCCCAAAAATGGAACTTCCGCTTTTCCGGTTCCTCCCTCCCCCCTCCAGTGTCACATTTGGCACCTTTCAGGGGGAGGGGGGAGCATATACCTGTCTAATAAAGGTATTTTGCTCCCACTTCTGGGTATAGATACCTAAGTCACCCGCGGGTATCTACGCCACTGCCCGCCCACCCCCGCTGTCTTCTGGGATACACACGGGTCCCAGAACACAGCAGGGACCAGTGGGATAGCACAGAACGAGTCGCGCATACGCAGTAGGGAACCAGGAAGTGAAGCCCCAAGGCTTCACTTCCTGATTCCCTTACCGAGGATGGCGGCGCCAGCACCCCATCATCTTGAATGACTCAATAAAGGATAACACTTAAACTCCAAACTTTCTTCATGAATCTATAGCTAACACTGCTAAATATGGCTAAATACTCCACCACATTTATCTCCCCTGAAATTGTTAGTTATAAAAATACTGAAATTAGAGATGCATAGACAGGATCTTTTCACTGCTGTGAACCATATGGTGAAAACAATTTAGCTTTATAGAATCTAAAAAACACTGTAAGTACATTTTGAGCAGACTGTAATAGAATGCTGAGCCTCATTTATCACAATGAACTGGGTGCAGTACGTATCTTGTCTGATATTAAATTGTATGATTTATTTTACATTTTCAGTATTAAACTTGACTTAAAGAAATCCTGCAGCAAAGTTGGGGTTTTGTGAAAATTGCAAGTATTATCAGTAAATTAAAAGATACAACAGGCAGCTGAATTGGTACGTAAGCTGATTTTCCCACCTTTCTAGTAAAGTAAAAAAGGGCTTTAAAAGGATTGTTTAAATTTGTGAATGAGTGGGGGAAAAAGGGGGGGGGGTGATTTCTGGGAGTGGCATGTGTCTTTATTTCTCCTAAATGTAGGCTTTAAAGAGCAACTGCATCCCCATGATTTTTTTGTTATCACCTCCTCTTACCTTTCAAGCTTTAGGTGTCCACTATAAGCAAACTTGACCAGCAAATGCATCGTTGGTCTGTTTTGATTGCTCCGCTGCCACATGGCATGTTTTACACCTCCATCATTTTTCCTTTGTCAGCGGAAGCTGGCTGTTTCTTCCAGGTTCTGACAGCTGGCTCCATGATGACGTGCCACCAGGTTTAGCCTCCTGTCACAGTGTGGAGGCTGATGTTTCCTGGGATATGTGATGTGCATATCCTAAGAGGCACCAGGCATAGGGTCTATGTTGTAGAGGCAGGGGATGGAGCTGAGGCATAAGAAAAAAAATGGCTTTTTTGATTGTAGAGGGTGGAGTGATTAAAATGGAACTAAGCTATTTTTGAGGAAAGGTTTGCTATAACCACTTCAGCCCCTGACCATTTGGCTGGCCAAAGACCAGAGTGTTTTTTTTGCGATTCGGCACTGCGTAAATTTAACTGACAATTGCGTGGTCGTGCAACGTGGTTCCCAAACAAAATTGACATCCTTTTTTCCCCACAAATAGAGCTTTCTGTTGGTGGTATTTGATCACCTCTGTGGATTTTATTTTTTGCGCTATAAACACAAAAATAGCGACAATTTTAAAAAAACACAATATTTTTTACTTTTTGTTATAATGATATCCCTCCAAAAAATATATAAAAACATATTTTTTCCTCAGTTTAGGCCGATACGTATTCTTCTACATATTTTTGGTAAAAAAAAAAAATCACAATAAGCGCAAAAGTTATATTAGGGGATAGTTTTATGGCATTTTTATTAATATTTTTTTTTTACTAGTAATGGCGGCGATCTGCGATTTTTATCATGACTGCACCATTATGGCAGACAGATCGGACACTTTTGGTGCTATTTTGGGACCATTCACATTTATACAGCGATCAGTGCAATTAAAAATTAACTGATTATTGTGTAAATGTGACTAGCAGTGAAGGGGTTAACCACTAGGGGGCGCTGCAGGGGTTAAGTGTGTCCTAGGGAGTGATTTTAACTGTGGGGGGGATGGGCTACGTGTAGCAGGACACTGATCACAGGGAGCTGTGATCAGTGTCCTGTCACTAGGAAGAATGGGGAAATGCTTGTTTACATTAGCATTTCCACGTTATTCCTCTCCGTGAGACGATCGCGGGTATCCCTGCGGACATCGAGTCCACGGGACCCGCGATAACACTCACTGAGCTTGCGGCGCATGTGCACCCCCAATGTCACGTCTTAAAGGGCAACGTACAAGTACGTTAATATGCCTGTACGTGCCCTTCTGCCAACGTATATCTGCGTGAGCCGGTCAGCAAGGGGTTAAGAAACAGTTTTATAGTAACTGAATTTTTCACATCAGGGTTTGGTGACCAGGAGGAACATCTAAACTGACTGAAAAGAGAATTTATAAAAACTTAATTTTTTTGTAACCAGAGATACCCAGGCATATTTCTCACTGCCAAAATGTAATTACCGTAGTCTATATAAAGATCTTTTGATCTATTTAAAAACATTAAACATGATCTAGTTATAACAGGAAATAACAAAATATAACAAATTAACACTTTATCTATTTTTTCTGCAGTGATGGAGCAGCACATTTGTACGTCAGTACTCAATACCTGCACAGTGAACACCGCATTATGGAATTTGAGGTTTTTCTCCTGGCTATTCCAAACACTCACAAACAACACTCTCAGGATAAGTGGTCACATAAAGAAAATAATTAAATATCCTCTTCTACAAAGAGAGAGACTCCACCTACATGGGTTCGCCGCAAGATCACCACTATCGGCGGCGGAAGAGGTGCCACCCCCCCTCCCGCTGCTCTCCCGCGCCCTCCGCCGCTTACCAGAGCCGTCGGTAGCGGCGGAGGCGATCGGGTCCTGCACACTGCTGGGTATGGAGATGAGTGAGGCTAAGATGGCCCCCACTCGTCTCTATACCATAGGAGGGCGGAAGCAATGTCAAAACGTCACTTCCGCCCATACCTCTTAAAGGAAATTTTTTTTCAATTTTTTTTTATTTATTGCATTTAATGCAATAAATGCGTCTAAATATGAGATCTGAGGACTTTTTGACCCCAGATCTCATATTTAAGAGGACCTGTCATGCTTTTTTCTATATAAAAGTGATCCATTTTTTTTTTTTAAAAAACAGTGTAAAAATAAATAAAATCAAGTAAAATAAATAAAAAAAAACACATTTTTTTTTAAAATACCCTGTCCCGACGAGCTCGCGCGCAGAAGCGAACGCATATGTGAGTAGCGCCCGCATATGAAAACGGTAGTCAAACCATACATGTGAGGTATCGCCGTGATCGGTAGAGCGAGAACAATAATTCTAGCCATAGAACTCCTCAACGCAAAACATGCAACCTGTAGAATTTTTTAAATGTCGATTATGGAGATTTTTGAGGGTAAAAGTTTGACGCCATTCTATGAGCGGGCGCAATTTTGAAGCATGACATGTTGGGTATCAATTTACTCTCCGTAACATTATCATTCACAATATAAAAAAAATGGGCTAATTTTACTGTTGTCTTATTTTTTTATTCAAAAAAGTGATTTTTTTTCCAAAAAAATTGCGCTTGTAAGACTGCTGTGCAAATACGGTGTGAAAAAAAGTATTGCAATGACCGCCATTTTATTCTCTAGGGTGTTAGAAAAAAAAAAACAATATATAATGTTTGGGGTTCTAAGTAATTTTCTAGCAAAATATACTGTTTTAAACCTGTCTGAAAAACAGGCATGGTCCTTAAGTGGTTAAATAATTACAACAAACACCAAATTGAGGAGAAAATAGGTTTATTAATATATTTCAAAATGGAAATAAATATTCTTTCATCTTTTCAAGTTCAAATTCTGCTCTTAACTCAGATTGGACCCTCCAGTCCATCTGATGCCCAAAAAAATGTTAAAAAAAATATTTTAAACAGATTTTTCTTAGTCCAACACTCTACGTTGCAGACAGGCAGCTCCATCTGTCGAGGGACACTCAGGGGTTGATTTACTTAGGCCCCTTTCACACATGCGGACCGTATGTCCGTTTTTCATCCATCCGTTTTTGGATGAAAAACGGACATACATGCTTGTCTATGGGATAGCGGGTGTCAGCGGATGAGCATCCGCTGACACCCGCTATCGTCCGCCTCCGCTATTGTCCGATTCTGCAGACGAAGGAAAACTCTATTTTTCCATCTGTCTGCAGAGCGGATCGGATGAACACGGACAGACGGTCCGTGTTCGTCCGATCCCTTATAGAGGAGAGCGGAGAACTGACAGGGCGGTCCCTGCACAGTGTCATCAGCCGGCTCAGCGGGGATCAGCTGAGCGATCCCCGCTGAGCAGCGGATCTTCACGGGGCGGATCAATACGGATCCGTCCCGTGTGAAAGGGGCCTTATACTGGAGAGTGCAAAATCCGATGCAGCTGTGCATAGAAACCAATCAGCTTCCAGGTTTTCTTTTTGTCAAAGCTTAATTGAACAAGCTAAAGTTGGAGCCTGTTTGGCTACCATGCAGAGCTGCACCAGATTTTGCACTCTCAAGTGTTAGTAAATCAGCCCCATGGAAACTAAAACTTAGAGCTGCCTCCTTTTTGCACCAATTGAATGAGCAGATTTTTTTTGAACACAATAGGATATACTGTATAAGTGAAAATGTAAAAGTTACCGTCTTTTTGCTGTGACCCTTTTAATTTCTCCTTTACTGATCTGAGTAAATTGCTGAAAGCTGAAATGTGATTAGCTGCTAGCATTACTAACATGATGGCTCTTTGTAGTGTTATGAAATCAAGGTCCTACAGTAGTGGAATTTTTTTGTCATCATCGTCACTCATCTTCCTTCACCTCATAAAAAGATGGTAACAAACTATAGATATAGAGGAGAAGGTGCCAGTTTTGCAGCTGTCTGAAAGTGTTTGATGATAGAACAAAAATACTTTAAAATTCACATTGGAGGTTTTCATTGACAGTATTGGTGCACCTAAAAAAATATCCTTATCAAAGGCTGAATTCCTGCTCTTAATATCCAAGGGGCACATATATCAAAGCTGGCCAAACCCACACATCTCCTATTCACCTGAGTTTGATAGAAGCCCTGCATTATCAAGTCACTTTCCTCTTTATTTATTATACTGCAGACAATAGCAAGTGGCAAGTAGCCAAATAGCAAGTGGTGTCAAACTTCAGCATAATAGAAAACTGTATAATTTGAGGCTGTATTTTAGCAAGGAAAGCTGTGCATTTTTTTTTTGGGGGGGGGGGGGGGGTGCCAAACCTATTAAAAAAAAATATTTTCCAAGATCAATAAGACAGCTTTGTCCCCAGTGATGAACATCAATCAACCCAATTCTAGTTATGTATAGAGTGAAAAAGGTTATGTACATTAGTTGTAGCGCTACCCCTGCCAGAATCGCTGTAATGTAACTGGTTCCTTCCCAAGATTAGTGCAGAGGTAACCAGGGACACAGCAGCAGTTCATTCACTCTGGCTCATTACCTCATCTAGGAGATGTTTTTTTTTTAGGATTTTTTATTGCTGAAGAACTTGGATGGAGTGTAGGGTGATATGGGATACTCTAGATTTGCTGAATATTTGCAGAACACTCCACTTTGCTAAGCGTTACTAAAAAGTCTCTATGCAGGAGCCCGTACAGATGGCAGACTATCCCAGTCAGAAGTACCATTGACTCTTCCACCAAAAAGAAAAAGCACACAGTCACTTGGACCCTGAGCTCAGGTCAGTACTCACAACGTCAATGGATCACCAGATGCCTCCTTCCAGTATCCACCGGACACTCTTCAATGAGGGAGAGATGAATTCTCACAATGGCCCAGGACAGCCAGACCCTTTTCAATTTCCAACAGGCACTTTTCAGTGAGCTCTCTAGACCAGGTCCTTAGGTGAGAGTTCCCTTGATCAGCTTCAATAAAAATATATTTAGAAGTAGGCCCTCCAGCTACAGTATGTCACAGCTCGGACCTCGTTGAACAACAGCTTGAGTCAGTGGAACTACTACAGGGGGGTTGTTACCCTAACCCAGATGGGTGGAATCTCTCCAACAGTTAGAAGGCCCTGCTTCTCTAGTGCTTAGACTATTTACCTCTATTTATTTACCTCTTTGTACCTCTATTTAGTATTTACCTCTATTTTTTTACCTCTATGTACCCCTATTTACCTCTGGCCACCTACTGGGCACACCTCACCAGAAATTGGCCGAAGCGCAACATATATTCAGGTTGCCCACTTGTCTTGCCCAACCTCCTATGTTCCAGAAACCTCTAGAAGCAGGAGCAATCAAACCTGCAGCCTGTGAGATCCAAAACAGACCAAATTATTCAACAACTGCTCCATTGATTACAGAAGAGTCAAAAAACTAAATTTGCCTAACAGCCTAGCAACCTAACTAGGCGGTTGCTAGATATTAGTTAAATACAGTACATATAATGTACAAGCAGTATGTCACTCACTGACTACTATTGCTACAGACAGTAATTCATCCTCAAAGTTCACTGCAGAAGCACTGAAGTCATGTAAGTCATTCTGTCAGAAGGTCAGCCCCCCCCTCCCTGTAGTGACTTGACAGCCTTCTAGTGTAAACACGAAAATGAAAGTACATAGCCTAGCTACATGTTCAGGTCACAATTTATCTGTGACACCATTGCAAAAAATTTCCCTCGCTTTCGTGTACCTGAGGCATCCATGCACGGGAAGGATTAGTAGCCAATGAGTTAGAAAATCTTAGGCAACAAAGAAAAGATTAGCAGAACTCTTCCCCATTCTACTAAAAATATGTTTTTATCTGTGTCCTCATTGGAGAGACTCCATGAAGTGAAGGGAAATTTTCCCAGTGGGCACACAGACTGCAATACAAACCCGTCAAGGGTTCTTACCTTTCCCTGGTCTATCCAAAACACAATACGACAAACAAGAAAAATAGCTGCAGTTTGGCTTTAAGTCTTACATCAATAATTAATATTAATAAATAATTAACATATCTATTAAAGCTTATTATCAGTAGTACTTCCATATTCCTAATGGAGCGCATTCGGCGCAATCCTGAATTATATGGAGTCTTAAGGAGACATCATTATGGAGTTTGTTTTAATCCTTAGTAAAGGTCCTCCCCAAAGTGCTCAAAGTCCCTCTACGTACATAAACTAGAGGACTTTTTTTAGTGGAATAATGTGTTCCCATCGTTTTAAAGCTTACAGCTTTCATAAATGCAGAGAACGTACAGACAGCTGTCAGCATGATGATGGAAGGACTGAAAAACATATAGAAAACAGAGGAAGTACTTTGAATGATAGCCTCAAAACATTGATTTCAAAGTGGTAAAGTTATTCATAAATACAAAGAACAGACAATGTTTCAATGGGAGATGAATTACAAAAGCAGTTCCACCCTTGATGAATGTTCCCCTAAGTGTAAATTATTAGGAGACTATGGTATAAGTTAACCAACCAACCAACAATACAGGACACTTTCACCCCCTTCCCGTCCAGGCCAATTTTCAGCTCTCAGCGCTGTTACACTTTGAATGCCAATTACTCAGTTATGTATCACTGTACCCAAATCATTTTTTAGTATTGTTTTGGGAGAGATAGAGCTAATCTTTCTTTAGAGAGAGATACTCTTTCTTCATAAATCTAGGACAAATGTATTCTGCTACAGTTCTTTAAATAACCCAATTCAGTGTTGATTATTTAGACCAGTGTTTCTCAACTCGAGTCCTCAAGGCGCCCCAACAGGTCAAGTTTTCAGGATTTCCCTCAGATGAAACGGCTGTGGTAATTACTAAGGCAGTGAAACTGATCAAATCACCAGTGCAAAATACTGCCATCACAGCATGCGCCGGAGTTACGTCATCGCTGCTCCGGACACTCACAGCGCCGGAGCAGCGATACCCGGAAGGAAGATGGACACTTCGTGGAAGAGGGAACATCGGTGACATCGCTGGCTCCTGTGTCAGGTAACTGACAATTGCGCGGTCGTGCGACGTGGCTCCCAAACAAAATTGGCGTCCTTTTTTTCCCACAAATAGAGCTTTCTTTTGGTGGTATTTGATCGCCCCTGCGGTTTTAATTTTTTGCGCTATAAACAAAATAAGCGACAATTTTGAAAAAAATGCAATATTTTTTACTTTTTGCTATAATAACTATCCCCAAAAAATACATAAAAAAACATTTTTTTTCCTCAGTTTAGGCCGATACGTATTATTCTACATATTTTTGGTAAAAAAAATCGCAATTATCGATTATTGATTAGTTTGTGCAAAAGTTATAGCGCTTACAAAATAGGGGATAGTTTTATAGCATTTTTATTAATATTTTTTTTTTTACTAGTAATGGCGGCGATCAGCGATTTTTATTGTGACTGCGACATTATGGCGGACACATCGGACATTTTTGACACATTTTTGGGACATTTGTCATTTATACAGAAATCAGTGCTATTTAAATAGCACTGATTCCTATGTAAATGACAGTTGCAGTGAAGGAGTTAACCACTAGGGGGCGGGGAGGAGTCAGTGTGACGTGTGTGTTTTTTTTTTTTTTACAGTAGGGGGGCGTGGCTGTACGTCTGACGTCATTGATCGGCTTTCCTGATGACAGGGAACAGCCGACCAATGACAGGCAGAGTAGGAAGTGCGGGGAGAGGTTTTTTTACACAAACCTCTCCCCGTTCTTCAGCTCCGTAACCCGATCGCGGGATACCAGCGGTGATCGGGTCCGCTGGTCCTGCAGCCGTGGTCACGGAGCTCCCGACCAGGTTGCTCCCGACCAGGACCAACAAGCCATACCCACAACAACTGGTTCATTTTTTTTTAGGAAGACAGGTAATGTTACATATTATCAGAATCCAAGTCATGAGTCTCTAATTATAAAACAGAAAGTACTCACTGCACTGGTACTATATTAGCAGATTTCAGACTGGAATTTAATATGTAGGCACAGCAAAGTCAACTGCTAAATTAAAAATGTCTACCCATAATTAATCACTTCACTACTGGGGGATAAATGTGACAAGGCATTCATTATATGTTAAGTTATTTTATGTTATTGAACAGTGTTTGGGGAATGAAGTTATTTGATGAGAGGATTACTTGATTACTTTGTGCACTTTACCCATTAAAGTTTGCAATTCTGTTTTATGAAAAGTTAATTTTGCAAGCAACAGTGTGCACCTTCAGGATGTTGTTTTATTTATACTATTCTGCTCCAGTCCGGTCACGTGATCCAGCAGTTCCGGTGTCCTGTGGGATAGTGTCCCCCATCGGATACTGTCCGCTGTGTACTGCACATGCGCAGTACGCATGACAAGCAGATTCCGAAAATATCCGAAGATGAACGGCGCCTGCGCCGTGAATCCAGGTTCAAGCCCCACCTTCCGAGTGGACATAGAGTTAGAATAAAAAAGAGCCGAGTGCAGCGAGGCGGTGCCCGAAGCGTGGCGAGCAAAGCGAGCCCACGAGGGGCCCTCTAACTTTGTGCGGCCCTATGTCCACTTGGATGGTGGGGCTTGCATCTGGACTCACGGCACAGGCACTGTTCATCTTCGGAAATTTTCCGAATATCCTTGTCCTCCATACTGCGCAAGCGCTGCGCCTGCGCAGTATGGCCCGGACACTATTCGATAGGCGGACATATTTTGACAGAACACCGGCTCTCTTATGTCAGTGAGCGGCTGCTGCAGGGAAGAAGTTGGAATGCTGACAATGGGTGGGCCATAGGAGCCTATAGGTGACATTTTGGCTCCAGGAATCCACAGCTGTTGTTGAGCCCTCCCTTACGCAGAGGAGCCGAAGTTACTGTATCATGTGACCGAACCAGATTAAAAAAAGGTAGGTACAAAGATCCTATTTATACATGACATGTGCCATAGGTAGGTGGAAAGGGAGGTAACATTTTAAAAAATAGTTGTAGTTAGCCTTTACTAACACTTTAAGTGTTTCAGTTCTATTGCATGGCACTGGTTGGTGGCCAAAACTAGTCTGTAGTTCTCCTCAAACTTTGTCTGCCCCATATTGGCACAATTTGTCCTTTAAAATACATTATAAGCAAGTAATTATTTGGCATTTTGCAAAGTAGAGTAGAGACTGGGCACAGATAATTCTCTTTAAAAGAGAAGTATGTTTTTTTTTTTTTTGAGTGGGTACCCATTTTTTTTCCAAATATAGATTTTATAAAATTTTTCAAAAAGGGGGGGGGGGTACAAAAGGGTACAGTACAGTTGTGGCCTTAATAGGCAATAAAACATGTATGTCGGCTTTCAAAAAAGAGCCCCATTTCTATCTGCAACATGGGGTACATAAAATGTCACAAAAGACAAATAAAGCAGTATTGTGCTCATACAATTAAAAGTCAGCAGCTACACTTTTTGTAGATAATGACTTTTGAATGGGTGGAACTCCGCTTTAACCACTTCAGCCCCGGACCATTTGGCAGCCAAAGGACCAGAGGTCTTTTTTCAATTTCGCACTGCACTGCTTTAACTGGTAATTGCGCAGTCATGCAATGTTGTACCCAAACGGAATTGGCGTCCTTTTCTTCCCACAAATAGAGCTTTATTTTGATGGTATTTGATTGCCTCTGTGATTTTTATTTTTTGCGATATAAACGGAAAAAGAGCGAAAATTTTGAAAAAAAAAAAAGATATTTTCTACTTTTTGTTATAAGAAAAATCCAATAAACTCAATTTTAATCAAACATTTGGGCCAAAATGTATTTAGCCACATGTCTTTAGTAAAAAAAATGCCAATAAGCGTATATTTATTGGTTTGCGCAAAAGTTATAGCGTCTACAAACTAGAGTACATTTTCTGTAATTTACACCGCTTTTAAATTATGACTGCCTATCTCATTTCTTGAGGTGCTAAAATGGCAGGGAAGTACAAAACCCCCCCAAATGACCCCATTTTGGAAAGTAGACACCCCAAGCTATTTGCTGAGAGGCATGTTGAGCCCATTGAATATTTTTTTTTTTAGTCCCAAGTGATTGAATAAAGACAAAAAAAAAAAAAAAAAAAATTTCAAAAAGTTGTCACTAAATGATATATTGCTCACACATGCCATGGTTATATGTGGAATTGCACCCCAAAATACATTTAGCTGCTTCTCCTGAGTATGGGGATACCACATGTGTGGGACTTTTTGGGAGCCTAGCCGCGTACGGGGCCCCGAAACCCAAGCACCGCCTTCAGGATTTCTAAGGGTGCAAATTTTTGATTACACTCCTCACTACCTATCACAGTTTCGAAGGCCATAAAATGCCAAAATAGCACAAAACCCCCCCAAATGACCCCATTTTGGAAAGTAGACACCCCAAGCTATTTGCTGAGAGGCATGTTGAGCCCATTGAATATTTTTTTTTTTAGTCCCAAGTGATTGAATAAAGACAAAAAAAAAAAAAAAAAAATAAAAAAGTTGTCACTAAATGATATATTGCTCACACATGCCATAGTTATATGTGGAATTGCACCCCAAAATACATTTTGCTGCTTCTCCTGAGTATGGGGATACCACATGTGTGGGACTTTTTGGGAGCCTAGCCGCGTACGGGGCCCCGAAACCCAAGCACCACCTTGGACCCCCGAAACCCAAGCACCATCAAATTTTTGATTTCACTCCTCACTACCTATCACAGTTTCGAAGGCCATAAAATGCCAAAATAGCACAAAACCCCCCCAAAATGACCCCATTTTGGAAAGTAGACACCCCAAGCTATTTGCTGAGAGGCATGGTGAGTATTTTACAGCTCTCATTTGTTTTTGAAAATGAAGAAAGTAAAGAAAAAATATATTTTTTTTTTTTTTTCAATTTTCAAAACTTTGTGACAAAAAGCGAGATCTGCAAAATGCTCACAATACCTCTCAGCAAATAGCTTGGGGTGTCTACTTTCCAAAATGGGGTCATTTTGGGGGGTTTTATGCCATCTGGGCATTCCATGGCCTCCGAAACTGTGATTGGCAGTGAGAAGTGAAATAAAAAAATTACACCCTTAGAAAGCCTGAAGGCGGTGCTTGGTTTTTGGGGTGACGTACGCGGCTAGGCTCCCAAAAAGTCCCACACATGTGGTATCCCCGTACTCAGGAGAAGCAACAGAATGTATTTTGGGGTGTATTTCCACATATGCCCATGGCATGTTTGAGCAATATATCATTTAGTGACAACTTTTTGTAAAAAAAAAATATATATATATTTTTTTTTTTCATTATTCAATCTCTTGGGACAAAAAAAAAAAAAATTTAATGGGCTCAACATTGCTCTCAGCAAATAGCTTGGGGTGTCTACTTTCCAAAATGGGGTCATTTGGGGGGGGGGGGGGGTTTGAACTGTCCTGGCATTTTATGCACAACATTTAGAAGCCTATGTCACACGTCACCCACTCTTCTAACCACTTGTAGACAAAGCCTTTTCTGACACTTTTTGTTTACATGAAAACATATTTTTTTTTTGCAAGAAAATTACGTTGAACCCCCAAACACTATATATATTGTTAAAGCAAAGGCCCTACAGATTAAAATGGTGGGTGTTGCATTTTTTTTTTCCACACAGTATTTGCGCAGCGATTTTTCAAACGCATTTTTGGTGGAAAAAATACACTTTTTTTTATTTTAATGCACTAAAACACACTACATTGCTCAAATTTTTGATGAAATAAAAAATATGATCTTAGGCCGAGTACATGGATACCAAACACGACATGCTTTGAAATTGCGCACAAACACGCAGTGGCGACAAACTACATACATTTTTAAAAGCCTTTAAAAGCCTTTACATGATACCACATTAGATTCACGGAGGAGGTCTACTGCTAAAATTACTGCCCTCGATCTGACCTTCGCGGTGATACCTCACATGCATGATGCAATTGCTGTTTACGTATGACGCCAGACCAACGCTTGTGTTCGCCTTTGCGCAAGAGAAGGGGGGGCAGGGGTGCTTTTTTTTTTTTTTTTTTTTTTTTTATTTTTTTTATTTAGCTTTTTTATTTTATTTTAAAACTGTTCCCTCCATTTTTTTCTTTTGTTATCATTTTTATTGTTATCTCACGGAATGTAAATATCCCCTATGATAGCAATAGGCAGTGACAGGTACTCTTTTTTTGAAAAAATTGGGGTCTGTTAGACCCTAGATCTTTCCTCTGCCCTCAAAGCATCTGACCACACCAAGATCGGTGTGATAAAACGCTTTCCCAATTTCCCAATGGCGCGGTTTATATCCGGGAGGGGGGACATTCCCTCCCACTGCTTGTAAAAGCAGTCTAGAGGCTAATTACCCGCTAGAATTGCTTTTACATGAAAGCCGATCACTGGCTGAAAAGAATGATACCAAGATGATACCTAAACCTGCAGGCATCATTCTGGTATAACCATTCAAAGTCCAGCAACATACTGGACATATATTGTAATCTTTATTTTTCATGCAGCCTCTTGGCTGAACGAAAAAAAGAGATTGATTGGTGGGTATGCCCACCATTAGAATACCTCCCTTCATCCACCCACTTCTAATGATGGGCATACATGCACCATTTATATATGCCGAAGCATGGGGGCATCCTCCCACAAAAGTTATGCCATGTACACACGGTTGCACTTTTCCACGGGGCAAGGCTCCGTCGGAATTTCGACCGTATGTACGCAGCATTAGGAGCCAATCGCGCCCCCCCCCCCCCCTGCTGCCCCCATGCTTCGGCATATATGCTCTTTTTTTTAACTGTGGTGGTGAAATCACCTCCTACAGTGTTGGAGTCGCGTCTTTATGTATCGTGGGAGCAAACACTGTTGCTGTCAAGATAAATAAATCCGCGCTGCAACTGAATGGCGCACCTGAAAACAAAAAAATGGTTAACACTAAAACACAATAAACAAAATTACATACCTGAAAAGCAAGCATGATAAAACATAATAAAACATTGCAGAATAGAATGGAGTAAAAAAAGAGCAACAATAGAGAGAGAACAATAAAACGACAACTATTTTTTTATTTTTTTGAGATTTACAGGTAAAAAAGCTCCTGACTGTTAGCGACTGAATCAAAACGCTACCACAAAAAAACTGTTAGCGATCGCAGGGATCAGGCCTGACTCTGCGAACGCTGCAGTTATGTGTGCTTAGTGTTTTGTAAGTGACAGTGATCGATCGATACTGCACTTGGGTGGGCTGGGCTGGGCTGGGCGGAGGGGGAAAACGCAGGTGCTAGCAGGTATCTGGGCAGATCCCGCTAACAATGCGTTTTTTTTTTTTGGAACCCTAAACTGCTGGGACGCTAGTATAGATCTGATCAGATCAGATATTGATCTGTTCAGATACTGTACCACTAAGGGAGGTGTATGCTTTGTGCGTGGGTGTTTGCGGTGCTGGCACTAACCTGGGGCGACGCAGACCTTATTTGACCCTAAAACCTAATTGATATCACCCGCCGGGCGATCAGGGGGTTAAACCGTTATTGGGTAATAAATGGCGGGTGCCCTGACAGTATAAAAAACAAACTATCTAACCAGCGTTCCCCGTAACAGTTATACGGTGATCACTGGTGAAAGGGTTAACTAGGGGCAATCAGGGGGTTAAAACCTTTATTAGGTATTATATGGGGGTACCTGACGCTATATAAAAACCTGACGGGGAACCTAAATAACTAACTGGCTAACCAGCGTCACCAGTGACACTTATACAGTGATCACTGGTGAAAGAGTTAACTCTAGGGGCAATCAGGGGGTTAAAACCTTTATTTAGGTTGTAATATGGGGGTACCTGACCTATAAACCTATTTATGAACCTATATAAACCTGGCGGTTACCTAAAAAAAAAAAACTGGCTACCTAGCGGCACCAGTGACACTAATGCAGCGATCAGAAAAACGATCGCTTAGTGACACTGGCAAAAGGGGGTGAAAGGGTTAACTAGGGGCAATCAGGGGGTTAAAATCTTTATTTAGGTTGTAATATGGGGGTACCTGACCTATAAACCTATTTATGAACCTATATAAACATGGCGGTTAACCTAAAAAAAAACTGGTTACCTAGCGACACTAATGCAGCGATCAGAAAAACGATCGCTTAGTGACACTGGCAAAAGGGGGTGAAAGGGTTAACTAGGGGCAATCAGGGGGTTAAAACCTTTATTAGGTAATATATGGGGGTACCTGACACTATATAAAAACCTGACGGGGAACCTAAATAACGAAATAACTAACTGGCTAACCAGCGTCACCAGTGACAGTTATACGGTGATCACTGGTGAAAGGGTTAACTCTAGGGGCAATCAGGGGGTTAAAACCTTTATTTAGGTTGTAATATGGGGGTACCTGACCTATAAACCTATTTATGAACCTATATAAACATGGCGGTTACCTAAAAAAAAAAAAAAAATGGTTACCTAGCGACACCAGTGACACTAATACAGCGATCAGAAAAACGATCGCTTAGTGACACTGGCAAAAGGGGGTGAAAGGGTTACCTGGGGGGAAATCAAGGGGTTAAACCTTTATTAGGGGGGGGGGGGGGGGCTACCTTGGACCTAAAACTAACTGCCCTGACAGTTATTACAGTCACACTGACACTAAATGCAGTGATCAGTAAATAAATGATCACTGCAATTAGTGACACTGTGACTGGGGGGGGGGGGGTGATCTGGGGGGTGATCTGGGGGTGACAGGGGGGTTATATGTGTGCCTATGTGTACTGGTGTCAGTGTACTGTTGGTGCACTAACCTTTACATCTTGTCTCCTCGGCGTTCCGGTCACATAGACCGGCGCACCGAGCGTGACATCACTTCCTCTGCCTGTGTTTTGATTGACACAGACAGAGGAAGCATCTGATTCGCCAGGAGCGATCGCGAGGGGGTGGCCAGAAACCACTGGCCGTCCCCTCATCCCGGATCGCTCCTGAAGCGATCCCGACCGTCCCCGCCGGGGGGGGCCGGGGGGGGGTCCGATCGGACCCCCCACGCGCCTGAAGAATGGCACGTACAGGTACGTGATTCTGCCTGTACGTGCCATTCTGCTGACGTATATCTACATGGGGCGATCGAGTATGCTATGTGGGTGTTTTCTTGGCCGGGGCGGAGCTCCTTGCCTCAGCTTCGGACAGACAACCATTTTTGGGTCCCATCTTCCTCGATGCTAGCCAAGCTGCTTTAGCCGACCTGTGAGTATAGATCCCTTTCTCCCCATGAGGTTTTTTCTCCCCTTATGGGTAGAATATATTAACTGATACTACATATCCATTTGTAGTTACAGTTTATTTCTGTACCCAACTCCTGATGAATGGCATATAGCCATGAAACGCGTTGAGTTTCCATGGGGTGCTCAGTCAAGTGTGGCTTGTGACCTATTTACTGGCCCATATATACCTTTTATACATTCAAAATTCATTGAGTACTATGTAACTATTAATGTGTATGTGTATCTTTTTTTGTTTTTACAGCAGCTCTGTTGCATATGGTGTACCAATGCCTGTTAATAGAAAATATCTTGTATTATATCTACAATTAATCATGCTCAAGATTGATATTATTCATCTTATTGCCAAATGGGGTTTCTATGACATGTGTATATATTTGTATTTATACAATTTTATCAATATGCATTACTTCTCATGTGCTGCCAAGCTGACATATATGCATCCATTATGTTCATGCATTGTGCGCATGTGTATGTATATACAGTGGAACCTCGGATTACGAGCATAATCCGTTCCAGGAGAATGCTCTTAATCCAAAGTACTCCCATGTCAAAGCGAGTTTCCTCATTGAAGTCAATGGAAATTAAAATAATTTGTTCCGCATTGACTTCAATGGCATGCAATACTGCATGTGGCCAGAGGTGGGGGGGGGCCTCGGAAATGGCCGGAAAGACTCCATTCCCGAGGCTTGCCGAGGCCAAGCTGTCCTCGGGCCCTTCCGTGCATTTCCGAACAGCGCCGATCGACAAGACTCGCAAACCAAGTTACAATTTTAAAAAATACAGTGCTCCTATTGCGAAACACTCGTTAACCGCGTTACTCGCAATCCGAGGTTCCACTGTATATGAAAATACTTTTTTACTTGTTTCATACTATTGTCAGTATTACCAATACCATATAGGTGTTTTTGAACTCTTTATAGGTGATTGATTCGCTATGAGGAATAATATCCAGCCAAATGGGTATTTTTGGTGTGTAATAAGAGCTTTTCTCAATTGGTTTGTTGTGCCTCTACACATGTAAGGCCTAATTAGGCTGTGGTAGCATGTCTTAGATCAAGGTAGTTAACCACTTCGGGACCGCCCCACACATATATACTGCGGCAGGGTGGCCTGACCATGAAATCACGTACCTGTGCGTGATTTTGTTTCCTGGGTCTGGGGCCCACCCGCGCGCCACTGGCGACCAGCTTCCGCTGGACACAGCGGAAGCCAATCAGCGGGTCCGCCGGACCTGCCGATCGCTCCCGAGGCAGGCAGAACAGCAGTCTGCCTATGTAAACAAGGCAGATCGCCATTCTGTGACAGGAGAAGACAGAGTAGGAACACAGATCTCTGTCTTCTTACAGTGCAAGCACCCCCCCCCCCCCACAGTTAGAAAACATTCCCAGAGAACATTCCCTGCCTGTGTCATTAGTACAGTTACAGCGCATATTATTTAGCACTGATAACTGTATTAGTGTCACTGGTTCCCCAAAAATGTCAAGTCATGTCAAGTCAAGTCAAGTGTCAGTTAGTGTAGGATTTTGCCCGCCGTAATGTTGCAGTCCTGCTATAAGTCGCTGATAGCCACCATTACTAGTAAAAAAATTCCATAAAAATACCCCATAGTTTGTAGACGCTATAACTTTTGTGCAAATCAATTAATAAACGCTTATTGGGAATTATTTTACCAAAAATATGTAGCAGAATACATATTGGAATACATATTGGCCTAGATTTTTTATTGGATGCGTTTTATAGCAGAAAGAAAATAAATAGTTTTTTTTCAAAAATTGACGGCCTTTTTTTGTTTATAATGCAAAAAATAAAAACCGCATAAGTGATCAAATACTACTAAAAGAAAGCACTATTTGTTAGAAAAAAAAGAACATCAATTTTATTTGTGTATTGCATTGCATGACCACGCAATTGTCAGTTAAATTTACGCAGTGCCGTATCGCAAAAAATGGCCTGGTTATGGAGGGGGGTAAACCTTCCAGAGCTAAAGAGGTTAAAGAAGCATTTGTATGAAATTTCCTGATTTTTTTTTTTATTCCTGCCGCATACCACACCACTATTTTGAGGATGGGGGTGTTAGAGGATTTGAACAAGTCATTTTCTGAGAATGATTTTGCTATGAGTGAGAGTATTTTCAAGGAAGGATAAGTAATTGAATTGCTGTAGAACACTGTTACGAGGTGACTATATGGCAAAATGCGTAAAGGTTTCATAATATGATATTACAACTCTGTTGCAGTGCTTGCATTATCATCTGTTGGCCTTAACCAGTTGTGCAATATAACCATTTTTGTTGCAAAATAATTTACATAAATGTTAGGGAATACTAATGCTGCGTACACACGAGCGGATTTTCTGTCGGAAAAATCTTGGATGGTTTTTCCCGACGGAATTCCGCTCAAGCTTGCCTTGCATACACACAGTCACACAAAAGTTTGCTGAACTTTTGATCATCAAGAATGCGGTGACGTACAACACTACAACGAGCCGAGCAAATGAAGTTCAATGCTGCCGAGAATGCGTCGAATTGTTTCCGAGCATACGTAGGAATTTTGAGCATCAGACTTTTTCCGACCGAAAAATTGAGAACATGCTCTCAATCTTTTGCTGGCTGGAATTCTGCCAACAAAAGTCCGATGGAGCATACACACGGTCGCATTTTCCGACCAAAAGCTCAGATCGGTCTATTGCTGGCGGAATTTCCGATTGTCTGTACATGGCATAAGGCTGGCCATACATTGTACAATTTTCCTTTAGATTTGCCAAAATTATATAATATAAGGTCAGACCTAAACACTTTCAATTTGTATGCAATCAGGCAGGCCCTTGCACTACATAGTTGAAGGTAAATCTAAAAAAAATTGAATAAGAAAATTGTATTATGTATGGCCAAATTAAAGTCATTGTAAAGTCTTGTTTTTTTTAAAATAACAAACATGTAATACTTACCTTCTCTGTGCAGTGGTTTTGCACAGGGCAGCCCAAATCCTCCTCTTCCTGGGACCCGCTTCGCTGCTCCTGGCCCCTCCCTCCTGTCGAGTGCCCTCACAGCAAGCAGCTTGCTATGGGGGCACCCGAGTCGAGCTGCTGCTCCCTGTGTCCATTCAGACACGGAGCTGCAGTTCGGTCCCACTCCTCTCTCTCCTGATTGGCTAACTGTCTTTGATTGACAGCCGCGGGAGCCAATGGCACTGCTGCTGTGTCTCAGCCAACCAGGAGGGAGAGCCGAGGGACTCATGGACTCTGGACAGAGATGGGGCTCAGGAAAATATTAGGGGGACTGAGGCACACAGAAGGTTTTTTATTCTAATGCATAAAACCTTCTGACTTTACAACTTCTTTAAGTCTCTAGCAACACTAAGCTGGGAGGATGGTGTTGGTTCCAGAGAAATGAGATACAAATAGCATTACTTTCTTTACGGATTTTTGGGAGGATTAGGCATGGGGCCTAGTTATATTTTTGTTACAGTTTTCAGAGGATTAGGCATTAGGGCTTTGCAAATATGTGTAGAAATTGCAGCAGGATACTGATTTTTAGAAAATGAACTCTGCCTATCAAGCCCATAATATCACGCATTCTCTAGTTTTATTTTGTAGAGTATGAATAATTGGGGTGAGACTATTTTCCAAGTATTTTTGAGTTGTAATTGGATAGTTATTCGTAGTTTTTTACAGTGTTGTACTTGTAGTTGTGAGGATGGATGAATATGATTTGTTACTTCTGGATCAATGGGGTAATCAAGACAATGTATCAGTTAAAGTATCTGTGAAATTTAGTTAGCAAAAATGCAGCAATAAAAATATAAATACTGTATTTAAACACCACCTTGCGGATGAAAAATACCTCCTACATAACTGCAATGTTTTTTTTCTAGTGGTCATGAGACCGCAAATAATCTATTCCACTCCACACTTATATTGTTCTTTACTGTGTTACACAAAATATAACTGGGTACTAATATTTATAGGTAAAATTGATCCAGAGTATATCCGATTGCCTCTTGGGGAATCTGGAAGGATTTTTTGCCACCATTAACCATTTGCCGGCCTTATGTAACTTTGCTTCACCCTGCGGCCACTAGGGGCGCGCACACGTTGGCTGCTCACCCCCGGAGCCGTTGCCAGTGCCCGACGGTTGCGATGATCACCGGGCTCCCTCAATTACTCGTGACACACGAGAACCGGGATCTGTGTGTGTAAACACACAGGTCCCGGTTCTCTCAAGGGAGAAGAGACTGATCATCTGTTCATACAAAGTATGAACAGCGATCTGTCACCTCCCCTAGACGGTCCCATCCTCCCTTCAGTTAGAACACACTTGAGGGAACACAGTTAACCCCTTGATCGCCCCCTAGTGTTAACCCCTCCCCTGGCAGTGACATTTTTACAGTAATCAGTGCATTTTTTTTAGCACTGTTCGCTGTATAAATGCCAATGGTCCCAAAAATGTGTCAAAAGTTTCCGATGTGTCCGCCATAATGTCGCAGTCCCAATAAAAATCGCAGATCGCCGCCATTACTGGTAAAAAAATTTATAAAATAAAAATGCTATAAATTTATCCCCTATTTTGTAGACGCTATAACTTTTGCGCAAACCAATCAATATATTTTTATTACTAAAAAAGTTGTAGAAGAATACACATCGGCCTAAACTGAAGAAAAAATTTGCTTTTTTAAAAACAAAATGGGAATATTTCTTATAGCAAAAGTACAAAATATTGGGGGTTATTTACGAAAGGCAAATCCACTTTGCACTGCAAGTGCACTTGGAAGTGCAGTCGCTCTAAATCTAAGGGGTAGATCTGAAATGCGTGGAAGCTCTGCTGATTTTATCATCCAATCATGTGCAAGCTAAAATACAGTTTTTTATTTTCCTCGGCTGTCCCCCTCGGATCTACAGCGACTTTACTTCCAAGTGCACTTGCAGTGCAAAGTGGATTTTCCTTTAGTAAATAACCCATTGTGTTTTTTTCAAAATTGCCGCTCTTTTTTTGTTTATATCGCAAAAAATAAAAACCGCAGAGATGATCAAATACCACCAAAAGAAAGCTCTATTTGTGCGGAAAAAAGAACATCAATTCTGTTTGGGTACAGTGCTGCATGACTGCGCACTTGTCAGTTAAAGCGACGCGGTGCCGAATCGCAAAAACATGGCCTGGTCATTCAGCAGCCAAATCTTCCAAGGCTGAAGAGGTTAAAGCAATTTTGATCATGCTTTATTGGGGTTTTTGCCTTCCTCTGGATCAAATGTGGGTTTGTGAAAATGGAAGTTTCGATTTGTGTGCACTAGATGAACCTGTGTCTTTTTCAACTAACTATGTAATGATGTATTCCATACTTTTCTCCACTATTATGGAGGTTGTGAGCTGGATTTATACTCTAATACATAGTACACATTACAAAAGCCGCTGTCAGCAATGCTAGGGGAAGTGGCAGCCCGTGATGTAACAAACATGGAACTGCTGGCATGCTGTGCAGTGTGCATCTGCCCAGTGTCCTGTTGTTTCAAAGGCTAGTAAGAACGGCTTGAGTCTGTAAATGTTACCATGGGGCTTGTTGCCAATTTTAGCATTGACAGAAGACAGGAAATTGGCAAGGTCATTAGGTGTTTTGTATTTTTTAGACACTACGAAAAAACTACAGGCAGGCCCTGGATTACGAAAATAGGTTCTGTAGGCTTGTTCTTAACATGAATTTGTATGTAAGTTGGAACAGATACATTTTTTAAATGTAACTCCAACCCAAAAAATATTTTTACGTTTTGGATAGCATAGGAGAGGGTTAACTGGCCATGCAGTGATGTGGGATTGCTGACAGGTTCGTCAGACAGTGGGTGACAGCATGCGGTGAGCAGAATGATGGCCACTCGGCAGTGTTCGGGACCAGCGTGACATCACACTGCTTCTGTTCTTAATTATGAGTAGTATGTAAGTTGGAGGTTTGTAACTCAGGGACTGACTTCATATTATGAGGGATAATTAATTGAATTAATACAACATACATTGACATACACTTTAACTTTGAATCCAGAGTAAGTACCAAATTCTTGAAAGCGCTGTAAAAGGTTAAATACAGATTAATCGGTATCTTCAGTAATCGGTATATTCAATATAGAATGGAGTATTATTAGCATAGGGTGAGAAATGTTCTTTGAGAGAGTTTATTCCAACTTTGATCTGAGGAGATGAAGGGTAGGGTGACCAGTGACTTAATCTTTAGGGTGAACTAAGATGAAGAAATAAGGCATCCCTGCTTCATGCCCTTATATATCGAGTCCGAGATGTGGTTATTTACAAAAACGTTGGCTATTGGGTCTGTATATAAGATTTTGATTCAGTTTAAATGATTGAGACGAAAAGCAAATATCTGAAGCACTTTGAGAAGATAAGGACACTCTACACCAGGGATATGCAATTAGCGGACCCTCCAGCTGTTGCAGAACTACAACTCCCATGAGGCATAGCAAGACTCTGACAGCCACAAGCATGACACTTAGAGGCAGAGCATGATGGGACTTGTAGTTTTGCAACAGCTGGAGGTCCGCTAATTGCATATCCCTGCTCTACACTATCAAATGCTTTATGGGTATCAAGGAAGACCACCACTTTTCCATCACTGTTACGATGCACTCACTGTAAGTTAGTGAAGAGCCAAGTCATATTACTTCTTGTTGTACTTTCCAGTATAAAACCAGTTTGGTCACTCCTTTATGCATTTGTTGATACAGTTAGCTATTTTGCTAAGATCTTGGAATCTGCATTTATAAATGAGATGGATCTATGAGACACATTGATTAGTGTATTTGTTGGGTTTCCATAGGAGGACTGGGGGGGTTTATTTGCATCATTAAAGGTGAAAAAAAAGAAAAATACCTATTTTTATGCAAATGTTTTATGGAAGTATGTAGATATCACAACCTACCTGTCCATGGCTTAAATCCATGTATTTTACACCAACCCACCCTGATTCCTTTCGTTGGTAATCCACTAATAAGGAGACCCCTTTTGTCTACCTTTTTACATACAGCAGAGGTATTCACAAACACGCCTGCTACACGCCTCTGTGTGTGTGTGTGTAAATATATATATATATATATATATATATATATATATATATATATATATATATATACAGTGGGTAAAATAAGTATTGAACACATCTTCACTTTTCTAGGTAAATATATTTCTAAAGGTACTATTGACATGAAATGTTCACCACATGCCGGTAACAATCCATGCAATCCACACATACAAAGAAACCAAAACAAATACGTTCAGAAATGAGGTTATGTGTAGTAACATGGAATGACACAGGGAAAAAGTATTGAACACATGAAGAAAGGGCAAAAAGGCATGGAAAGCCAAGACACCTGAAATCTATCAGTAATTAGAAAGCAATCCTGACCCTTGTCAGTGCAAATTAATATCAACTGGTTCAGTCTCAACTGATGACCTGTAAAACAGTGTCTTATTACCAAGGTGTCACACAAGAAACATTTTTGATGAGCTTCGTTAGGGGGCTTTGGTGAAATATCAGCACCAGAGAGTAGGGGGAATCTGAGCCGCATAGGATGATTGGTGTGTACCCAGGCACAACCCCTGCGTGCGCCTATAGTTGGATATTTGAGTCTGATTGGTGGTACATGAAGCAGAGGGAAAGGAAGATATAAATGCAGATGCAATAAGCAAACCCACTTAACAGACATATGAGATGCTGTGTAAAATCTGGCAGGATTGGTTTACAGTGAACTCAGATTATAGAGATATATTTCTGATTTTCAGATAAACACATTCGCTTCAGTCAACATCTTTTATTTGTTTTCCGAAGCCGGTCTTTTCTTGTGTTCTTTTCTTACATTATTTGGTCCACGTTAAATTAAGCTTCATTTATTTTGGCTTCCATTCATCTGTAGCACTGTTGCAGGCCAAAAAATCTGCTGTCATCTACAGTTCAGGAGCTCTGAGTGATATTCAGCTGCACAGAGAGGCAGTGATCATATTCCAGAATGTTCTGTTTATACCACCGCCTGGTTTCCATCATCGAGGATGCGACCCTGTGATTATCAGGTCAAACCCCATTGAGACTCGTTTATTCTACACTTCTGAAAGCTCCTGCTTCTTTCCAGCATCTATTTACCTCCTTTAGTAATACCAGTTAAATGGATTGCTCTTAGAGCTTTTGCTTCCTAATTGGCCAACAGTCTGAGTCTATGTTACATTATAAAGAAGATAACTAGAAAACAGTATATTCAATTGGTCAACTGCCAGTGCTCACCCAGAAACATTTCTAATGACTTGAAGTCTGGAATTATAAGAAAAACGTGTAAGACTACAGAATTTTCCTGGATTTCTCCATAAATGGTTCCTAAAGAAGGTTTTTAACTGACATACATATGTATGTTTCCTCTTTTTAATATGATGTATAAAAAAAATCCTAATTTTTAAAAAACTGTATATGATTTGTACTCTCTATGTCTGGCCTATATAGTCTGACTTTTTTTTCTAATCTATATATACAGATGATGGCCATGAGTGTAACCTATATATGATTGACTGAAGAAGTGGAGTGATGGGGAAAAGGGTAGGAGGGTGTTTTGCAGGAAGGAGTGTGACAGACCCAAGATTCTGAGAAAAGTAGTTGGATAAATGTTCACTTCCTCTTCCTAAATTAGGTTTTGGTATTGTTGCCTGACTTATGCCCCGTACACACGGTTGGAATTTCCGACGGAAAATGTCCTATCAGACCATGTTTTCGGAAAATCCGACCGTGTGTGGGCTCTGACTTTTTCCGTTGGAATTTCCGACTGAAAAAATTTGAGATCCTGCTCTCAATTTTTCCGATCGTGTGTAGAGAATTCCGAAGGAACAAAGTGCCATGCATGCTCAGATCAAATTACGAGACCAAAGCTATTGGCTACTAGCCTCTACGTAGTTCCGTCGTACGCAACGAATGTCACCATGTTCAGAATGATCGGATTTTCCGACAACTTTGTCCGACCGTGTGTATACTACAACAGTGTCGGTCAAAATCCGTTGGAAAAAATCAGACGGATTTTGTGGTCGGAATTTCCGACCGTGTGTATGGGGCATTACAGTGGTTTTGGTAGATCTTGTAATTCTTGGGTCCTTGAAGGTTGTTGAAATCTGGTGTTTTGGAAAAAAAGGTAGAGACCCACTTTAGGTGTGATGTCCTCAAGTTGGTTCAGATCAACTAATAGTGACCAGGGAGTTGTAGACCGGTAAGGGTGCCATGGTCAGCTGGCATTGCCCTTGAGACGCTGTTTTGCAGCTGGGGGCATAACTTAGCTAATTGGTGCTACAGACACAACAATTTTGTTTTATGGTACCTTCAAGGACTGGCAGCATCATTCGATTTGTAATGTTATGTTTTTTGTTATTTATTTTGTACTTTTTTATAATAAAAGAACGGCCATTTAACGCCACTCTTGAGTAACGTGTTTTGGGGTGGAGTTAGGAGGTGTAAGCTAGAGGTTATTGATTTGGTGACCTCTGATCAACCCTTTGCATGTATGGTGAGCTGTAGATATAGTAATAATTAGAAGGGGTTCCCTGAAACCAGAAAGTTATTTCAAGGGTTTCTTTGTGTTACAAAAAAATGCTGAAAAAGGCTGATCTAGAGGTTTTCCAATCAAACTGGAAAATAACCGCTAAACTGACATGTCAATTACTTTAGCCAAACCACTTTGTGCTTTTATTGTCTGATACAGATAGTCTGTCCCTTCCTCCAGCTCTGTAATTAACACAGTGATCCAGATAGTGACATGTTACTTATTGATCTTGGATTTTATGGGTCAGAACTTATAGCATGCTAATAAAGTTTGACGTAGGCTAAATGAAGCATATAACAAAGAGATACACTGGCATAACTCACATCATCCAACATAATGTTACATAAGCTTTAGTAAAAGCATTATAGCTTATTCTGTACAGCAAAGAATGATGAGTCATAATAAATGTATCTTACTGTAAAGTGCTGGGAAATAGCATATTGTCACTGTATAAACTGTTGTTATTATTATTTGTATTATTATTGTTCTTTTTATTAGCAGTAGAACAGTAATAGTATACTGTATATCATGTACTCTATTTAATAATGAGAGAAAAGGATCAGCTAATTGGAATTCTGATCCTAACCTCCATGTCAAAATGTCTGCGTTTCAAACTAGGTGAGTGATAGGAATCTATGAAACAGAAGGTTTTCATTTCCCTAAAATTTTGGAGAAAATTTGGGGATTTCCGCAATATTTTACAATTTTGGCAAATGTATTGGAGTCAATGGAGGATAGATTTTTACAGCTGAAATCCAGGATAAGCAGATATTGTCTACAATATTTTTTATACAAGAGGTGTGTATTCTAACTTCAGGGCTCAAAATTTCAAGCCCTGAGCTACTAGCCAGGCCTCAAGAGCTACTCGCCACCAGTTGCCACACCTAACCCCTACACTTCCCCGCCCCTAATTTCACACCTACACTCGCCCTCGTAAATTATCTCATGGAATGACACTGTTAAATGTTTTATGCAGAATTAAGTTACAAAATTAAATATTACCAACAACAACTTTAACAATATGGGACAGGACACTGGGGCAGACCAGAGGGACATGGCCCTGGGTTACAGACCAGAGGGACATGGCACTGGGGGACAGACCAGAGGGACATGGCACTGGGGGACAGACCAGAGGGACATGGCACTGGGGGACAGACCAGAGGGACATGGCACTGGGGGACAGACCAGAGGGACATGGCACTGGGGGACAGACCAGAGGGACATGGCACTGAGGGACAGACCAGAGGGACATGGCACTGGGGGCAGACCAGAGGGACATGGCACTGGGGGCAGACCAGAGGGACATGGCACTGGGGACAGAACAGAGGGACATGGATTTTTTTTTTACTTCTGCAAATTCTGCTCTACCTCTTCCTATGTACAAGCCTTCCTCCTCCTCCTCCTCCTCCTCCTCCTCCTCCTCCTCTCTAGAACCAGGTTTCTTGCCCATTTTCTTGCTGTCTCCTCTCCAACCCCCATCTATCCTCCTCTCTCTCCCTCTCCTATTCTACCCACTCTCATTATCAGGAGCCCCTGTGCGCGGCTCTGTGCTTGCATGTCCGCACTTCCCCCCCATTCAGTCTCGTAGTGAGGAGAGGAGCTGCAGCACAGCGGGAGGGATTACAATCCAGAGCCGAGATCCACACACCTGCAAAGCCATTGACACCACAGCACAGCGTACACTCACTGGCACCGCACAGCACACATTGAGACCAGTCTGCTCACACTGCACTGCTCAGGCTGAACTGCTGGACACTACATAAGAGCACAATGAGAAGAAAACTGCACAAACTGGAAGGCTGCCGCTCTCTTGTCAGGGCAACTCTCGTTGAGCACTTCACTGCCTACCTCGGACACCCAGAGCGGTGATTATCGCCGCCCTCCCGCTCACTCATTCCTTCCTGTTTACCAGCTACATCGGCTGGGGTGGGAAGAGGTAGAGGGGTCATACTGTCAGGTCCCATGGCTTGACGAGAATTGTAGGGAGAGCACCTGTGTACTGCTCTGCCTGTGTGCGGCTCACCAGATTACTTTTCCCGGGCACGCACCTTTCCTCCTCGGCCGCCAATCGCAGAGGGGATCTAAGTGTAGGCACATATAGGACTGTTGGTCATGCAGCCCTGTCATCACTCACCCCCAGCTTAAATCCACTCGCCAAATGCGAGCAGGCGAGTGGAAATTTTGAGGGCTGCTAACTTAATTCTTGCTGTTTTTGTATTTTCTCTAGATATGTGCAATAATCCAGCATGAAACTTTACGTCCGAGTAGGAGCTTCATTTAATAAAGACGGGTCACAGCTACTCTAAACTGGTTTAAAGGATGAAATTGAACCTGCTTATAATTATTCCTTTCCTGCTCCCCTCTATCAGCATGCTTTTAATTTTTTTAAATAAAAAAATTGCATATCCTATTTCAGACCCAGTAATTAATATCATCACTAATGCCCCGTACACACAGTCGGACATTCCGACCACAAAATCCGACGGATTTTGTCCGAAACTTGTCTTGCATACACACGGTCGCACAAAGTTGTCGGAAAATCCCATCGTTCAGAACGAGGTGACGTACAACACGTACGATGGGACTACATAGAGGCCAGTAGCCAATAGCTTTCATCTCCAAATTTCTTCTGAGCATGCGTGGCACTTTGAGCGTCGGAATTCTCTACACACGATCAGAAAAAGTCTGATCAGATTTTGTTGTCGGAAAATTTTAGATCCAGCTCTCAAACTTTTCCGACGGAAAAAGTCCGATAGAGCCCACACAGGATTGGATTTTCCGACAACATAATCCGATCTGACTTTTTCCGTCGGAATTTCCGAGCGCGTGTCTCTGCTTCTCTGCCTCTCTAAGCTATGAATACAGATCATGGCTGGTGGGAAGGGTCAGCAGGGTGCTCTACATAGCTTCCTTAAAGGGTAAGTTCATCTTTACAGAAAAATCGGTAAGGTGAACTTACACAGGACCCCCTCCCCATCTCCCCTGGTCCCGCTGACCTGGATCGTGGCAATCATTAAGCCGACCTCGGCTTAATCTCCAAAACGTACCTCGTCAGGAAGTACGTTTAGGAGCATTCTAATTGGTCTGCGCCAAACAATCAGAACCCGTGTATACCGTCCTGTAATTTAAAACTGATCGTGGCTGTAATGAATTGTCGGGTCCCAGCAATATAGATAAAAATTATTGAAAAAAAATGGCATGTCCAGTCCATTAAAAGGCCCTTTGGGTCTGGTATGGATATTAAGGGGAACCCTGCACCAAATTATGTAAGCATTATTAAAAGCACCCTGCACCAAATTATGTAAGCATTATTAAAATCACTGCTCCCAAAAAAAACTGCAATTTAAAAAAAAAAATTGCATTGATACATGTCCCCTGGGGCAGGACCCGGGTTCCCAAACACTTTTTATGACAATAACTTGCATATAAGCCTTTAAAATGAACACTTTTGATTTTTCATGTTCGTGTCCCATAGACTTTAACGGTGTTCGCTCGTTCATCCAAATTTTTTGCCGGTTTGCAACCAATATTTGTTAACTTGCACACACAAAAAAGTATTTTTCCTAATAAATTCATTCAAGACCATGTTGCAAAAATGAATGCACCCCAATGAAAGTCTTAGGAACAAAGCTACATTTTAGACAACAAAATCCTAAAGCACAATAATTCAACTACAGGTGAGTCTACGTATTCATAAAACAGTTGTCCAGCAGACAGTTGGTTATAAAAGGGTGTTAATTAAAAAAGAAAACCCCTTCCCATGTCATGCTGTCAGCAATGGCACCACATGGAAGAGAAATGTCACAAGGCCTGAAAAAATAAAAAATTATTTTCACAACAAAGGTAAAGGCTTCAAGAAGAACAGCAAAGCTTTACTTATCAGTCAAAATACTGTAGCAAAAGTGATACAAAAATGTAACAAAGATGGAACTGCAACCATCTAACAGAGACATCCAGGCTGTCCATGGAAGTTAACACCTTGACAGGAGCGTCTTCTGATGAGAAGGGTTGAAGAAAATCACCATGCAAGTTTACTGCAGTTAGCTAAAGAAGTAGAAAGCCAAACTGGGGTGATTATTTCCATGGCACAATACGGCATACACTGCAGAGAAATGGCATGCATGCGTGTCATCCATGAAGTAAGCCTCTCCTAAAGCTCATGCACAAAAAAGACTGCCTAGAATTTGCCAGGGCCCAAGAAGAAGGCTACTAGGACTCTGTACTCTGGAGTAATGAGACCAAGATAAATGTTTTTAGAACTGATGGTCTCAAAACTGTATGGCATTGCAAAGGTGAGGAGTACAAAGAAAAATGCATGGTGCCTACAGTGAAACATGGTGATGGTGATTGATGGTATCATGAATTCACAGATGTACTGCTCTATATTAAAAGAGAAGATGCTACCATCACTCCGTGCACTTGGTCATCGTTCACTTTTCCAACATGACAATGATCCAAAACACACATCTACTGTTGCATTTCTGAAAAAGAACAGGGTGAAATTGATTCAGAGGCCAAGTATGTTTCCTGATCTGAACCAAATTGAACACCTATGGGGAATTCTGAAGAGAAGGGTTGAGCATCACTCTCCATCCAGCATCCAGGCTCTAAAAGAGGTAATTCTTGAAGAATGAAAAAAGATAGATGTTGCTTTATGTCGCCAGCTTGTTCATTCCATGCCTAGAAGACTCGGTGCTGTCCTTACAAATCATGGAGGTCATTCAAAACACTAGATGTAGTAGTTTTTGTTGTGCGGTTTATTGATTTTTGCATCAAGTAATTTGAGTAAAACTGAAGATTTTGTAATCCAAGTTATATTACTAACCTTATTTTCATGTAATGAGCTAAACAAATGCTTTATAAAACTCAGTTTTGTCAAAATTTTGAAAATTGTTCTTGTGTTCATTGAGATATTGATTAAAATCTTACTTTTCAAAAGTACTTTTCATTTATGCTGAGCACTGTATATATATCTATATATAAATATATACTGTATTTATCGGCGTATAACATGTGCCGGCGTTTAATGCGCACCCCAAGTTTAGGAGGGAATTTTAAGGAAAAAACTTTTAGGAGGGAAGTTTAAGGAAAAAAACTTACATTTAAATGCCCATCCTTGTCAGTCCCACTTGCAGCCATGTCAGTTCCACCTGCAGCCTTGTCCCAGTTCCACCTGCAGCCTTGTCATAGTTCCACCTGCAGCCTTGTCATAGTTCCACCTGCAGCCTTATCCCAGTTCCACCTGCAGCCTTATCCCAGTTCCACCTGCAGCCTTGTCCCAGTTCCACCTGCAGCCTTGTCATAGTTCCACCTGCAGCCTTGTCATAGTTCCACCTGCAGCCTTATCCCAGTTCCACCTGCAGCCTTGTCCCAGTTCCACCTGCAGCCTTGTCCCAGTTCCACCTGCAGCCTTGTCCCAGTTCCACCTGCAGCCTTGCCCCAATGCCATTTGCAGAATTTAAAAATGGCGCCACTGAGATACAGAGCGACGGCGGCGCTCGATAGTTCTCGTCGGCTTTCGGCCGCTCTCGTCGGCTTTCAGTCATTCTCGGAGGCTTTCGGCCGATTTCGGCCGTTCTCGGCAGCTCTCGGCCATTCTCGGCGGCTCACGCGGCACTGCGAGAGCCGCCGAGAACAGCCGAAAGCCTCCGAGAGCGGCCGAAAGCTGCGAGAATGGCCAAGAGGCTCAGAATCGGCAGGGGATCAGCGTATAACAGGCACCCAAGATTTCCCCCTGGTTTTTAGGGGAAAAAGGTGCATGTTTTATGCCGATAAATATGGTACATCATTTTTTTTTATACCATATTTTTTAAATATAGCACATCATATTATATGATAGAAAGGTATAAAACTATATTTTGAAAAACATAATAAAATATTTTAAAAGAAAGGTATCGGCATAACCTGAAGTGACCGTTTCCCTTTAACATTACTCTTGGTGATCCTGTGATACCCTGTTGGTAATATTAGTGTGCTTTCTTTTCAGGCGTACACAGAATAAGGTGATAATACCATAGAGAGACATTTGTAGCTGTAATTGATCCACTGTAGCACGAATGACATAGATGTCAACTCTGAAACACACTGACATTCACAGACAGCCACAAAGCAATTTCGTAACCCTAGGAGGCTGGTTTGGTCTCAATAGCAACTTCAAAATATTTTGTACTTTATGTCTAAAATTAAATACCCCTTTAATGCCTCGAGCTGTCAAGCATGACATTCAGTAGAAAAAGAGAGAATCTATCAGACGGGTGACTGTAAAAGTCAGTGATTGATTGAAAAAGAAAAACTGCTGCTGAATGTATTTTAGGATATATTTATTCTGTTTTAGGAAGGCAGTGCTGATCTTTTAATCTTCATTCCACTGAATGGCATTTTTTTTCCTTCTCGGTCCACATGACTTAATGTTAATGATTATTTTTATAGTTGCTCTGCACCATAGAAGCTTTTGTGTCCATACCTTTCACTGATGAGAGCTAACAAGATTGATACAGCTGCATGCCAGTTTGATATATGGTTTTATATTTAGGCCATGTTGGCACCAAAAGCCAACAGTTTTGGAAGCACAGTTGGCCTCGGAGGCATAAAGAAATTATTTGCACATCTTAACCTACCATCCCTGAAGTGCAATATCACCTTTTTCTCATGCTTTGCATTTTGTTTGTCATCCCAAAAAGAGTAAAAGCACTGATCTGAGCTTCTCCAGGCCAATAAGTTGTACATGTGTGAGCTTGCCCCTCACTGCCAATGGTAAACGTTATCTCATTGACGTTTCATCTTCTAACCCCTCAAAGCAAACCCACTGTGTCATGTCATCTGCTCAAATTTTTTACGATTTTCTAGCAGTGTGGGACTTTATGGGTGCTTGCTATAATAAATTTGTATATGACAACAAAGTATGAAAAAATGTATTATTTTATTACAACATCATAAGAAAGGGAGACAGAGACAGTGGTCACACTAAAAGGGACAAACATTGCTTATTCTGTACATTGTATCCACTAGTCTGTTCAGTTTTCCACATATGAATTCAACATGTTTCGCCATGTGGCTTCCTCAGGAACATGCATGGACATTTTTCTCTAATAAGTAAGTACAAATTGATAGATTAATTATACAGATCTCAAATTCAGAAAAAATAATTTTACAAGAAGTAATTTGAACATAATACATATATACATACATGGGTGCATCCTTGGGATATGACTGGAAACTCTCAACCAGCGGACTCTGACTCCAATGTTTAGGAGATTCAGAGATCAATCTGTAGTAAATGGTATCAGGGCAAACCATTGGGCACCAAAATCAATACAGGAAAGCAACACACCGACCAATGCCTGATAACCCACTGGGAGAAGTGTCGTTGGTAATCTTAAGTACCGTTGTAAATTATTATTACATATGATATGAAGTCTTGGGGATCATCAAGATGTGTTGTGGAGAAATTGAGACGAGCTTTGATGTTCTTTTTGCTCAGCAGTGGTTTTCTCCTTGGAACTCTGCCATGCAGGCCATTTTTTGTCTTTTCCTGATGGTGGAGGCATGAACGCTGACCTTAACTGAGGCAAGTGAGGCCTGCAGTTCCTTGGACGTTGTTGTGGGGTCTTTTGTGACCTCTTGGATGAGTCGTCGCTGCGCTCTTGGGGTAATTTTGGGCGGCCGGCCACTCCTGGGAAGGTTCACCACTGTTCCATGTCTTCGCCATTTGTGGATAATGGCTCTCACTGTGGTTCGCTGGATTCCCAAAGCATTGGAAATGGCTTTATAACCCTTTCCAGACTGATAGATCTCAATTACTTTCTTTCTCAATTGTTCCTGAATTTCTTTGGGTCTCGGCATGATGTGTAGCTTTTTAAGGATCTTCTGGTGGACCTTACTGTGTCAAGCAGCTCCTATTTAAGTGATGCCTTGATTGTGAACAGGTGTGGCAATAATCAGGCCTGGGTGTGGCTAGAGAAATTGAACTCAGGTGTGGACAACCACAGTTATAGTATGTTTTAACAAGGGGGGCAATCACTTTTTCACACAGGGCCATGATGGTTTGGATTTTTTTTAACCTTTAATAATAAACACCTTCATTTACAAATTGCATTTTGTGTTTACTTGTGTTGTCCTTGACTATTGTTTAAATTGGTTTGATGTTCCGAAACACTTAAGTGTGACAAACATGCAAAGGAACAGGAAATGAGGAAGGGGGCAAACACTTTTTCACACCACTGTATAAGATAGGCTTACATGAAAAGTTACTGTTAAATGAACAAACTGGGAGCCCAAGCTGCAACTGTGTGACTTCCAGGTTAGGAAATCCACATCAAATGTCCTGCAAAGATATGAAGAATATTCCACATATAATTTGCAAAAGCAGGGGGGGAGAGAAAGACTTCTTTGTGCTGACCCGTCTTAGGTAAAAAGGAATTGCTTGCCTGTGTATGTTTATTAAGTGCGTATGTTGAGAAGTCTTAGGCAGGATGGAGCACTAATGTGACCAAGATGATCTGATCTGCAAATGGACACAAAAAAAAGTAAGGGAAGAGTATTACCCTCCCAAGATGAAAAGGGCTGAAGCATAGTTCCTCACTAGGTTGAACCTAAGTATAACATAGATAGACTCCCTGGAAGAATAAGATAATACCTGTATGCAGCTATTTGGCTCCCAGAAAACTCCAGCGGCTTCTCCATTGCCACATGGAGAATATACTCCTTCCCGAAACATAGGGCAAATGCGACGTGTGACGTCATCATTTCGCATCTGGGCGGCATGACATCACACGTCACGTTCGCCCGACGCATCGAGAGGAGTATATATAGCTCCATGCGGCAATGGAGAAGGCACTGAAGTTTTCTGCTCTTCCTCCTCCCCCGTGTACTCAAGGTCCTCAACTACTGGGTCCGGTTCAGCGCTGTCATGCTGGACCCCGGCGGGCCATTTGGTTGAGGCGGCGGGTTCCTCTGCTGTTGGGTTTTCTGGATTCCATTTCCAGCTTCCTGTTGGGCGACTGGCGGGGGTGGGGGGGAGCAGGGAGGTCCTGGAAGGAGGACAGGTCCAGGGTGGGCAGGGAAGGGGGTGTGCGGGGTCTCCTCCGGAATGGAGGGGGTGGGTTGGGGTGTGCCGGAGGCAGGGACAGGAAGGCTGTCCTTACTCTGTTTGGAAGCTTACGGACGGCGCGTTTATTACTTTATCCACCAGCATTAGCCTTAAGGCTCTTGGATCCCCACAGAACTTTGATGTTCATATTGGATGTAAAATAAGGATAATCCAAATTAGGCCACTCTTTGAAACGATATGCTATTATCCTAGTGTGACTACTATTTTTGAAGGGTTCCGAGACTGGCTGATTAGCCTCTGGTTGTTACCCCTGTCCTGAGCAATATATGAGGAGATCGGGATTTATACAATTCGGTTAAGGCATACGAAGCTTGGGATTGGTGGATTTCTCTGCCAGGCCCTTTTCCTATACTACCCTTGTTGCCTAGCACCATTGCAAGCTCCTGAAGAAGTGCTTAAATGCGCGCAACATGTAGAGTTTTCTCCATTACGTCTCTGCCACCAACCATCTTCTTTTCCAATACTATCACCTGAATCATTTGATCCTAGTACTATGGTAATATTTGGTTATGTAGGTGGTGAGAGTACTGTATAGGTCTAATCATGTTATGTTTATTAAAATATATGTCAACAATGTTGTTTTTTAATAATGTTTAAATAAAAATGTATATATTTTTTCTATCCAATTGTACGGATGTGCCTATAAAGTCCATGTTCTTGTATTCAAATATCTTTCCTATGTAACTATGTTATTTGTTCCTTTAACAACTGTATGATAATATTGTAAACCTGACACTGTTATCCAATAAAATCTTTTTGAAAATAAATAAATAAGGGCTACCAAATATTCTTTAAACCCATCTATTCAAAACCAAAATGTCATTGATTCCTTGGGATCCTCCAGAGGTTGCTAGAGGTTCCTTGAGCTGTGGCTGATCGACCAAACATTTGATGGTGTGGTGTCTGCATATTTTCAAGGCCAAGGCCACTTGTTAGAGTCAGCTGCTGGGCACCAATGAACTTTTTTATCTATCTGTGAGGGCTCATTCCCCTGGGAGCCCAGCCTCATGGAGTGTGGACAGCCGTTTGTTTACTTTTTACTGCTGTTGAGCAGCATGTAGGCAGGCAATAGAAAGTGAATGGGTATACACATCAGCTGTACAGACTCATCGTCTCACAACCAAGTTTGAGTGATATGCAGGGATTGGTGCACAGACCTGGATGCAGAGTATCTGGATCCATGCACCTGTCCTGATGTACTGTTAAACTTGGCTGATGAGCCTGTACAGAAGATGTGTATCAATTCACTTTGTATGCACTGACTGCACGCAGTGGTAATAAAAAAAGCTAACTAGCAGCGATGCACCCTGCCAATGCGAACAAGCCCTAAATATGCATTAAAACCACCACTAGAAGGAGAGCATTCTGAGCACCACTAGAAAGGGGACAGACTTTACACAGGCCACCAATTAAAGGGGCATTTTTACACTGACCCCCCCTCAACGAAATGATTTTAGCAGGGGTTCTCCGAGATCACATTTTTTTTTTAAAGGTTTCCATTGGGATAAAAAGGTTGAGGAGGGTTGTTCTAACCTTTTGCTGCAGGTTGTGAACAACACAACTTCAGCAAAAAATCAGAGCATGAAGTCTAAGGTCCTCTCAACGTATCAATAATTTGAAGAATAAAACGATAAAAGTTCAGTATTATTTAAAAATACGGTCTATTTCTAAAGAGTATGAATAAATGGGAAGCATTTTTGATTTGACTTTTCCTGCAGCGAAAAGGTCAAATTTCACTTAAAGGGAATTAATCATGTAGCAAAACATCAGATGGTATTTGCCGCTCTCAAAGTTTTGGGTTGCATACTGGGACTCTGAAGCTACTCATTGTAAAATTTCAAAGGATAGATTCAGTCCACCAAAACACCTCAATAACCTTGCATTAGTTAAGATTGTCTACTTAGTAGTGAAAGAACAATTTAAGTCACAGAAATAGATATTTATTCAGACCATTTTATAGACTTATCCCCACGCCACTTCTGTTGCAGCAGCTGCACAGTGGGGCTTACTCACACCAGATGCTTTCAGGTACATCCAAAATTCGTGCACAGTAAAAATTCATGTTTTCTAATAACCCTGATTCACACTGTAGCCTTCAATTCCTGTGCTTTCACACCAAAATTAGAATATATGTGTGTAAATGCAATAGAACATGCATAAACATTATGGAAAATTGTTTGCATATTAAATAAAGATTTTTTATAGTGAAGATTAAACAATTATGCCAAAAATGTGCTGCAAATGTTTGTAAACATGCATGTAGAAATGCATATTAAAGGGGTTGTAAAGGTAAAAGTTTTTCACCTTAATGCATTCTATGCATTAAGGTGAAAAAACATCCATCAATGCTGGCCCCCCCAGGCCCCCGTTATACTTACCTGACCCCTCAAAAGTCCTGCGCTCGCCCCAGACGTCCTCTTCTCCGCCCCCACCCTGGCCGTTGATTGGCTAGAGTGGATGGATTGAAAGCAGTGCAGCCATTGGCTCGCGCTGCTGTCAATCACATCCAATGACGCGTCGCGCCGGGGGTGGGCCGAGTGATACAATGAGCGCTATAGCTGCCAGCTGTATCACGGGAGCCCGCCCGCAAGCACTCCACAGCATGCGAGGGAGCTCGCATGAAGTTGTGGAGTCCTTGCGGGAGGGTGCCGAGACAGCTGCCGAGGGACCCCAGAAGACCAGGTTGGGGCCACTCTGTGCAAAACGAGCTGGACAGTAGAGGTAAGTATGATCTGACCACGATCTGCTCAGTGCACTCAGTACTCTAACAGACCCGGTCAGACACACCCCTCTCTTCCTGACGATGTCTGTGAAGAGGTATGTGGCCATTTCACATCTATAACAACATATAGCAATGCATTGGAAGAGCAACATGTTAAAAACTGTTAAAATCAATGCATATGGTGGATCCATGTGATAAAAAAAAAAAAAGGAGTGAACTTCTAATTGAGCTTAAAGTATTTTAAGTGTGAGCTTCCAAAGTCCTTACATTGAAGTTTAAGACTCCAGTAGCTCTAATTTACAGGAGCTACACTGATTACCATTGTTGAGTCTGTTTTTGGCACAGATCACACAGTCTGTAACGACTTGTGGTTCTTGGCATAAAAATAAATAAAGATCTTATATTGCCGAGGGGACTTTACTGTTAGAATATGCCAAAATATGATGTGGATTATTGGCTTTTTATCAGATGGTGTAAAAGGGAGAACCACCAGCTCCGTGATGTCACTATGGAGGAGTGGAAGAGGACTCCAGTGGCAACCTGTGAAGCTCTGGTGAACTCCATGCCCAAGAGGGTTAAGGCAGTGCTGGAAAATAATGGTGGCCACACAAAATATTGTCACTTTGGCCCAATTTGAACATTTTCACTTAGGGGTGTACTCACTTTTGTTGCCAACGGTTTTGATATTATCGGCTGTGTGTTGAGTTATTTTGAGGGGACAGCAAATTTACACTGTTATACAAGCTGTACACTCACTACTTAAATGTAAGGGGTGTACTCACTTTTGTGAGATACTGTATATATACAAAGGGGCGCTGATAAGTATTGAGCCTTACCCCAAAACAAATTGAGAAAAGAAGCTGTAAATTGCAGGGTGTACTGGCCAATTGTCGATATTCAATGGTGCAAAAATCAACTACCTATGATTTTAACTTATCTTTCTTTTTTAGGTCCAAAGTTAACATGGCAGCACCTGCAGAAAAATTTAATGCAGAGAGCATAGGACCATAATCAAGTTCCTGTTTCTCCAAGGGAAAGGTGCAAAGCAGATCCATGATGCAATGTCACAAACTTTGGGTGACAGTGGACCTTCATATGCAACAGTTAAACATTGGGTTGTCAATTTTAAAACTGGCCATTTCGTTGTTGAAAGTGAGAAACCCAGTGGAAGGCCTGTTTCTGTCTCTGTGCGTTCAAATGTGAAAGCCATCCATGACATCATCATGGAGGACCACCGAATATCAGCCAAAAGAATTGCTACATATCTGAAAACGTGTGGAGACGTCCGTGGCTGTTTTGGAACATTTTGCAAGAAATAAGTCAGGTGCCTGGACAAACTGGTAACTGGTGATGAGACATGGATCTACTGTTATGATCGTGAGGAGGAAAACAAACGAACAGTCTAAGGAATGGAGGCACAGTGGTTCCCACAGGCCAAAGCAGTTCTGTGTGCAAAGGTCAGTGCAGAAGGAAATGGCAACAGTTTTTTGGGATAAGAAGAGAGTTCTGCTGGTGGACTACCTCGAAAAGGGTTCAATCATCAGTGCTACATATTACTGTGCTTTATTGATGAAGTTGAGGCAAAATATCAAGGAAAAACTTTGACTAAAGCTCTCTCTCATCCTGTTGTCACACATTGTAGGTGAAACAATGGCAAAATCGACCTCCTTAGGCTTTCACGTGAGGCCTCATCCACTCTATTTACCTGACCTGGCTCCTTCTGACTATCTGTTCCCCAATCTCAAAAAACATCTAAGGGGACAGTGATTTGGGAGTGTTCTGGAGGCAACTAATGCTGAAAATGAGTGGTTACACCAGCAGTCGAAAGAATTTTATTTGCAGGGAGTTACGAAGCTGCAGGACAGATGTCGCAAGTGCATTGACTTCCTGGGGGAATATGTAGAATAGTGTGACAGTTACAGCTTGATAGCTCAATTTTTTCTGGGTAAGGCTCAATACTTATCAGCACCCCCTCGTATATATACATGCAACAGTGAACTCCAGAAAATACAGAGTGCAAAAACACTACAATTAGCAGTATTTTCTAATATTTGGGATATATTATAGAGCTCATGAGCTTTAGGATGTGAAGAATCCTTGACATTTTCAAATGCTATAGACACACTGATAATACTGGGAGTGACCTCAGTTGTTTCTTATCAGGTTCAAGCCTTGACTTAATAACAAGTTAAGAGAACAGGTTACAACAACAGGTCCATGTACATGAATTTCAGTAGAATATCATCTTTCAATACATAGTCTTTGGTGGTCATCACCCCACCTGAACATACCTTAGTTTAATATCAACTAGTTGTCAACTTTTAAGGATAGATTGAAACTCGCTTAAAGATTGAATTTCAGCTCATTAATGCAACTGGAGATTGTTTAGCTCAGTAAATGCATTTTTCTTCTACTGAAGAAATTGTATGTTAGATTTCACAGCATGTCAGCTTTTGATTTCACAACATGTGTCAATCTATGCCTGCAATACACCCTTTTAATTCATTGGGTAACAGGGGGGAGATGGAAACGGGGACACGGGAGCATTTAGCCCTTGGACCAGTACAAACAATATACTGTATGTTTGGCTGGTAGTCCTGAGTGTTGTTACTCCCCAAACCTCAGTCAAAACGGGGCCCACAGTCAGTATTGGCTGCTGCCCATTTTATGGTTACCCACTCTCTGTTTAGACCTGTTGTTTGGAAGAGGAAAGTCTTTCAGCTCTATCTTTCTTTACATCTCTGAGATGTCATGTCATTGCATGCAGAGAGCTATAAAGGAAGGCGATTCTAGAAATATGCAAATCTGTTAAATGCTCTTTCATTAAAGGAAGTTGAATGATAAGGATTGTTTGTGGTGTTGGCATCTTGTTAAGCTCATAAAACATTCCATCATTTAAAGTTAATACCTTACAATTACATAGTTAGTCTGGTCAAAAAAAGACAGTTCATCTAGTTCATCTAGTTCAACCAACAAAAGATAAAAAATAAATAATAATTATACAATCCTATATATACAATCCTATACCCGCAGTTGATCCAGAAGAAGGCAAATAACAACAGCAAAGCATGATCCAATTTGCTCCAGCAGGGGAAAAAATCCTTCCTGATCCCCCCAAGAGGCAATCTGATATTGCCTGGATCAATGTTAGTATCTAGTTATATTATGTGTATGTAGGAAATAATCCAGGCGTTTTTTAAAGCAATCTACTGAGTTGGCCAGAACAAGCTCTTGAGTGAGTCTATGCCACATTTTCACAGCTCTTACTATGAAGAAACCTTTCCATATTTGGAGATTAAATCTCTTGTCCTCCAGACGTAAAGAGTGCCTCTTGTCCTCTGTGATGACCTTGAAGTGAATAACTCAACACCAAGTTCACTATATGGACCACCTATATATTTATACAAGTGACCAAGGCGCTAGACCATGGATTCTAAAAGATTATTTATTAAGCATTTGCTAAAACTTACATGGATATCTTGGACCACAGTGGAGGAGGTGAGGGGGGGGGAGGGAATCTAAAGACTGTCACAGCACAGATCACAGGAAGACAGCGGGCTGAGTGGTGGTGAGCAAGAGCAGGCAAGCCGCATGACGGCCAGTATGGGATGTGGTTCTCCCCACACCGAAGAGCCTGGTTCAAGGCAAAGATGGAATGTAGAAGCCCCCAGATAATGGCCAAAAAAGCACTGGACAGCAGGGGCGGCCGAGATCTCTATGACCAAGACACCTGGTAGGAGGCTGAAAGCCAGGGGTACAAACCACCAGAGAAGCTAATCCTTAAGCTGCAGCTGCAGTGTATCCACACACACAAACACACATAGCTTGGTGTCATCTGCAAACAGGGCCGGATTAACATTGGGGCTATTGGAGCGGCAGCTCCAGGCCCTTACCTTAACCACTTCAGCCCCGGAAGGATTTACCGCCTTCCTGACCAGAGCACTTTTTACAAGTTGGCACTGCATCGCTTTAACTGCTAATTGCGCGGTCATGCAATGCTGTACCCAAACGAAATTTGCGTCCTTTTTTTCACACAAATAGAGCTTTCTTTTGATGGTATTTGATCACCTCTGTGGTTTATTATTTTTTGCGCTATAAATGGAAACATACTTTGTGTTATAAAAAAATCCAATAAACTCAATTTTAGTCATACATTTAGGCCAAAATGTATTCAGCCACATGTCTTTGGTAAAAAAAAAATGTCAATAAGCGTATATTTATCGGTTTGCGCAAAAGTTATAGCGTCTACAATCTAGGGTACATTTTCTGGAATTTACACAACTTTTAGTTTATGACTGCCTATCTCATTTCTTGAGGTGCTAAAATGGCAGGGCAGTACAAACCCCCCCAAATGACCCCATTTTGGAAAGTAGACACCTCAAGGAAATTGCTGAGAGGCATGTTAAGCCCATTGAATATTTAATTTTGATTGAATAATGACAAAAAAAAAAAAAAATTTACAAAAATGATATATTGCTCACACATGCCATGGTTATATGTGGAATTGCACCCCAAAATACATTCTGCTGCTTCTCCTGAGTATGGAGATACCACATATGTGGGACTTTTTGGGAGCCTTGCCACGTACGGGGCACCGAAAACCAAGCACTCCTCACTACCTATCACAGTTTTGAAGGCCATAAAATGCTAAGATGGCACAAACCCCCCCCCCCCCCAAATGACCCCATTTTGGAAAGTAGACACCCCAAGCTATTTGCTGAGAGATATGGTGAGTATTTTGCAGACCTCACGTATTTGCGCAGTCTAGAGGCTAATTAGCCACTAGGGTTGCTTTTACATGACAAGCCGACCGCTGGCTGAAAAGAATGATACCAAGATTATACCTAAACCTGCAGGCATCATTCTGGTATAACCACTCAAAATCCAGCAACATACCAGTAAGTTGCTGGTCCTTGTTGGCCATATATTGTAATCTTTTTTTTCATGCAGCCTGTGGGCTGAACGAAAAAAAGAGATTGATCGGTGGGTATGCCCACCATTAGAATACCTTCCTTCATCCACCGAAGCATGGGGGCATCCTCCCACAAAAGGTAGGAGCAAATCGCTCCTCCGCCCCTGCTGCCCCCATGCTTCGGCATATATGCTCTTTTTTTTAACTGTGGTGGTGAAATCACCTCCTACAGCGCTGGAGTCACGGCTGTATGTATTGTGGGAGCAAACGCTGTTGCTGTCAAGATAAATAAATCCGCGCTGCAACTGAATGGCGTACCTGCTAAGCAAATGATGGTTAACAATAAAACAAAGTAACATTACAGTATAACAGTAAGACTTACCATACCTGCAAAGCAAATACAAATTTTTTTTTTTTTTAAAATAACACATTTTTTAACGCAATCTGTGCCTAAAATGTATATATGCCGAAGCATGGGGGCATTCTCCTGCAAAAGGTAGGAGCAAATCGCTCCTCCATCCTGCTGCCCCCGAACTTCAGCATATATGCTCTTTTTTTAAACTGTGGTGGTGAAATCACCTCTGACAGCGCTGGAGTCATGGCTTTATGTATCGTGGGAGCAAACGCTGTTGCTGTCAAGATAAATAAATCCGCGCTGCAACTGAATGGCGTACCTGCTAAGCAAATGATGGTCAACAATAAAACAAAGTAACATTATAGTATAACAGTAATGCCCCATACACACGGTCGGAAATTCCGACCACAAAATCCGTCTGATTTTTTCCGACGGATTTTGTCCGACACTGGTGTTGCATACACACAGTCGGACAAAGTTGTCGGAAAATCCGATCATCCTGAATGTGGTGACGTTCGTTGCGTACGATGGGACTACGTAGAGGCTAGTAGCCAATAGCTTTGGTCTTGTAATGTGATCTGAGCATGCGTGGCACTTTGTTCGTTGGAATTCGCTACACACGATTGGAAAAAGTCCGATAGGACTTTGTTGTCGGAAAATTTGAGAGCAGGATCTTAAACTTTTTCCGTCGGAAATTCCAACGGAAAAAGTCCAAAGGAGCCCACACACGGTCAGGATTTCCGACAACATGGTCCGATAGGACATTTTCTGTCGGAAAATCTGACCGTGTGTACGGGGCATAAGACTTACCATACCTGCAAAGCAAATACAAAAAAAACATAGTAAAAAATAACAAATTTTTTAACGCAATCTGTGCCCAAAATATGTATATGCCGAAGCATGGGGGCACCCTCACGCAAAAGGTAGGAGAAAATCACTCCTCCACCCCTGCTGCTCCCATGATTCGGCATATACAGTGGTGTGAAAAAGTGTTTGCCCCCTTCCTCATTTCCTGTTCCTTTGCATGTTTGTCACAATTAAGTGTTTCGGAACATCAAACCAATTTAAACAATAGTCAAGGACAACACAAGTAAACACAAAATGCAATTTGTAAATGAAGGTGTTTATTATTAAAGGTGAAAAAAAATCCAAACCATCATGGCCCTGTGTGAAAAAGTGATTGCCCCCCTTGTTAAAACATACTATAACTGTGGTTGTCCACACCTGAGTTCAATTTCTCTAGCCACACCCAGGCCTGATTATTGCCACACCTGTTCACAATCAAGGCATCACTTAAATAGGAGCTGCTTGACACAGTAAGGTCCACCAGAAGATCCTTAAAAGCTACACATCATGCCGAGACCCAAAGAAATTCAGGAACAATTGAGAAAGAAAGTAATTGAGATCTATCAGTCTGGAAAGGGTTATAAAGCCATTTCCAAAGCTTTGGGAATCCAGCGAACCACAGTGAGAGCCATTATCCACAAATGGCGAAGACATGGAACAGTGGTGAACCTTCCCAGGAGTGGCCGGCCGCCCAAAATTACCCCAAGAGCGCAGCGACGACTCATCCAAGAGGTCACAAAAGACCCCACAACAACGTCCAAGGAACTGCAGGCCTCACTTGCCTCAGTTAAGGTCGGCGTTCATGCCTCGACCATCAGGAAAAGACTGGGCAAAAATGGCCTGCATGGCAGAGTTCCAAGGAGAAAACCACTGCTGAGCAAAAAGAACATCAAAGCTCGTCTCAATTTCTCCACAACACATCTTGATGATCCCCAAGACTTTTGGGACAACATTCTGTGGACCGATGAGACAAAAGTGGAACTCTTTGGAAGGTGTGTGTCCAAGTATATCTGGCGTAGAAGGAACACTGCATTTCAGAAAAAGAACATTATACCAACAGTAAAATATGGTGGTGGTAGTGTGATGGTCTGGGGCTGTTTTGCTGCTTCAGGACCTGGAAGACTTGCCGTGATAAAAGGAACTATGAATTCTGCTGTCTACGAAGAGATCCTGAAGGAGAATGTCCAACCATCTGTTTGTGTACTCAAGCTGAAACGAACTTGGGTTCTGCAGCAGGACAATGATCCTAAACACACCAGCAAGTCCACCACCGAATGGCTGAAGAAAAACAAAATGAAGACTTTGGAGTGGCCTAGCCAAAGTCCAGACCTGAATCCTATTGAGATGTTGTGGTATGACCTTAAAAAGGCCGTTCATGCTCGAAAACCCTCTAATGTAACTGAATTAGGACAATTCTGCAAAGATGAGTGGGCCAAAATTCCTCCAGGACGCTGTAAAAGCCTCATTGCACGTTATCGCAAACGCTTGGTTGCAGTTGTTGCTGCTAAGGGTGGCCCAACCAGTTATTAGGTTTAGGGGGCAATCGCTTTTTCACACAGGGCCATGATGGTTTGGATTTTTTTTCACCTTTAATAATAAACACCTTCATTTACAAATTGCATTTTGTGTTTACTTGTGTTGTCCTTGACTATTGTTTAAATTGGTTTGATGTTCCGAAACACTTAAGTGTGACAAACATGCAAAGGAACAGGAAATGAGGAAGGGGGCAAACACTTTTTCACACCACTGTATGCTCTTTTTTTTAACTGTGGTGGTGAAATCACCTCCGACGGTGATGGAGTCACGGCTTTATGTATCGTGGGAGCAAACGCTGTTACTGTCAAGAAAAACAAAATCCGCTCTGCAGCTGAATGGCGTACCTGAAAACAAAAAAATGGTTAACAATAAAACACAGTAAACAGTAAAGTATAAAAGTATAAAAAAATTGCATACCTGAAAAGCAAACATGATAAAACATAATAACAATAACACATTGCAGAATGGAATACAGTAAAGAAGAGCAGAACAATAGAGAGAAAATAGAGAGAGAGAGAGAATAAAACGACAACTTTTATTTATTTTATATATTTTTTTGTGTTTTTTATTTTTTTATATTTTTTTTGTGTTTTTTTTTTAAACTTTTTTTTGTAACTGTAACGGTTCTAACGTAACTGTTGTAACGGTTCCAGCGGCTTGGGTCTCACAAAATGCAATGGCATCTTGGGAGACCCTGTGAACGTGTGCCTAGTCTGTGCAATGCTGTACCCTACGCTAATACTCAACTAGTGTATGGTAGTGTTCAAAACATTCACCAATGCAAAGACCAAGATTGTCAGGACAGGAGGGACAAAAATAGCGGGTGTCACACCTATATCCGCGCTTGCTGCAGACACGACATCTTCTTTGGGGGGCTCGTTAGGTAGGGGTACTCGGGAGGACATAAGGAAAATGCCTCTCATGCAGCCGGCTTACTGCATTTGGTTGGGGAAGGTGAGGTGGAGCACCGTCTGGAAACAGAAGTGCTCTGATGATCTCTTCCTGGAATTTAAGGAATGATCCAGTCCATCCTGAAGCTCTGTATAGCACATGAGCATTCAGCAAAGCCAATTTAAATAAATAAACAGACACTTTCTTGTACCAGCATCTGGCCTTATGGGCAACTAGGTACGGCGCCAACAACTGGTCATTGAGGTCCACCCCTCCCATATTTTGGTTATATTCGTGGACACAGAGGGGTTTCTCCACAACACCAGTCGGCGTAGTAATTTGGACCGTCGTAAGAACGAAAACATTCTTATTATCCCTCCACTTCATAGCGAGCAAGTTATTACACTGCAAGCAGGCTCTCTCCCCAGCCTAAGACGGGAATCTACAAGCCGCTGGGGAAAGCCCCGGCAATTAGGTTACATGGTGCCACATGCTCCAATCTGCTGATCAAACAAGTGACTAAACAGTGGCACGCTCATGTAATAATTGTCCACGTACAAGTGGTACCCCTTTCCGAATAAAGGTGACACCAAGTCCCACGCAATCTTGCCAGCACTTCCTATGTAGTCAGGGCAGTTTGTCGGCTCTACGTTACTATCTTTGCCCTCGTAAATCATAAAACTACATGTGTAGCCTGTGGCCCTGTCACTGAGCTTATACATCTTGACCCCGTATCTGGCGCGCTTGCTGGGAATGTTCTGTTTGAATGACAAGCGGCCAGAAAACTTAATCAGGGCCTCATCAACGCAGACAACTTGATGGTGAGTAAACAAGTCTGCAAAACCTTGGTTGAAGTGGTTTACGAGGGGCCGAATTTTGTAGAGCCGATCGTATCCAGGGTCTCCACAAGGACGACAGAGTTCATTGTTATTGAAATGCATGAACTGCATGATCTGCTCGTATCGTGCCCTGGTCATGGAAGCAGAGAACAAGAGCATATGGTGAATTGGGTCAGTGGACCAATATGACAGCAACTCACTCTTTTTGGTTATGCCCATGTTGAGTAAAAGGCTTAAATAAGAGCTTAAATACGGAAACCGTAATTGGTTTCCAATCTCTGGCAAGGGAGGACTGGGGAATAGTGGCGATGTGTTGACCAGCGTACAAATTGCTTTGGTCCACAATAGATCTATAGAGATCTTCGGTGAAAAACAGCAAATAAAAATCAAGTGACGTAAAATCAACTGTTCCCATCTGAATGCCGGGTTGGCCAGTGAATGGGGGAAGTACGGGTGCTGCAGAAGTTGTGGGATCCCAACTAGGATTGGCAAATGCAGCAGGAAGGGCACCATGGGCACGACTGGCCTGTGTTCATCTTCTTGGTGGCAGCGGGACACTACTTGTGCTTGCCACCTCACCAGCTTGAACTGCACTTATGGGACTCGCCATGTCACCAAGTGTTACTGCAGTGCTGGATGTAAGACCAGGGTGTACTAGGCCGCTCGTGCTTGCCAGTTCACCAGAAGGAAGAGCAGCACTAGTACTGCTCTGCTCCATATGAGGGACCTGCGGATCTTGCACCTCAACGACAGAAGAAGAAGATTGGGGTCTGGTACGCCTGACCTTGGCAGGGACCACAACTCGGTCGTCAGAGCTATCTGTCATGGAGCCACTGTTGTCTACAGGATCGTATTCTGAGCCTGAATCTGACAGATGAGTGACTTCCTCTTCACTATCTGTCTTGCTCAGAAACATGTAGGCCTCTTCACTAGTGTACCTTCGATTTGCCATTTTGGGCTCTAAATTTAGTGGTACACTAGTGAGACTCACAGGTAAAAAAGCTCCTGACTGTTAGCGACTGTATGAAAACGCTACCAAAAAAAACTGTTAGCGATCGCAGGGATCATGCCTGACTCTGCGAACGCTGCAGTTATGTGTGTTTAGTGTTTTGTAAGTGACAGTGATCGATCGATACTGCACTTGGGTGGGCTGAGCTGGGCAGAGGGGCAAAACGCAGGTGCTAGTAGGTATCTGGGCTGATCCCGCTAACACTGCGTTTTTGGGAACCCTAAACTGCTGGGGACGCTAGGACAGATCTGATCAGATATTGATCCGTTCAGATACTATACCACACAGTTGCCTATGCTTCAGTTATGAATGAACACAGTGAGTGAGTGTGTTCACTGTGTTTATTTAGAAAAGGAAGGGTCCAGTAAATGACATATTAACTAGCCCTTTCCCCCGCCTTCCATCCTGAAACAGCAGCAGCTGAGGGAGAGGAGAGAAGAGGAGGGAAGCCAGCAGCACTGTGGGGGGAAGCCCAGGCAGTAAGGGGAATCAACACTGCACAGAGTGATTGGGGTGTGCCCAGGCACACCTGGCACACCGGGCAAACCCCCTGTGCCTATGGTACAATGTACATTTCTTTATAAAGGCTTATACATCTGCCCAAAAAGAGGGACACATACTGGGAAAAGAGGGATTTGGTTCCAAAAGAGGAACAGTCCCTCTAAATCAGGGAGCCCTTCCTACCATAAAATGGCTGCTGTGACCTTGCCAGGAGAGTCAAGCATTTCAAGTAAATCCGCCTTCCACTACATATTTATTACATTTCTTTGCAATTCCCCTTTAACAAGGCAACTCTGTTCTTGGGGGATTTGTAAAAAAATATATTTCCAAGTCTGAACAATGTTTATAAATGTGTGATCTTCAGACAGTCCACCTTTTCACAAGTGACATCCAAATCTTTTAGAATTTCAATCTGAACTTCCATACTAACTTCTGAACAAGCGCATTAAATCAAACAGACCACTGAATTCAGCATTGTAATTCTCAAGGAACTGCTTCTATTCAGAGAGGAAGGATATCCAAAATGACAGGAAACTTTAGATGTGGCTGTCCCTTGCTGAAACATATCGTAATACCAAAAAAAAGAGAGACATCTAAAAATACGTATGCGTTTGAACTTCAACAGCTTGATAAAAAAAAAAGGACATTAACATATATGAAGCATTTGCATGTAAAAGGCATACAAATATTTACTTTGTGTTGTGCTACTATCTGGGGCTCTCAGAAACACTCGAAACTTGAGATAAGGATAATGGGAATCATGTTTCAGGCGATTATATTTGAACACAGTCATCTGAATGTAATTAACATTGTCAGTATATGTTAATATTTTACAAATCTTATTGCTGCCTAAGGCTTTGGAGAAGAACTTCAGTCTAAAGGTGCCCACAGAAGAAAGAAGGGCAGTTGGCCGTGCAAACAAGATCTGACCGTCCTCCAGGACATTGAGGGGGAGTTGGAGAGCGAGGTTTACACAGGCTTCTGGCATTGCTTATCACGAAAAAGCCAACAAGACAGGTTTTAAAACGTACCCAGTTGATTGCTGTTTCGGTAGTGGGCGGTCTTGGGCAAGACTATTGGATATCAGAATATTGACCAAGAATGTTATATAAAAGAAAAACCGCGCTAACCAAATAAAGTGAAGGGAAAAAGGGAGGGGAAAGGGGAGGAACAAAATAAATATGGGTAACACAGGAATATAAAAAATAATAAAATTAATAATATCTAAACCGGCTGCAGAATAGTGGGATAAACACAATATAGCATAGAAAAGGAAAAAACTGCGCCAGGTAAATTAACCAAATGTCTATACCATAATCAAAAACAGTCAGGCTGAGAACTGTTAGTACATGACCAGTGGGTAAAATATTATCTATACAAATAAAATGTAAATGGAACAGTAAAAGAACACACTAATCATAATGTGAACAGCACTATCTGGGGGTGATGGTAGTGGTTGATTAAAGTGGTTAGCAGTAGCAATCTATGACAAATGAGTCCTGTATTATATCACACACTAGCCCATGTGTGAATCAACCTGTGAGGGTATAAACAGTTCAAAGATTGAATGCCGTCCTAAGGTATAGCCTTCAATTCTTTAATAACCAGGCACTCCAGGTTAAGATGCTTTTCACACCGCTGTGCTCCAAACCACACTAAAGTGCCACCACCAGTATATATTATCCTTACCAGATGGTAGGCATAATCAAGCCTTTCAAACTGAGCTCCTATGGGAATCCTGGCTTCCAACGGATGGAGGGACAGACTTCAGGATAAACGGACACAAGACCTCAGACCAGACCCAATAGCAAATCAAATCCAGAGGGTAGCACTCAGCGGTGCATCAAACATAGCCAGAGAGGGAAAAAAACGCAGACCATGGCATAATAACGTTTAAAACATAATGAGTATTTTTATTTGGTTAAAAGTACTCACATTCCAAAAGAATATAAAGCGCATAAAAGGACTCCAAACGGAAAAGGACACAGAACGCCGGCCGGCATGTGATAAAAACGAACCCTTCCTCCTTCCAGAGACGCTGAACGCGATGACGTCACTGCACGCCTTCCCAGAAGCTTTTCGTCTTAAGAGACGTTATCAATGGGGATAGGGCTGTGCAGTGAGTCATAGCAATATATAGGGCAACGCCTCATTATGGGAGGTACGGGAGCAAAGAAAGATCCATCTTGGTTCAGGGAAACTTGCCCTTAAGTGTCAAGATGTGAAGGCAGTGTAACGCTATCCCAATAATGACCAGAAGAAATGCTTATCCAGCCATTCACTGGGATAAACGGAAGTGTGGAAACATGAATTGTGAAAAATATATAATATACATTATATGTTACCCGTGAAGGAGTGTGTTTGGGCATATAATGTGAATTACCATAGGTGAGCATTTGCAACTATTAAGTTGCATATTAGACCGATGACATTGGAAAAATAATTGTTAATACTATTAACAACAAAAAAAAAAAGAGTGTGATTTTTAATTTTTTGACAAATATAGTGAAATATATGTGCAATCAGGACGTGACTATAAAAATTCTCTCCAATATGCAAAACCAAACTTAAAAAACGGAGGACATCAAAACCACAAAAAAGTGATAGGAGATACACTCCGTCATCTTTAAACTAGATGAGGGAAAGTATGTCCTGTTAGGTAAAATCTTAAAGGGAGAGTGTATGATAACAGAATAATTTTTGGATTATACATATCTGATTCTCCAAAAATAAGTGTGAGTGAACAAGAAGGGGTAGGTTTTAAGTGTAGTAGACCAATCTCTATTTACTGAGGATTCCCGGGAATCGGAAGGAGGAAGAGTCCATTGGTACCAGACATATCCCTTAATGCATATAGTCTAATGGAGCCGTATCTCGGGGATCCAAATCGCATGACATAAATGCTAGTAATTACTAGATAGGGCCAGTCTTTATATAACACCAAGGGTGTGAAATCTTGGAATGAGAACAGGCTTCTCCAAATAATGGAACGGGAGAGATCTAGAGTTAGCAAACATTGATCTTGCTCACAAGGGATTTGTCCTTATTAGTAGGGGCAATCCCTAGGGGAAGGAGAAATGTAGAGGCGCGGGGGAGATATGATCTTAATCCCCGAACTACAGCGACCATGACAAACTAAAATTATACCTCTGTTCAAAAAAGGTAGATTTGAACAGTGTTTACATTATCTCATTTGAAATATGTCCTTAACACATATAGGTATCTTCTAAATCAATTAAGCATTATTTATAAAGGCATTAATATCTGTCTCAATGTTCATTCCGTGAGGGACATAAGTTTTTAATCGGTGAATCCAGGCCATCTCCAATTTCGAGATTTCCCTGACCAAATGATCTCCTCTCCAATTAGGCTTGTGCTTGTCAATGCCCAAAAAGAGTGTATTGGACGGATCCCTATTGTGTACCAAACGGTAATGATTGGAGACTGAATGATTCTTAAAACCTGAAATGATGTTTGTAATATGTTCATTCAGGCGCACTTGTAATGGACGTTTAGTGCGGCCTACGTACTGCAAGCCACAAGGGCATTGCAGCAGGTAGACGACTCCAGTGGAAGCACAAGTGATACACGGTTTAATCGTGAATGTCTTCTGTGTGGCTGTGGATAGAACAGATGTGGTCCTTCTAGATGGATTAGAATTAAAACGACAAACTCTACATCGTCTACATTGATAGTATCCACTCAGATGGTCAAAAAACCCTTTACTTCTCACTGGAGGGTTAAGAACATTAGGAGCTACTTGGCCCTGTAGGGACTGCGCGCCCCTGAAGATTACCCTTGGTTGTGGTGGTACAATACTACCAAGAATGGTATCATTGGTGATAATGTGCCAATGTTTCTTGATTAGTTGTTTAATGTTATTGTGTTGTATGGAGTAAGTGGTAATAAATGGTACAGCCGGAGCTGCCCTTGATGTATTAACGGGGGGCTTCTCCATCAACAATTCTCCTCTGTTTTTGGCACTTACGGCTTCGAGTGTTTCCCGGAGGTCACCCTCTGAATAACCCTTTTCAATGAACCGACTAACTAGGACCTCGGCCTGTGTGAGGAACTGTTGGTCCTCAGAACAGTTCCTCCGAAGCCTCAGAAATTGGCTCTTGGGAATTGCTTTTAACCAGGAGTTGTGGTGACAGCTCCCGATTGGGATGTAGGAGTTTCTATCAGTGGTTTTAAAGAAGGTGGAGGTTGAAAAAACACTGTCTCTAATACTGATGTTCAAGTCGAGGTAGTGGACATCACACCGGCTGGCCTCAAACTTCAGGATAATTCCTCTTTGGTTGACATTGAGGCCGTCAATGAATTTCTCCAAATCCTCATATTGGCCATCCCATAGGAGGAGGATGTCATCTATATACCTGGCCCACAAGGCAACTTGAGGTATGTTCTGAGAATAGATGACATCCTCCTCCCATTTGGCCATAAATAAATTGGCCAAACTGGGGGCATATTTCGCACCCATGGCCACTCCAGTGTCTTGTCTATAGAAGCTGCCATCGAACCAAAAGTAATTGGATGCTGCTGCAAACTTCAACAAAGACATAAGAAATTCCACCTGTTTCTGGGGGAGGCCAGAATCCCTATCGAGGTAAGTTTGTACCGCATCGAAACCCAAATCATGAGGGATGATGGTGTACAGAGATGTTACATCTATTGTTGCCATCCACATCCCACTGGTGGGGGACTTACTAGACAGAAGAGTGATAATATGTCTAGAATCTCTCACATATGAGGGCATCGATCGCACTAAGGGCTGTAGATAGAAGTCTATATATCTGCCCACCCGGGACGTGATGGAATCAATACCACTCACTATGGGACGTCCCGGGGGGCAGACAGGGTCCTTATGTACTTTTGGGAGGTAGTATATAGTTGGTGTTCGAGGGGCTTTCGGGATAAGAAACAATCTTTCTTTAGAAGTGAGAATCCCTTCGTAAAAGCCCTCGGCTACCAAGGCTTCAAGTGTCCTAGTGTATTTCAGCTTAGGGTCACAAGCCAGGGGGGTGTAGGTGTTGGTGTCACCGATTATTCTGGACATTTCGGCCAAATAATCGGTCTTGTCCAAGACTACAATCGCACCCCCTTTATCGGCAGGTCTCACCACCAGATCCTTGTTCTGGCATAGTGATTCCAAGCCTTCTTTTAAAGTTTTATTCAGCTTAGCTCTCTTCACCTCCAAGGCGTCTAAATCCCTAAGGAGTACGTCCCTAAACACACGAAGGGGTGGTGCTAACGCACCTGGAGGATTGAAAAGAGAAGCATTCCTCAGACCAGAGTGTGTGAATTCACTAACTGTGGCCTGACTGGTTTGGGGAATTCCGGACATATATCTTTTTATATTAAGTTGCCTTACAAAAATATGTATGTCCATATACGTCTGGAACTTGTCCAGACGTCTGGGGGGGGCAAATTTAAGGCCTTTGTCAAGCAGGCATTTTTCTGATTGGGACAAGGTTTTGGAACTAAGGTTGAAAATACCCTGTCCCACTACATCCGAGGTCTTTTGAGTAGATCTGACCCGCCTCCCCCCTCTGGTTCCTCTTCTCTTTCTCCCATTCTTTTTTGCCCTTGTGTGGGTTTGTGAAAACCCCAACTCTCTCGTGGGCCTGGAGTCTGCGGGGCCTGAAGTGCCAAAAACAGAGGAGAATTGTTGATGGAGAAGCCCCCCGTTAATACATCAAGGGCAGCTCCGGCTGTACCATTTATTACCACTTACTCCATACAACACAATAACATTAAACAACTAATCAAGAAACATTGGCACATTATCACCAATGATACCATTCTTGGTAGTATTGTACCACCACAACCAAGGGTAATCTTCAGGGGCGCGCAGTCCCTACAGGGCCAAGTAGCTCCTAATGTTCTTAACCCTCCAGTGAGAAGTAAAGGGTTTTTTGACCATCTGAGTGGATACTATCAATGTAGACGATGTAGAGTTTGTCGTTTTAATTCTAATCCATCTAGAAGGACCACATCTGTTCTATCCACAGCCACACAGAAGACATTCACGATTAAACCGTGTATCACTTGTGCTTCCACTGGAGTCGTCTACCTGCTGCAATGCCCTTGTGGCTTGCAGTACGTAGGCCGCACTAAACGTCCATTACAAGTGCGCCTGAATGAACATATTACAAACATCATTTCAGGTTTTAAGAATCATTCAGTCTCCAATCATTACCGTTTGGTACACAATAGGGATCCGTCCAATACACTCTTTTTGGGCATTGACAAGCACAAGCCTAATTGGAGAGGAGATCATTTGGTCAGGGAAATCTCGAAATTGGAGATGGCCTGGATTCACCGATTAAAAACTTATGTCCCTCACGGAATGAACATTGAGACAGATATTAATGCCTTTATAAATAATGCTTAATTGATTTAGAAGATACCTATATGTGTTAATGACATATTTCAAATGAGATAATGTAAACACTGTTCAAATCTACCTTTTTTGAACAGAGGTATAATTTTAGTTTGTCATGGTCGCTGTAGTTCGGGGATTAAGATCATATCTCCCCCGCGCCTCTACATTTCTCCTTCCCCTAGGGATTGCCCCTACTAATAAGGACAAATCCCTTGTGAGCAAGATCAATGTTTGCTAACTCTAGATCTCTCCCGTTCCATTATTTGGAGAAGCCTGTTCTCATTCCAAGATTTCACACCCTTGGTGTTATATAAAGACTGGCCCTATCTAGTAATTACTAGCATTTATGTCATGCGATTTGGATCCCCGAGATACGGCTCCATTAGACTATATGCATTAAGGGATATGTCTGGTACCAATGGACTCTTCCTCCTTCCGATTCCCGGGAATCCTCAGTAAATAGAGATTGGTCTACTACACTTAAAACCTACCCCTTCTTGTTCACTCACACTTATTTTTGGAGAATCAGATATGTATAATCCAAAAATTATTCTGTTATCATACACTCTCCCTTTAAGATTTTACCTAACAGGACATACTTTCCCTCATCTAGTTTAAAGATGACGGAGTGTATCTCCTATCACTTTTTTGTGGTTTTGATGTCCTCCGTTTTTTAAGTTTGGTTTTGCATATTGGAGAGAATTTTTATAGTCACGTCCTGATTGCACATATATTTCACTATATTTGTCAAAAAATTAAAAATCACACACTTTTTTTTTGTTGTTAATAGTATTAACAATTATTTTTCCAATGTCATCGGTCTAATATGCAACTTAATAGTTGCAAATGCTCACCTATGGTAATTCACATTATATGCCCAAACACACTCCTTCACGGGTAACATATAATGTATATTATATATTTTTCACAATTTATGTTTCCACACTTCCGTTTATCCCAGTGAATGGCTGGATAAGCATTTCTTCTGGTCATTATTGGGATAGCGTTACACTGCCTTCACATCTTGACACTTAAGGGCAAGTTTCCCTGAACCAAGATGGATCTTTCTTTGCTCCCGTACCTCCCATAACGAGGCGTTGCCCTATATATTGCTATGACTCACTGCACAGCCCTATCCCCATTGATAACGTCTCTTAAGACGAAAAGCTTCTGGGAAGGCGTGCAGTGACGTCATCGCGTTCAGCGTCTCTGGAAGGAGGAAGGGTTCGTTTTTATCACATGCCGGCCGGCGTTCTGTGTCCTTTTCCGTTTGGAGTCCTTTTATGCGCTTTATATTCTTTTGGAATGTGAGTACTTTTAACCAAATAAAAATACTCATTATGTTTTAAACGTTATTATGCCATGGTCTGCGTTTTTTCCCTCTCTGGCTATGTTTGATGCACCGCTGAGTGCTACCCTCTGGATTTGATTTGCTATTGGGTCTGGTCTGAGGTCTTGTGTCCGTTTATCCTGAAGTCTGTCCCTCCATCCGTTGGAAGCCAGGATTTCCATAGGAGCTCAGTTTGAAAGGCTTGATTATGCCTACCATCTGGTAAGGATAATATATACTGGTGGTGGCACTTTAGTGTGGTTTGGAGCACAGCGGTGTGAAAAGCATCTTAACCTGGAGTGCCTGGTTATTAAAGAATTGAAGGCTATACCTCAGGACGGCATTCAATCTTTGAACTGTTTATACCCTCACAGGTTGATTCACACATGGGCTAGTGTGTGATATAATACAGGACTCATTTGTCATAGATTGCTACTGCTAACCACTTTAATCAACCACTACCATCACCCCCAGATAGTGCTGTTCACATTAGGATTAGTGTGTTCTTTTACTGTTCCATTTACATTTTATTTGTATAGATAATATTTTACCCACTGGTCATGTACTAACAGTTCTCAGCCTGACTGTTTTTGATTATGGTATAGACATTTGGTTAATTTACCTGGCGCATTGACCAAGAATGACTAGATGGGGCAATTCTCACCTCCTGCCTGTCAAATCCCTTCATTATACACGGAAAAGAAAAAAAAGGAAAATAATAATTTTTGTAGAGCGTTTAGGTCTGGAAAAAGTCCAGGTAAAAGCCTACAATTTATTACAATAAAGCACAGCTCTTGAACATTTGTGAGTGTACGTAGGTAAAGATTATTTAGCACAAAGTTTCATATAGCAAAATGAAAAGCAGCATAAAGCAGGGCTCTCCAAACTCTTTAAACAAGGGGCCAGTTTACTGTTCTTCAGACTTTAGGGGGGCCGTACTGTGTCTATGGGAGTAGAAAAGGTCATGACGTCAGTAGGAAAAAACAATGGTCCATCTTTGGTGCCAGTGGGAGGAATTGTGCCCCATCGTTGGTGTCAGTGGGAGGAATTTGCCACATTGTTAGTGCCTATTGGAGAATTCATGCTGCATCAGCGGTGCCATTGGGCCCAGTTGTTGGTGTCATTGGGAGGCATTGCACCCCATCTTTGGTGTCATTGGGCCCAATTGTGGTGTCATTGGGAGGAATTGTGTCCCATCATTGGTTTTAGTGGGAGGAATCGTGCCCCATTGTTTGTGTCAGTGGGAGGAATTGTGCCCCATTAATGGTGTCATTGTTAACAATTGTTGGTGTTACTGGATTATTGAGGTATAGAGAGGAATTGTGCCCCTTCACTTGTGTTAATGGGGAGGGGGATTATGCCCTATTGTTGGTATCAGTGGGTAAAATAGTGCCACAAGTGCCGGATAAATGCAAGCAAAGGGCAGCACCTGGCCCCCAGCATCTGTGCCGCTGTTTAGAGACCACTGGTATAATGCAATACATGTTTAGCATTTACCACAGCTTGCAAAGTCACTCCAGACTGTATTTAAACTTGATGGTCCTCAAAGGTGTTCTGTTGGTCTAGTGCCCAGTTGGGGTTTGCTAATGCTTGCTCTTTGTGTTGTTTGGTAAATATTCATGATTGGCCTCATAAAGAGACTCCATTGTGAATGAGCAGATGCCAGAAAATGTAATTATTATTTCTTCAATCCTGTCACCCATTCTCATGTCTTTGTTTGATCATTGCTTGGGAACATGCAAGCATCAAACTCACTACTAGACCTTCTGGGGAATCAAACGTTTCCGCCTTAGCAAAATTTTGGATTGAGGTGATTCAAGTTATGCCCATACCTTCAAATCTTCTACATTAGGAAAGAAGGACAATGGCAAACTCAAAGTATTTATGAAAATTACATACCTCAGCCATGTCCCAAGGTATGTGGGCCATGACAAATTCATATTAAAATAAAAATATTGGTTAAACCCAAGTAAATGTTTTCATAATGACTTTTTCTTTATATTGGCTTTTTAAAATAACTAATTAAATAATTTAAAGGTTAAATGAAATAAAATGTTTAACGCAGTACAACTATTTTTTATAGCATTCTATACATCATATTAAAAAAAAGGCTTTAAAATTGGGATAGTAACTCCAAATGAGGGACGGTTGGGAACCAGGACAGTGCTCGTAACCCGTGAGTGATGCTTATTGTGAGTGTGAGATGCCTGCCTTCCCACAGCGGTGATCAATCATAGAAGTGTGGAGTTGTTACAGGGTCTCTCAAATTAGTATAACCATATATTTATATTTGTCCTTTTTTAACTTTCCCTGAGCCTGGCCTCTGACATAGTGTTAGGAGGTTAGAGGGCACAGTTGCTGCTAGTCACATGCCTGACCTCACATATGCAAACTCAGAAGGTAGAACATGAAGTCAAGCATTTGACAGGCCAGTAATGGTCAGCCTTCAAGTGACCTCTAAATCTATGCTTGTCTAAGCATTAACACTTCCCATATTCCTGTTCCTGATTGGTTCCTTTTAAGCTGTCTTGAGCAAGTCTTGGGATAGAAGTGTAAGGGGGTGGGATAACAGGTGGCAACTTGCATAACTAAGTAGGGCAAATATATTCAGTGACTTTCTTTCACATTTATTTCAGATGATACACAGAGATGAAACAAATCCTCTAATTCCTCACAAAGGTGTTCTATCGGGTTGAGGTGCAGGCTAGTCAAGTTACTCCTCCTCAAACTCGCTCACCCATGTCTTTATGGACCTTGCTTTGTTCACTGGTCCAAATCATTTGGTGTAGGGGGGGTTATGGGGTAGGGTTGTTTTTCAGGGGTTGGGCTTGGACAATTTCATGCTGCCAACTTTGTGGGAATCGTTTGGGGGTGGCCCCTTCCTGTTCCAACATGACTGTACACCAGTGCACAAAGCAAGGTCCATAAAGACATGGATGAACGAGTTTTGGGTGGAGAAACCTGACTGGCCCACACAGAGTCCTGACCTCAACCCGATAGAACACCTTTGGGACGAATTAGAGCACAGACTGCGAGCCGGGCCTTCTCATCCAATATCAGTGCCTGACCTCACAAATGCGCTTCTGGGTGAATGGTCAAACATTCCCATAGACACACTCCTAAAACTTGTGAACAGCCTTCCCAGAAGAGTTGAAGCTGTTATAGCTGAAAAGGGTGGGCTAACTCAATATTAAACCCTACGGACTAAGAATGCCATTAAAGTGTGCATGTAAAGGCAGACGTACCAATACTTTTGAAAATATAGTGTAGGTGCAACATAATCCAGAGCCACACTCTAAGCAATACACCTATACAAGTCTACCTCTTCTGTCGAGGATAGAACCTTACTAGGACTTAACACAGCTCCTACCTAGTGCCTCTCCAGTTTCCAAACATAAACTACAAATAATTTTTCTAAGAGCCTCATGGAGGGAAATTATTTTCATCAGAAGGTCACCAGCTTTGTTTGACACTAGCCCTAAGTTCCCCTCACCTTGCTTCTCTCTTCTAGTATTCAACAGTCTCTACAATCTCTCGCTTTGATTTGTGTCAGTCCTTTTCCTGCAGTTGTCTCATTATTTTAGATAGGTCTTCTTTATGATGCTGTAGGAGTGAAGCAAGTGCACAGAGTTGGATATTTTAATATGAAGTGTTTACTGCAATGCTACTCCATAGGCAAGCAAACTCTCCTATTCTCCAGTCCACAGGAGGTGTTCTATAGTCCCTAGAGATACATGAACACAATGCAACTGATAATAATCAGGGATAAAGTCTGCTCTTGGATGATGTCACAGAGATGCTCCAGGCTCTGGAAGGATCCAGAAAATAATGGTGGGATCCACCCAGATGCCTGTTCGGCAGCTGGCTCAGGCTCTCAGCACATGGCTGAGAGCCTGAGCCAGCTGCTCCTGCCCCCTGCTTGGCACCTTGCTTGGCATTTAAGTGAGCTCAGGAGGGGCAGAGCAGAGAGCCATGACTGACAGTCACGGCTCTCTGTTCAAAGCTTACTGAGAACTGTGCGATCAACGGTCATGTGATGGCTCAGTTGTTGGGCTTAGAGCAAAAGGAAGACCTCTGCAACATCACACCGATTAAGCATTAAGTGAGTATGTGTGTTTTTTATCTCTAGCCACACTTCTCCTTTAGGATGCACTAACGTATGCTTTGTCAGATTTTGATCCCCCACTGTAGAGCCACTGTAGAGCTTTCCCTGACTTCCGGTCCGGGAGACAATCATCCTCAGAACAGAAAGCATGGCAAAAATAAAATAAAAAAACTAACAGGTGTTTCTAACTTTTCCTTTGTGTACATAAAATGTTTTCCCTTTGCTTTATTTTTTTCTGTTAGGAAAATCTCACTTTCACTCTGCTGCTGTTAAAACAGTAAGGCCGGCCATAGATGGTTTGGCAGGAACCAGCTGAGATTCGCAACAGGTATGGCAGGCTGAATATACCAAGTTGATCAATCTATCAACTAGGGTACAACCAGGCTGCCGGATTTTGCTTGCGATTATTAGTAGTGGGAACCGGGAGAATACAATGGCTCTGTGGGAGAGATTCCTCTTCCTGTGGTTGCAGGAAAGACATTTTCTCCGTCTATGGGCTGCTTAAAGTGATACTAAAGACTCTTTTTTTTTTCGTTATAAATAACAAACATGTTATATTTACCTGCTCTGTGCAGTGGTTTTGCACAGAGCAGCCATGATCCTCCTCTTCTCGGGTCCCTCTTCTGTGCTCCTAGCCCCTCCCTCCTGTTAAGTGCCTTCACAGCAAGCAGCTTGCTATGGGGGCACCCGAGTCGAGCCACAGCTCAATTCAGACATCGAGCCTCGGCCAGAACCCGTGACCATTTCTCTCCTCATTGGCTCACTGACTTTGATTGACAGCAGCGGGAGCCAATGGCACAGCGCTGCTGTCTCAGCCAATTTAAGACAGCCAAGTCTCTAGTGCAACATCGCTGGATCGAGAAGGGGTTCAGGTAAGTATGAGGGGGGGGGGGGGGGGGGCTGTTGCACACTGAAGTTTTTTTTATCTTAATGCATAGAATTCATTAACATAAAAAACCTTCTGCCTTTACAACCATTTTAAAGCGGAGTTCCACCCAAAAGTGGAACTTCTGCTTTAAGCACTCCTTGCCTCCTTACATGCCAAATTTGGCATGTCATTTTTTTTGGGGGTGGGGGCTTCGTTAGGAGTGGGACTTCCTGCCCCACTTCCTACTTCCACCCAGGGACCGCCAAGGCGAATCCTCCTTTCGTCTTAGACGGCCCCTCCCTCTAGGCGATCTCCTGGGACACGTGATAGGTTCCAGGAGATCGCCTGTCCACTCCGGGAGCGCAGCGCGACTCGCATATGCGCCATGCGTGCCCGGCCGTGAAGCCAAAAGCTGTCACGGGCAGGTGCCCACAGTGGCAATGGAGGCACCGGCGGAGAGGAGGGGGAGAGGAGCGACGCTCCGTTTGGCTGCATCGCTGGACCATGGAACAGGTAAGTGTCTGTTTACTAAAAGTCAGCAGCTACACTTTTTGTAGCTGCTGACTTTTAATAAACATAAAAAGCCTGGAACTCCGCTTTAAGGCTTCTTTTACACAGGCAGCAGACTTGACTACCCTCTAAAAAGAGTGCAGTTGAAAGGCACTTCACCAACATTCGGGAGGTGATACTGCTGCCTCCTTATTGCCCAATTGGGAGGTTATGTGATCTAACACACCACAAGTGCCATGGTTGCGTGTGCACATGGTTGCAGCTTGATCCCATTGACTTCAATAGGCAAGTTTGACAGGTGGTAAAAAACAATCCACACAGTGAGATTGTGGTCAATAATATAATGATCACGGTATTTCCAGTATCCTTGGAAATCCATTCATTGTAAGTACTCAAAGCTAATTCACCAACAACCCCTAAAAGGAATCCTTGAGTGTGCATATACTAATATACTTATTATCCTAATGGACTACTAGAGATATCAGATAACATTTCCAGGTAGAAAAACTTTTTCCGACGCATTTATTTACATATAGCATTTCTGGAATTGAGGGATTAATTTTAAGGCACAGCTGTTTGGATTTCTAATTCAGCACCATGTTTACTGGTACAGGAGCTTTTTCCCGTCTGTATTACTGGATGCTGAAAAGGTTGTGGGTATGTTGAAATACAGATGTAATTATAGATTGACAAGGTGAGGGATATTGCTATATCTTGTGGTTTGTAATGGCAGGAACAAAATCTTCACTTCTCCAGCACTTCACTTCTAAGCTGGCCTGAATATCTTATAGAGCAAGATGTGGACTCAGCTTTTTGCTGACTGATGTGACCACTGTGTATTAATCTAATCTGATGCTAAATTCTTGAAATAAATGTTGTCCTCATCATAAGTATATGAAGACAGAAGCCAAGCCAAGGTGAGCAGGCTACCGAACATGTCCAAGTTTGTTTAGTCAACACCGCCCTGGACAAGTGGCATTCCCAGCAGATCAGCAAGACGTCCTTAGCATTTTGTGATTTGACAGTCAATTGATTTAATGGCTTGTTTGTCTGTCACTGCTCTTTCAAAAGGGAATGACAAGGCAAGAAGTCATCTGTAATTAGCATTAAAGAGGAATAATCAAGGAAAGTGAATGTGCTATTAAAGTGTATCTTTAGCCAAAAATTTTCTTTGATATCTTTGAGAGATCATATGATCCAGTATAAATTGGTATATAGAGCATATATCACTCCACACAGACTTAAAACAATAAATCCTGCATGTTCTTCAGAGTGCTGGCAAAGGGAGCGATCCAGGGGGATTTTACACATATTTTTTGGACCTGCCCATATATAGTTATTTTTTGGATGGAAGTGATGGATTTATTGAATTCTATTACCTCTGCTCCTTTACCCGGTTTCTACGTCTGTCTGTTTATTGGGTTTGGCAGAGACTATTCTTCCTACACCGTCAGAGCGAGTGTTTGCTAATATAATATTATTTTACGCAAGAAAAGCTATTGCATTGCAATGGAAGAAATTTCAGTCCCCTACGCTTTCATATTGGAAACAATTGGTAAATAATAATCTTCCATTGTATAGAGATACCTGTATAAATAGGGGTTCTCCTAGTAAGTATGATAAAGTTTGGGCAAAGTGGCTGGACAAACCCTATACAGCATCGAATATCCATGGGAGCCATTGTTTATAATATGCGTGTTCACAAATGAGAAATGTTTGGGGTCATCGGGGAAAGAATTCCCCTTTGGATTAATAATTGTTTTAGCAGATTTTGAAACAGTTTTATTCTATTTTGGTTCAATGTGTATGATGTCTTGTGGTGTTTTGTTTGTTTGTTAAGAAATTTAATAAAAAAAATTATAAAAAAAAAAAAAGAAATGTTGTCCTCATCATAAGTACCATATTTATTGGCGTATAACACGCACATTCATTTTAAGAGGGAAGTTTCAGGAAAAAAACTTACATTTTAAATAAGTAATTTTGAATTGCCATCAATGCAGCCTGATCAATGCCCATCTGTAGCCTCACAAGTGCCATCAATGCAGCATCATCAGTCCACATCTCCACATCAATGCAGCCTCACCCTTGCCATCAATGCAGCAGCCTCCCCGTTGCCATCAATGCAGCAGCCTCCCCGTTGCCATCAATGCAGCAGCCTCACCCTTGCCATCAATGCAGCAGCCTCACCCTTGCCATCAATGCAGCAGCCTCACCGTTGCCATCAATGCAGCAGCCTCACCGTTGCCATCAGTGCAGCCTGATCGATTGCCATCTGCAGCCTAGAGTGGACAGGGACAGGGGGCAGGACAAGCGCCGGCAGATTACATACAGTGAGAATCTCCTATGATAGACAGAACAGCGGTCCAGTGACGGCCCAGGAGACGGGACTTCCTACAATAGAGGTTAGAAACAGGAGATTCTAACTGTATGTAATCAGACAGCGCTTGTCCAGCCTCCCTCCCTGTCCCCTCCGAGGCAGCTAAAATTAAAGTATTGGCGTATAAAACGCACACGCTATTTGCACCCGATTTTTAGTGTTATACACCATTTAATACAGTATATGAAGACAGAAGCCAAGCCAAAGTGAGCAGGCTGCCGAACATGTCCAAGTTTGTTTAGTCAACATCGTCCCGGACAAGTGGCATTCCCAGCAGATCAGCAAGACGTCCTTAGCATTTTGTGATTTGACAGTCAATTGATTTAATGGCTTGTTTGTCTGTCACTGCTCTTTCAAAAGGGAATGACAAGGCAAGAAGTCATCTGTAATTAGCATTAAAGGGGAATAATCAAGTAAAGTGAATGTGCTATTAAAGTGTATCTGTAGCCAAAATTTTTCTTACTGTTTGGAGAGAGTAGAGTAGGGTAGCATTAGAACACCCATCACGGTTGTATTACTGTGTTTGTCACCTTCTCTAGTTGTCCATCGGCTGAATTTTTTTTAAATAATTGTCACCAGAACAGGAGATGAGGGTAGATCTTGCAATGGGAGCCCCCCCCCCCCCTCCCTTAAATTGGAGAGATTTCATCCTACATCTTGTTGTGTCTCATGGACAGGAAATACATTGAATTTACTGGAATGACAGAAACACGCTATGTACATTTAAACTGATCCTACCATGTTATGGCAAAGAACAAAGTACCAAAAGAGCTAGAAAGCCAGTAACACAAGAAGATGGCATTAACCTTACTTTTTTATTAAAAGTGTAGTTTGAGGGCTCCTATTGAACAGTGAGGTTTCAATTAGCATTGAAAGACAGGCCCGAAGCAAAAAATAGATGCAGGGCCTCACGATAAGGGGGGGGGGGGGGGGCAGGGCAGAACAGGCAACATGGGGCTAATGGTAGCAAGGGAGCAGGCTGAAGTCACTTACTGGGATTGGCTGGTGACTCAGGAAGGTGGGAGCTGCTGTTAGGGGGACACATGCAAGGACCCACTCCGCGACAGACCCGTGCTGGAGCACAGAAGATTTGGAATTCCTGTCCTCCTGCCCTGGATTATTTTAATGGATTGTGGTGTTCGTGGTTAAAAAATAAATAAAGGGGTTGCGGTTGGGGTCTGTGGAGGCATTACCAATTTTGGAACTGTAATGCTTGTCCCCGAGCCGGTGTTGCGTGGCTGGGGATAGTTAAGTATTAACGGTAATACCGAATCTGAAGATAGTTATTGGATGCCTCCCAAATCCAGCAACCTATATTATATATTACTGGTACTGGATTAATAAGTGTTTCTGTTTTAAGAAAATGTTACTGTTCATTTGTTAATAAATGGCCAACTGGACAATTTTTTTCCAGAGGGGTGTCAGTGTCATTTGTCTATAAGCACAGGCTTTGGGGTTCAAGTGTAGTACGGGTTGGAGTTATGCATCTGAGGTACACTAGCCAAGACTCTTAAGCCCCATACACACGGTCGGACAATCCGCGGACCAGGTACACTAGCCAAGACTCTTAGAAGTCAGGAAAGACAGTCCTGGGCCTAGTTGGTTCAGAAGGTTCATGACCACCTAGAGAGCTATTCTAAAATCACAGATGGCCAAAATACACTTTTGGGAATTGGTGCATTGCAGTAACATCATGTGCATTGGTGTGTAAGGGTCCCTTATTGGTCGGGTGTTCCTGCCAACTACTTAGACCTGTCTCATTTCTTCTTGGATGGAATTGTCACCTACCTGTTGTTTTGGAGATCCTCCATCACATTTTGTCACACTCTTGTAGGCAGGTGCAGTATGTACTCCCTACTGCAGGTGGTCACAAGAAGACCGCTGCCTGATTGGCACCCCATGTGACGCCAACAGCCATCTAGCGTCAGGCAGACTCTATTTAAAGCGAAGTTCCACCCTAAAGTGGAACTTCCGCTTATCGGATTCCTCCCCCCCTCCGGTGCCACAATTGGCACCTTTCAGGGGGGAGGGGGGGGTGAAGATACCTGTATAATACAGGTATCTGCACCCACTTCCGGGACTAGCTGCCCCGCCCCTATCCAAAGATGCCTGCCCATATCCGAGGGTTCCCGTTGTGTCTTGGGAAACACACAGTTCCCAGGACACAACAGGGACCAATAAAGACGCGCAGCGCGACTCGCGCATGCACAGTAGGGAACAGGGCAGTCTTCACTTCCTGATTCCCTAACAGAGGATGGCGGCGGGGCAGCCAAGAGACGAGCGGTCGCTCGTCACATTCTGCCGACACCGCTGGAACCTGGAACAGGTAAGTGTCCATTTATTAAAAGTCAGCAGCTGCAGTATTTGTAGCTGCTGACTTTTAATATTTTTGGTGCGGGTGGACCACCTCTTTAAGACCGCTGTCACAGTTTATTAGTGGCTCCGGACTGGAGTGTCTACCCACCGGGCCTGATTAAGTTGTTTTAAGCCGTTCTACAATATAACTCTATTGCCTAACTTGGACTCTGTGTGCTCACTGGCCATCACACCACACTGCACCTTGCTCACATTCTGCTAGCCTAAAACCTGCCCACTCACATATTCCTGGCCTGAGACCTGTTACCTGGAATAAAGAATTTCCAGTCCATAAGTCTTTTTAATGCTTTACTGAAAACTGTTCAGTCATCGCACTGGCATAATGACATTTCTTCTTCACAACGCAACAGTCATCATCACAACTTCCTGACAATAGTCAGTGCAGAACACCATACCTCCAGTATCTAACTTCCTGACAGTTGTCTCTGTAGTGCCCACACACAAGTGCTCCTCACTTAGGTCCTGAGGCATTCCTAAACCAAGCCACGGGACCTGCTAGACGAAGGTGAGGGGTGACAAGGTTTCCCCAACTTTTCCCAATGTGTCCTCCTCTGGTCACCCTGGCAGTCCAGCCTGGCAGAGGGCTCTCTCTTCTCCTAGCACAGCACTACATCTTGCTGATCAGGGTTGTCCTGCTCCCATACCCCAACTCCACTGGCCCCCACCAGTAGATGGCATATAAAAGGGCACTTACTCCATCCCCTGCATTACAAAAGGAGGGGCAACAAATAAAGGACACTTACACCTGCCAACAAGCACATTATGGTGCTATTTGTTTCCAGTCAATGTAGCTCCAACACACATGGGTTGCAGCACACCACACCAACACAAGGTAATGCACTACTATGTGCTGTAGTACACTACATCAAAAAGAAAAAAGGCTGCACGTCAGTTTTTTGGACCATTTCTGTTTAGTGAAGAAATCAAATAGAAGTAATATTAAAGTAAAACATTTTTATTTAATTTTTTAAATAAAAAGAAATTGGAGGCTAGACGGAACCAGCAACAATGAGATACAAAGAAGGTAAAAAGAGATACAAAGAAAGTAAAAATTGTGAAAACTGCATTTTCTAAAAAAATAAAAATAAACACCCCCCCACCCAAAAAAAAAAAATATATATATATATTTACATTAAGTACTGTACTGCCTTTGTGAACTACCCATTCTGCCCATATTATGTAACCCCTTCATCCTTGGAAGGTTTACCCCCCTTCATGACCAGGCCATTTTTTGAGATACGGCACTACGTAACTTTAACTGACAATTGCACGGGCGTGCAATGCTGTACCGCAAAAACTGTGAGGGCAAAGATATGTGTAGCTCTATACACGAAACAGACAATGTCTGCAAAGAACACAGTTCATTAGTCCATATGATAGACTGAACAGACAGCAAGTCCTAAAAGAAATGGTGGTGGGCAGCAGCTATCCTTAGAGAGAAGCCAGCTCTGTAATAGGAAGACAAGGGAACAAGAAGGAAGCGCCACCTAAGTGCAATAAGTTAAGTAGGATTTTAATGACACGACAATGTGCTGGCTGTGCCTAATAGGCTCTGAGGAAGAAGGTAAACCTTCGGAACGCATCAGCCAGCAGCGGTTCGCACGTCCTCTATTCAGAACCTGGAGACTGCTATCAGTGGACAGACTGTCACAAGTCAAAGACTGTTATAAGCGTGATTTTCTTTCTACCTTTGTGAGTAGTTTTTAATTATGTTTTTTTTTTAAATAAATGTATCAAAGGATAATGCACAAGGCTGGTGCGCCCTCTCTTTTCTGTTTTCCCGTGCATCACCACTAGCCTGTCTCTTCGGAGGGCAGATGGTCCACATACAGTTGCGATATTGGGTACCATGTACTTTGTTTTTATGAAGTCAACATTGTTTTTATACAATTTTCTATGTGTATTAGTACTTGAATAAAAATGTACCTATATACTTTACTACTAAATACTTTGTCTGCCTATAAAAGATCCAATAGGGGTTTCAACCATGTCTAACAGCTCCAGGCTTTCTATATGTTTCAATTTCCGTATCGGAGCGATTGGCGGGTCCTGGTGGACATCGCGTCCGCCGGACCCACTGATTGGCTTATGCTGTGTCCAATCACAGCGGGAGTGGGTCGTCGGTGTTGCATGCACACGCCCAAGACACGGAAGTGCCAGATCACGTACTAGATACCTGGCCTGCCGCCGTATGTCTACGGTGGGTGGTTGCTAAGCGGTTAAACTGTGTTATTTTAATAGGAAAAGACTGTTCCAACAGCCATTTTTTCCTTTAAAATACTATAACCTTAACCTTCCATAACCATGACATTATTTGGTGTGACAAGACTCAACAAATTACCACAAATCGCATTTTCTTCAACAAAAGGATGAGTTGTAGAGTAATCGTTGCTGTCTTCATCTGTTGTGTCACATTTTTATGCAGGGCTTGAAGCCTGCTGATATAAACAGCTTTTGTTTCCAATGCATTGCGGTTGGTTATCCATGCAATAATTTATATACATATAATAACTGGAGCTCTTTTTGATTTTTCTAATGTACACATGCAACAGGGTGGAGCTCCGGTTAGTTGGGAAGACTAGCAAAGTTATAATGTTGTAGCCTGATCAGAAGGGAGGAGGAGACTTATGCCCTGTACATGTATTTTGTCCGAAACTGGTGTTGCATACACACGGTCGGACAAAGTTGTCGGAAAATCCGATCGTTTGGAACGTGGTGACGTTCATTGCGTACGACGGAACTACGTAGAGCAGAGGTCTCAAACTGGCGGCCCTCCAGCTGTTACAAAACTTCAAGTCCCATCAGGCCTCTGCCTGTAGGAGTCATGCGTGTAACTGTCAGCCTTGCAATGCCTCATGGGACTTGAAGTTTCACAACAGCTGGGGGGCCGCCAGTTTGAGACCCCTGACGTAGAGGCTAGTAGCCAATAGCTTTGGTCTCGTAATTTGATCTGAGCATGCGTGGCACTTTGTCTGTCTGAATTCTCTACAAACGATCGGAAGTCTGATTGGATTTTTTTTGTCGGAAAATTTTAGATCCTGCTCTCAAATTTTTTCAGTCGGAATTTCCGACTGAAAAAGTCCGCTAGAGCCCACACACGATCGGATTTTCCAACAACATAATCCGATCTGACTTTTTCCATCGAAATATCCGATTGTGTGTACCTGCATCAACCTGCAGCAGGTTGATTAAACCATCTCAGACATGCAAAGTTACTTGTCTGGAGTTCAATGACTGCATTTTAAAGTAAATGTAAACCATTACTAAATGACATTTATGCCACGTACACACGATCGGACTTTCCGGCGGGATTGTCCGCTGGACTAGAGTCCGCCGGACATTCCGAGCGTGTGTGGGGCTCTGGCGGACTTTTTATTCCCAAAAGTCCAGCGGACCTAATTTTAAGTTTTGACTTAAAATTGTCCGCCAGACTCGGCAGTCCAGAGGACAATCCCGCTGTCTGTGTGCTAGTCCGCGGGACTTTTGAAATGAACGGACTTGCCTCACACACAGAGGAAAGTCCGTTCATTTAGAACGTATCCCCAGGTAGACGGGACTAGCGAAGGAAGTCAATGCCGCAGCGCTAGGCCCGTCACCTGGTATGGATTTAAAGGGGAATCCCTACGCCAAATCCATATCAGACCCTCATCCGAGCACACAGCCCTGCCGGTCAGGAAAGGGGGTGGGGACGAGCGAGCGCCCCCCCCCTCCTGAGCCGTACCAGGCCGCGTGCCCTCAACATGGGGGGTGCCCTGGGGAAAGGGGGACCCCAACGCCGGTTTTTCAGCGTAGGGATTCCCCTTTAAATCCATACCAGGTGACGGGGCTAACGCGGCGGCATTGACTTCCTTCGCTAGTCCCGTCTACCTGGAGTCATGTTCTAAATGAACAGACTTTCCTCCGTGTGTGAGGCAAGTCTGTTTATTTCAAAAGTCCCGCGGACTAGCACACAGACGGCGGGATTGTCCTCCGGACTGCCGAGTTCGGCTAACAATTTTAAGTCAAAACTTAAAACTAAGTCCACCGGACTTTTGGGAATAACGGTCGGAATGTCCGACGGACTCTAGTCCAGCGGACAATCCCGCCGGAAAGTCCGATCGTGTGTACGCGTGTTGGATTCAATCTGGGATCCACACATCTACAAGATACACCCCCCCTCTTGTGGAATGTAACCAGTTACACCTCATATTGTCATGAGTCTAAGGCTATTGTACGTGATGAATGGCGGCTCCAATCTGTCTGGGCGAAACAAAGAATAATTATGTGCTATCAGAGATCGCAATTCCAAGATTAGACAGCAGTCGGATTAAGTGCAATTCTGGACAGACACTGCCCCCCAGAGATCACTTGTGGCAGTACAATCAGAATACATGGAGGCAACTACCAACTGGGCAGGTGGGCGGGCAGTGGGAGGTGCTGTGATTGAGGTGTGATTGACAAAAAGGGTTTGCACACACAACTGACTCTCTTATTCCATCTGGAGCTCAGCTGTGAGGGTCACGATAAGTAGATCATTATATTGTATTTTAACTGTGTATTATATCATTGTATTGTAGCCTTGCTGTATGTTATGTAATTGTGTAACCCCCTTTTAATACACGTTAGCTTTCTTATTTCCTTGGGAAATAAATGAGATTTGATTATTCCTAGCCGTGTGTTTGGTTTCATAGTTAACTGGTATTATTGTGATATTAATAGTAGCATGCGCTCATAGTTTTACAGACTGACTAATCTACAGAGACTAGACAAAGTTGAAGCATAGAGATGAGATAATAGATTGTATTGGTATATCGTTTTCTATAATTATTATCGAATCCCACAACGCGGCATAAGAGACATTCCCAAAACATGGCCTGTTGGGAGTACTTGAGGACAGGGTTGCAAACCACTGGTTTAAAAGCACCTGTGGTTGGTTTAAATTATAAGGCTGGCAGACTGCCAAGACCCTGCTGATAGAGAAAATAAGGAGGGAAGAACTTTGACTTCAGAGCTCCTGTCATAGTCTTTGAGGGTGGATTACTCCATAGTGCTTGCAGCCACAGAAATTAGTAAGGCTGTGTTTTAAATGTCCATTATTTTTCATTTTATGAAAACTATGAAAATGTCCATAGCTTGGGCACAGGTGCAATAAAGCACTGTAATCAGAAGATCAGCAATTCGATTTCTCAGTAGGAGGTCAGTAATGGCAGCTCCCATATTTCTGTCAACACAGGTTTCTTTAACCTAAGTAATAGCTGTTTCTTAATAGAATATATTTATTTCAGCTCTATGTTGAAAACTTGCCTCATGAAATACTTTTCACCAGATGTGATTTATGTCAACGCGATAACAAGCTACAAAGATGAAAAATATGCCTCTCAGTCTATAATAATGATGAACAACCCGCACTTGCGACCACTGGAAAACTACAAGTCCCAGCTGCTGGCTGACAGGACCCTGCTGGGATCTGTATTTCCTTGATGCCTGCATTGCCTCAGGGTCATCACGCTTGATCTAGTACACTGTTGACTAGTAAGAATAATTTTACACAGTGCGCAGAATACAGATAGCTTCTAATATGTGCTGGGAGTTTATGTCAGCTTTGGGATGGCTCAAGGATGTAGTTCTGAAAAGTAATGGTGACAATCTCTTTGATTTGTAGCCTCTTAGGAGGTCCCCATCTCAGAACCATATTGACTTATGATAAATAACAGAGAAAATGTAAAGGATGACTACAGGCAAAACACAGAAGTCAGTGATACATAAGAAAAGATACCTGCTCAGTTACTAGGAATGCCCTCGTACTTTACATAAAGAACAATAGTACTACACCGATCATGTTTGCAAAGGGTTTGGAATACAGGATCGAGGAGGCTAAGAAAATAAAAGCCCAAATCTGATTTATTGTATATTTTTAACAAAGCCCAATTCCAGTCTTAAACACGAAGAAGCCTCTAGTGATATGCTTTAAATTAAATCCATGGGGTATAGGAGAGAGGGGCCAAACTTATAGCTGAGAATCCATATATATTTATTTCACCATACAAATCTAAAGTCAATTTGTTTCAGGGATGAAAGGGTATTTATTCATCAGGGTTCACAGATGCTGGATGAAATGAGTATTCTAGATGAAATGAATATATCTGGAGTATTCCATCAAGCTCTGGTCACCAGTCCTCAGAAAAGCTGGAGAGAGTCTAGAGAAGGTCAACAAAATGAATAAGGGAATCGGAGGACTTCAATTACGAGGAAAGTCTACAAGCACTAAATGTATTCTCCCTGGAGAAGAGACGCTTGAGAGGAGATATGATAGTATAAGAAAAAAAAAACTATTCAGTCTCAGGGAGTGTAGGAGGACACGGGGCCACACAATGAGATTGGAGAAGAAGCGGTTTAACCTTAAGCTGTGTAGGGGGTTTTTCACTGTCAGGGCGATAATGGAGCTCTCTTCCACAATTGGTGGTGACAGTGGGGAGTATGGATATTTTTAAAAGACTCGTGGACATGCATCTTAGTGAAAACATACAGGCAAATGTAAAAATGAGAAACGATTATCGACACTGACACACGTAAACCTACACAGGTTGAACTGGATGGACGATTGTCTTTATTCAACCTTACCTACTATGTAACTACAGGTATACCCCACTTTTAAGTACACAATGGGGTTTATTTACTAAAGCTGGAAAGTGCAAAATCAGGCTCACTTCTGCATAGAAACCAATGAGTTTCCAGGTTTTATTACCAAAGTTTAATTGAACAAGCTGGGGTTAGAAGCTCATTGGTTTCTATGCAGAAGTGAGCCTGATTTTGCACTTTCCAGCTTTAGTAAATACACCCCATTGTGTACTTAAAAGTGGGGTATGCCTGTATGTAACTATGATGTCTGACACAAGTAGGTTCAAATCCAAAATTAAATTTTTTTATTTTTTTCCAAAGGCAGGCTCATGCAGGTTTTTGCAGGTCTTCGTATTTTTTTGGATCAGTGCAAAAGTCAGGCAATCAGTATTTTTAGGAGGAGGTTAACACTGGCAAGTAGAGATTTCCTTTAAATTGTATCACAACTCTCATATTGAGAACAATATATTTTAGAGAAAATACTACACCTGTTTTTATTCTTCCTTTTGCGAACTAGGGAGGAGCGAAACTTAAAGTTTTTATTTCCTAAAATTTTGCAACAAACAGAAGATTTTTTTAGCGAACTTTAGCCATTTTGGCAAAATGTATTGAAGTCAATAGAAAGGGTTGCTCATTATTCTACTTTTTTTTCTGAAAACCACCAAATTCTTTATAAATGGGACTTTTTAGGTACCAAAAATACAAATCACAATTGCATTTTCATTAAAAAATTTAATTTTTTTATTAATACATCAAGCTGAACAGCAAAACATGTATCAGTTATCCCTCTAGCTTATCTCTTGGTACGTAATGCAATGTACAATGTATAATAGACCACTGTCATTTATTATTATAGGGTTATATGGTTTTCTCACTGGGTTTTCTTGCTGTTCTGCTGTATTTAACAAAATACACTGTGATATCACATGGATTTCACGGGATGAATCATCCTGGCGTTGTATCAATAAAAAATGTGTATTTTTTTCAAATGAAAATGCAATTATAATATGTATTTTTGGCACCTAAAAAGTCCCCCTTTGTAAGGAATGTGTGGTGTTTGATATGTCAAATTACTGTATGTGGTGCCTATAATTACCCATCAATCTGTTTATCTTCATTTTTTTTCACAGAAACTTAAAAAAGTGAAATAAAAATGTTAAGGTGCAGTTCACAAGTAACAATAAGATACACAAAAAAGGAAAAAACTAAAATGCAAAGAACACTGATAGAAGCAAAAACAAATTTACCTTAAATACAACTCCCCCTAAAAAAGAAAAGTAATTTTCCGTAAACAATTTTCATCTAAGCAGCTCAATGAGTAAAACAGAGACTTATGTCCGTTCACACCGGTGCGACTTTGAAATCTTGCTACTTCAGTGCACTTTCAAAGCCGCACATCAGTGCGTTTTGCAGTGCCGATTTCATTGCGGCCTGCGACTTCATTTAACAGAAGCTTATGCAAGTCACTATGAAATTGGCAAAAAAGTAGCGCAGGAATCTCTTTTATATTATATATGATATAGATATGAATGGTCCCATTGCCAGCAATGGGGTGTGACTTGTCATGTGATTTGGAACTGTCAAATTGCATGACAAGTCGCACTGGTTGAACAGAAGCTTACCGCTTTGCCAAACTTTCACTTACAGTACGATCACTCATTTTTTTTCTCACTTTTGTAAGCAAAATCTATTTTGCAAATTTTTGGTGGAAACTGAATCCAGAACCACAATATTGCAATAAAGTACAAGTGAGCCAAATAAGGCCTTTTTTGATGGACACAATACTTTTCCATGAGTCTAAAATGGTTCAATCATTTGCTTACATTCCCTAATGGTAATGGCAGTGCTAATGCCAAATGCCTTGTACACACGATCAGACTTTCCTCCAACAAAACCATGGAATTTTGTCCGAAGGGTGTTGGCTCAAACTTGTCTTGCATACACATGGTCACACAATTGTTGACCAACAATTCCGAGCGTAGTGATGTACTAGACGTATTACGTGGTTTTTCAGCTCTTTAGCGCCACCCTTTGGGCTCCTTCTGCTAATTTCGTGTTAGTAGAAGTTTGATTTGCGTTTTTCTTTTTGCGTTTTTCATTTAGCGCTTTTCAGTTCAAGCTTTTCATTTCATGCTTTTCAGTTTGTTTCTAAACGGCCGTTTGTCAACCAGACATGTTGCGGAATCTGAGGAGATAACATGTTATTTATTATTGGTCTTGGAGTTATTGCTTTGACATAATTTTTTTGGTTGAATAATGATTTGATTTGGTATATTTTCTATATTTTTGGATGCATAGAATGCCCTAAGTTCTATTGGCAGATAGCATGTCTAATTACATTTTTTTTATTTTTTTAATGCACAATAAAACTTGCTCTGTGTTTTACTTCAAATGACAGTTTGGGAGTAGGCAGTTACATTTAAAAAAAATACAATGTAACATTGACAAGGGACACCAACAGAGTTGTATCTTTGTTCTTAAAAACTATGGGATAATGGTGTTATGGTAACTTGCACAAATAAAAAAAAATAAAAAAACATAATAATATTATTCTTGATATCACTAGAAAAAAAAGCCTTTGAAAATGTGTTTGCAATAACTCCATCAGTATCACCAGCAAAGCAGCTTCATTATTATCCCATTAAAGAAGAAGAGAATTGTGCGCTGCGTTTGGAGATTTCATAATTTGCCACGTCATGAATGTTCATTCTCCATTACGAATGCTAGTTTACAAGACCGTCTGCTTCCAAGCATGCGTGTTTGTACTTTGGACTTGTGTACACACGATTGGAAAGTCCGACAACACACATTTGTTGGCGTAAAATTTGAAGACATGCTAGCTAACATTTTTTTGGTGGAAAGTCTGACAACAATCGTCCGATGGAGCATACACAAGGTTGGATTAACCGACAACAGTCTGACATCCAACATTTCCCTTCGGAAAGTCCGATCGCGTGTACGGGCCTTACGGATTCATGCTTTCCTACCCTTGTCTCACCACAAAAAGAGGAGCTGGTAATTAAATGTTAGTGCCTTATTACTCAGCGTTAAAGTTACAAATGTATGATCTGCAATCTGCCTACATTGAGAATATAATCTTGGAACAGAACATTGTAATTATGCAATTTTGGCCAATTCCATTGTACAAGTTCGTAAGTGGTTCAAAACATGAGCAAGAAAATATGTTATTTCAAATCCCATTGTCAGAAACAATAAAATGTTTTTTAATCTATGGTAAGTTCTACTGTTTATGTGGGTTAAATGACTGGTTACCTTGAATGTATGTGGTTTGGCATTGTAGCATTGTAGTAGTGTTCATTGGGAAAGAAGTTTGATTTTCAGCAGATGGAAGAACCCAACAATCACATTTGTCTTTGTGAGAGAATAAAGGATGATAGTAACATATGTTATGTGTTTATGTCCTTCAGTCTCACATGATCAGGATGACGGTAGTTGACAATTAATATTTCATTTTAAAATGTGTTAGTATATGAGTTTACAAGCCAGGACAGGCTTTTGTGCAAAGAGGTGAATATTTGTTGAATATCGGTTGGATGTAAATACGGGCAAAAAAATAATGAAAAATTATATTCATGATAAAATCTGCCAAAAGAATACGTTACCCCAACATTTTATATTCCCGATATGTGCATGTTGTAACCTTGTGTTGAAAAGTATCTTGTTCTCTTTGCATTGTTTCCTTTGTGTGAAATACTTGGTGATCCAGCCAATCCCCCCTGTTTTCCTTTCCCTTTTCATGATATTTCAAACTGAGCTAGGCATGAGAGCATATCCATCCCAGTGTGGTCAGTTTTCTGGCTGTGCTGGGAGAACAGTCTACCTGTCCTCCAATCATTAAACTGCTGACATTCTCCCTACACAGCCATTTACTGGGAAGATTGGTGTACTGCTGTTTCTCCACCCCCTGCTCTCTAAGCCCCTGATGCAGCTGAGAACAGAGATTATGTGATAAATTATTTAAAAAAAGGTATTTTTATTGTTTTCTATAGACACAGATGTTTTGCCTTTTAGTACTATTTTTAACTGAATGGGTTGTTTTACAAGGTAAGAGTTCACATATACTTTAAAGCAGCGGCCCCCAACCTTTTTGGCACCGGGGACCAGCTGCATGGAAGAAAATTGTGCCAACGACCAGGTGGGGGAGGCAGTGCACACTGGGGGTAAGCGATTTTTTGCTGGCAATTTGTCAGGGCAATGGCTGGTGTTAGTGCCTCTATCATCATGGCACCATGTTTGATATGGTGTCAGGGTGATTGAAGCGCATTATTTCTATTATTACATTGTAGTAATAAATTAAGTAGTTCAACTCACCATAATGCAGAATCAGTGGGAATCATGAGTGTGTCACTAGCCACGTCGCCTACCACAAGATGCGGAATGTCACTTGCCACGCTGCCTGCCACCAGATGCGGATTGTCATTTGCCACCAGATGTGGACTGTTACTTGCCATGCTGCCTGCTACCAGATGTGAATTGTCACTTGCCACGCTGCCTGCCACCAGATGCGGAATGCCATTTTCCATGCTGCCTGCCACCAGATGTGGATAGTCACTTGCCACGCTGCCTGCCACCAGATGCGGAACATCACTCTCCATGCTACCTGCCACCAGATGCGAAACGTCACTTGCCACGATGCCTGCCACCAGATGTTGATTGTCACTTGCCACGCTGATTGCCACCAGATGTGGAATGTCAATTGCCACACTGCCTGGAACCAGATGTGGATAGTCACTTGCCACGCTGCCTGCCAGCAGATGTGGATTGTCACTTGCCATGCTGCCTGCCCCCAGATGCGGAATGTCAATTGCCACGCTGCCTGCCACCAGATGTGGATTGTCACTTGCCACGCTGCCTGCCACCAGATGTGGATTGTCACTTGCCACGCTGCCTGCCACCAAATGCAGAATGTCACTTGCCACGCTGCCTTCCACCAGATGTGGATTGTCACTTGCCACCAGATGTGGATTGTTACTTGCTTGTCACCTGCCATGTTACCTGTCACCAGATGCAAAATGATCTGAGCCCACCCAGTTGTGTGACATTAGCAATATTCACTAATGTATTCCTGCTTCTCCTCCAGGCTAATCAGGACGCGGGGCCTGAGACACAGGCTTTTCATCCGCCTGCTCAGCAGGGATCGGCGGACAGATCCCCCTGCTGAGCGGGCGGATCCACTTGTCCGCTCCGCGTGAAAGGGGCCTTCGTGCCATATGGTAAAGTCCTCCATAGCTGCAGCTAAACAACTGTATAAGTCATTACTATACCAGTTTTTGCTAATCTAAGTTTTCCACATTTGTTTTAGAGTTTTTTTTTATGAAATGCATTGGAAGTCTCAAACAGCGGAGAAAATAAAGCTAAGGAAGAAATTGAACAAAAATACACAGTTTCCTACCTAAACACGCCATGCCTATAGGTCCCGGTGACATCTGGGAAATAAAGACCTTTGTAGAACTTTATATGCTACACTGAGAAATTTCCCTTTTGGTATTTGCTCAAGGTGCAATGTTAAAGCATTATTTTATGTTGCTGCTCATGGAAAATGAATTAACGGTCTGTTTATTTTCCACACATGAATTCAGTGAGTTTTTTGATCCATTATACACTGAATTTATTTTGACCTTGAGTAAATCATGAGGAAAGTTCAGTGGATGCACAGGTGGGTAAGCATGGAAGAGGGATTATAAATTATACATCGGCTGTTGGGTTTTGTAGCATCTTTCATTCATGCCCTGGGATGTCCGTGTTTACGATTCCGTTTCTTCAGGTCTGGACGCAACAGGGGAGCGCAATCAGACTTTGCTGCATCCCAAGACTCTGCAGGTTAAAAAACAAACGACAATAGCCTGCAGTCACAGAAGGGCCAAACAAGGACCAGTAAGAAACACAGAGAGAAAACGCTCCTGCGCACAAGTGGACCACCAGACCGGCTATATAATGACACAGGCCTTGCTGTCCTCAAGGGTGGGGAACCCTAAAAGTCAGACATAAGAAAAGAAAAAAAGGGGCGCACCAGCCTTGTGCATTATCCTTTGGATGATATTTATTAAAAAAGTTAAAAAGAAAACTACTCACAAACAATCATGTAAATTCTTGCGATATTGATTGATTGATAGATTGATCGTAGGTGCATATGTGCATACACATGTGTATGTGTGTGAGTGTGTGTATAAATATGGGGAGTGCTGAGGGGGTGTTCACTGCTAAGCTCTAAAGAAGAAGGGATGTTGCCTTTGAAATGCATCAATAAGGGGGCCCCCAGATCCTGGCCCCCCCACCCTATGTGAATGAGTATGGGGTACATCGTACCCCTACCCATTCACCTGGTAAAAAAAGCGTCCAAAAAAAACACACTACACTTTTTTTTTTTTTTTAAAGTAAAGTAATTTATTAGGCAGCTCCGGGAGTCTCTTCATTCTTCTCCGCTCTCTCCAGCCTCTTCTCCCACTCTCCGGTATCTTCTGCCGGCTCCTCCGCTATCTTCTGCTCTTTTGCCACTATTTTACTAGCGCTGGCCCAGTCTTCTCCGTCGTCTTCTTCTCTCCGGTCTTCTTCTGATGTTGACACAATGCTCTCTCCCACTGTAATGCCGGGTGCGCGGTGCACAATGACTTATATTGACATGGGGCGTGGTCACCGAGTGATGTCATCCGGTGACCCCACCCCTTATGACGTCACCGTCCCATAATGCCCCAGGTTGTGACGTCATTGGGCACCGCACACCTGGCATTACAGTGTGAGAGAATGTCGTGTCAACATCGGAAGAAGACCGGAGGGAAGAAGACGACGGAGAAGACCAGGCCAATGCTAGTAAAAGAGCGGCAAACGAGCAGAAGATAGCGGAGGAATCCGGCAGAAGATACCGGAGAGTGGGAGAAGAAGCCAGAGAGAGCAGAGAAGAATGAAGAGACCCTCAAAGTCGGAAGAGACCCCCGGAGCGGCTTAATAAATTACTTTGTAGTGTGTTTTATTTTTGACACTTTTTTTCCAGGTGAATGGGTAGGGGTACGATGTACCCCATACTCATTCCCATAGGATGGGGTCCCAGGATCTGGGGCCCCCTTATTAAAGGGGGCTTCCAGATTCCGATAAGCCCCCTGTCTGCAGATCCTGACAACCCTGGCCTTTGGGTTCAACATGGGGACAAGGTGCTTTGTGGTGGGGGGCGCAGTGCCCAAGTTGAGGGCATGTGGCTTGGTACGGTTCAGGAGGGGGGCGCTCACTCGTCCCCACCCCCTTTCCTGTCCGGCCGGGCTGCGTGCTCGGATAAAGGTTTGGTATGGATTTTGGGGGGAACTCCAAGCCAATTTTTTTTTTCATTTTGGCGGGGGTTCCCCTTCAGCCTCAGCACACAAATCGCACCGCAAGTCGGATCATGATGATCCGACTTCTGGTGCGACTTCTATTCAAATCAATGGGCTCCCATAGGGAACTATTGATTTTGAATAGAGGCAGAGAAACGCCGAACAACGCTTAACGCTCTTTTTACATAGTTAACCCTCGTTTAACAGCTTTTACCGGTGTCTGGCGTTTCCAGTACTGCTCTTGAACGCAATTTTATGGCGTTCAGAAAACAGCCCATAAACTCCACTGCTGATAAACGTCCATGTGTGCATGGACACATAGGATAACATAGAATGGAGTTTATGAGCTTTGAAAAAATGTCCAAACTCCAAAAAACGCCCGTTTATGAGCTCCAGTGTGCATGGAGCCTAAAGCATGCTTGTTATTCTCACTGTGGAACCTAAGGGGTTAATCCTCTGCATTGTGTAAAAAAGGCTGTTTGATCCTGTCTTCTCTGATCCTCCCCTACTGTCCCCAATCCATCTGCTAATAGTACAGAGCCTTTGAGGCACTCTGCACATTTGCTCAGTTTGGTGTGTATTGCTGGAGTTTTTGTTTTGTTTTTTCGGGGGGGGGGGGGGGGGGGGGGTGGCAGGTGATCAGCACAGGGCAAATCAGCCCTGTCCAGACAGAGGGTCAGGGGTTATACAGCCTCTTAGGACAATCAGAGAAGAATGAAGACTCTTTCTACAAGATTTAAACAGTGCTTGGCTGAACACTGATAGAAGTCACAAGACTGCCCTAACTGTTGATGAGAAAAGGTATTTAGCAGTTTATATTTACTAAAATAATTGCATGTCCATGTTCTATGTACTGTGGGAGACCAGATATAGTGAATGCAGGGTCCTGGGTTTCCCACTGGTGGGTTCACTTTAAAGAGAGCCTGTGTACATATCATTTCAACAACAATTCTCATAAGATTATATGTGCATTTAACATGTTGTATTTACCTATAAAAGCTTCCCTTGTGTAGATATCCAAAAGTCTTAAGACTGTTGATGGGTGCCACCACCTTGGATGTGATGTCAACAGCCCCACCAGACCTTAAATTGTCACACAAAAGACATGCTATAGAACTCTCCTTCACTCCTTCTATGGCAGCTCATTCAAGGTTTTACAGGGAGGTAAAGTAGAATTCTGGGATAGATCTAACTAATCTTAAAACGGCCGCCTCCCTCCTCCTAACACCTATACCAACTAACCTGTTGAAGATCTGGAATGCCTGAGTGGTGACATCACCCATAGGCTTACTTTGGCCCGTTTGTTGTTGGCGCTCCCTCTTCTTACCTGAAGCCACCGGTAGCTGACACAGGAAAACGGATCACCTGACCAAACCGTAACGGCCTGAAAATAGGTAAGTGTACAGTGTCTCAGATTTTTTCGACAGGTGAGGTTAGTTAGTATAGGTGTTGAGGTTAGTATAGGTGTAGACAGTTTTAAGATTAGTTTGGTATATCTCAGAATATTACTTTAAAGTGGTTGTAAACCTTTCCATATACCCAGTCAAGGTGACTATCCTCAGGCGATACACAGAGATGAAACAAAGTCTTCCACATAAGTTGTACCTGTTTATCTGTAGTCTTCTCTTCATCCCTTCAAATTGCAGCATTTATAACGCTTGTCTGAGCTGTCAGAAAAAGGGGGTGGAGAGCTGAAATGACACTCTGCAGAGCTAAGAGGAGAGTTCTAAGAGTTGATTGGAGGAAAAGAAAAGAACGCCCCCCCCCCCCCCTTCACACAGCACAGCTAAGGCTGTCAATCACCTGGAGCTCCCTCCCCTGTCACCTCTTTTTCTCTTGGTGTCAGGAAAACTTGTCAGAGATGACTCATGCTGATAGCAGAGGAATGGAGCAGCAGACAGAAATGACACTTAGTGCTCTTAAATGGGAAAAGTACACACTATAGAAGCATATGCTTTCTTCATATTTCATGTCTGAGGTTTACAACCACTTTAAGGAGAGGGAGCGGAGGAGCAGGGCCAGCACAGACATTAATTAGAAGAGAATCATATACAAGGAGGGAGGGAACTGTGGACTTTCTGGAGTAGTTGAATTCCCTAACGGGTTCAGAGGTACATTGAATGGCAGTACTGACTGTCCCTGATTTGGAACAAACCCCTCTGTCCCTCATTTTGGTCTGATCTATATACTTCTATATACACTTGTTATCGTTCATATGTCAAAAGCCAATATAAAGGCATAGTAGTAGTAAAAAAAAGCACCCAAGTTGGGTTTAACTTGTAGCGGTCACACTTTACTTATTTTGCGCTATCAGTGCAAATTTAGTTTCTCCTCAGAACTGTAATGGAGTTCTGGGGGTTGTACAGAATTTACTTTGGCATCAGTCTGGCTGGGCTGTACTAAGGTTCCGCCTGGTCATAGGTGCAGTGAGGCACCCATGACAGGCTGAGAACCAAACCTGGTTGGACGTGTTGGGTACCAATCTTTCCCGGAGCCAATCAGTGGAAGTGTCTGGCCCCAGCTGCGTAGTCTGGGAAGGGGTATTTAAGGTGCTGAAGTCACGTGTTGTGGCTTAGATTCCTGGTTCTGGTCCGGGGCAGCCCCGCGAGGGGTCTCGGCCTAGGAGTGTTTACAGTCCCGCAAGCATGGTCAATCCGACCAGCCCCAGAGGCCCTCATGGTCTGTGGCAGGGATCCGTCTGTTCCCGAGCCTCGGAACTGGCTAGTCCGAGGCCCAGTAACTGAAGGAGGATTCAAAGGCGCTCTTGGTATTGGAGGGACATGGCAACTCGTACAAGTGACCAGGAGAGGACTCTTCAAAGGAGGGCCAACAAGCTGGCTGCTCAGTAAGAGCCTGGGAGCTGAGTTGTATGGACACTAAAGAATCCACACTTCCACAGTATCGCCAAGAAGGTTGAGAGATCCAGGTACTGTGAGAAAGGTTCCTATCTATCTTCAGTTAAAATTAAGTCTGTGGCAGAGACTTGGCAAAGTTTCCGGATCACATGTTGGCTGCTAGATCTCTGGCTAGAGGTTTATCCGGCAGTGGAGCGCCCAGCTGCCAGTGGCTACTCTCTGGGTTGATTAGAGACATTCAGTGGATGTCAGCAGTTCAAAGTGCCTGAGTTTTGTCACCCATGCCCTCTATTCCCACCAGAGACGGTGTTATGTTGGATGTTACCACTGCAAAAAAAAAAAACCTTGAAAAGGACTTTTATGTGTCAGCATCTGAAGTCACTGGGTACTAACCCTGGGAACCCCTGGACATTCACCGACAAGCCACGAGGAGGTAACTGGTAAGCCTAGAAAGTCAAGGGGTTATGGCCGCTACAAACTAATCATTTGTTTTTGTATAATTCTCCTTTAAGTGGGCATGACAAGGGGTGTGTCCTATGCCTACATACTTTTGCTAATAGGTGTCCCTCGTTCTCATCTCAAAAAGTTGTGAGGTATGTAAATGCAACCCATTCAAATACAACTATGTGCAATGCAGGCAGCTGCGGCGTTTTGGTGCAAGCTTTATAGAGCTAAAACAGGCAGTAGGAAGGTGACTTATATCCTCCCAGCCTCCTGTCAAACAAAGAGGTGGATTGCTTTTCAGAGGCAACAAATATAAAAACAAGAAAAAAAAAAATGTGGATAGTAAAAAATTGTCAAGCACTGATGTACATGAGAAATAGACTACTAAAAACAGCGCTAGATTTCCAGTATCACAATGTTCAATCCAAATATTTTTGAAAAGATACTGGGTTCACAATCGTAAGAATATAACTGCAAAGATAAACTTAAAAGGAAAACGTTCGTTCGGTGCAGAAAATGGTGAGTGAACAGTTCAAGATTGCATCAAGGTGACATCATCTGTAGACCAAGTAATACCAAGTGACTTGTTCCACCACGTGCGGAGAAATCCCCCTTAGGGGTTTAAACTCACCAGAGGTAAGAATCAAACAGGCATATCAGGTATAGGTCATCGAATGGTTAAACTGCATCTGCTATTCGTCCACCAAAATAGCCACCAATCAGCCTTGTAAACTTCTTATAATCTCAGCATCATCAAACACCACTGCATCAGGGGTCCAGGGGGGAATTGGCTCCAAATAAACTCGCCATAAAAACAAATAAAGTTTTGCACATAGCGTAATTCTGTTTATTTTTAAAACATGTAAATAAAACCACCCATAAAAGATCCCATAAGTATAGCAGCGTACATTAAAGTTACTTTCAGTTATGCAAACAAGAATCACTTGCGTTTTGGGTTTGTTAGAAAAACCCCACAGCGGCATCCATAGTGCTTCCTGTGGTCTGTAGAGTGTCTATCCAGACACAGGGACAGCTTCCTGGTAGCAGTGGAGCGCAGCTGGAACGCAGGCGTCACTTCCGGTCAGCGTCGTGTAGGCCACGCCCTTACGCGTTTCGTCACTTCCGACTTCAACAGAGGGCGTGGCTACACGACGCTCAACGGGGCTATTTGTATCCAGCCCCTTTGGGCTATAACCAATCAGAAAATAGAACACACATCTACCTGCTAATAGGGTAGAGACAATCCTGATAGGTAATGCCCATATTGTGAGTGGGAAATGTAAACACGCAATGATTATATTAAATACACTGCGTGCGGGAGAAACAATACAGCAATGACAGCCAATTAATCATAATAGGGAAATGCGGGCATTTGTACATCGGAACATGTGGAGTGACAGTTAAAACCAGGCACATGACGTTTTAAAACAAGGAACCTGACGTTTTAAAACACGGTCATATTGAGCTGTAACATAGTATGGTGTGCCCACAGTGAAAACACTGTCATTGCGGGCTGAAAATGCATATATAAAATACTGTGCGATAAACATATGTCAGTGTGAGTCAAGGAATGCAATTCATTCCAAACATCTTATATGACTAGAAACGGCATTTAACTGTCACCTTAATCATTAGTCTTAGGTGGCAGTGAGAAGCTATATGCCGGTCTATCCGATCGCATGTGTATGGGAGTAATCATGCGATATTGGTATTAAGGTGTATTCAACCCATGATGGCACAAATTAGTATAGTGTAATAAAGTGACCACGACTGCGTGTCACACTGGGTATTTTGGCATATATAACACAGAAGATGAGTTCCAATATCAATTTGCCTATGTAGTAGGTAGTTATAGAGTCACTTAACGTGATTGTGTATATCACATATTGGAGGGCAAGAGATTAGTGAGCTTGATAACAGCCCATGAGGAGTTATAATACCGGAATGTGTATGCTTTTATAATTAAAGTTAGAAACGTATAAGAGCATTCCCAAAATATAGGGGCACTTCAAAATTATATAAAGTGCAAATAAATAGCAAATAAATACGAGAGTGGATCAGACACAATAAGATATTAAATGCGAGCAAGTATAAGTGTATACATATATATATATAAAAAGGATAAATACGTATAAATATAAAAAATATAAGTAAATATATAAATATATATAAAAATATGCATTTCAGCGATCTTAAAAGCGATAAAACCACACAAAATCGCATAAGAAGTCGCATAAAAATGGCATAAAAAGTCGCATCTAAAATATAGTAAATCATCCATAAAAACATATAAAATTATATAAGTATAATTGGTACTAATAGGCAGAGACCCATAAAATATATGTTTAAATCAGGATGATAAAAAAAAAGGAGATATAAAATGGAGGGCATGTAAGATGTTGCTAGAATCAATAAATATATATATATATGCATATGTAAAATACAAACAATATAAATATAAATATAAGCCTAAAACAGAGCATAAAATTCATTTAATTCATTAAAATATGGTAACAGAGCCCTTGAGAGTATTCGGGACATAACTTGATCAATGGTCACTGATAAAACAATTTATGTCAAGGTCTACATTCAAACCTTTTGGCGACAAAGTGTCTACCAAGTATATCCATTCTGTCTCTTTCTTAGATAATTCACGTACCCGATTTGAACCTCTCCAATTGGGCTTGAGGTGGTCTATCCCCCAGAATTTTAACCCTGAGGGGTCCTGTTTATGATGATTCTTAAAGTGAAGGGATAAATTATGCTCTTTATATCCAAGTTTGATGTTTGCGATATGCTCAGCGATCCTGATACGTAGAAGCCTTTTAGTCCTGCCTATGTATATCAACTTGCAGGGACACTGAATCGCATACACAACATAAGACGTGTTGCAGGTAATGAACTCTTTTATTTTGAATTCATTGTTATTAGTGGTAGAGGTAAAGGTTTCTAATGCCCGTATCTGTACATTAACCTCTCTACATGCCCTGCACTTTCTGCATGAATAGAATCCGTCTTTGTCCCAAAACGATGGGTGTTTGGATGGGGGATCTAGAATCTTCTTTACGATTTTGTCTGCATGACTTGGTGCCTTTTTATAAATAAAACCTGGTATCTGTGGGAGAGCTGTTTTCAAAATCTTGTCCATCTGGAGTATATGCCAATGGGTCTGAAATATTGCTTCCACCTCTTTATATTGTGCATGGAAACCTGACAAGAAACTCCATTCTTGGCTGTTTCTGTTTGATGGGGTGGTTTTCTCTTCCAGTAGGCTATGTCTTGGCACCATAGAGACGTCATTAATCACTTTATCGAGTCGTTCTCCCTTGTAGCCCTTCTCCTCAAATTTTTTCTTAATTATAGATGATTGCGTGTTAAAATCAGACTCTTTAGTGCAATTTCTTCTAATCCTTGTAAATTGGCCTTTGGGTATGTTTTTAAGCCACATAGGGTGATGTCCACTCTGTATTGGGAGGTAGCTATTAGCATCTGTTGGTTTAAAAAAGACTTTTGTTTGTAGTTTGTTTGTTTCTCTAAAAATGGTCACATCAAGGAAGTTGATACTCTGTGTGTTTATTTCACTTGTGAGCACAATATTACTGGAGTTGCAATTCAGTTCAGTTAAAAATAGTTCCAATGATGCACGAGATCCCGACCATATAAAAAACAAATCATCAATATATCGTTTATATAAAACCAAACTTTCTTTTCTAAAAGCAAAAATGTTCTTATCTTCCCATTCACCCATGAAGAGATTTGCTATACTTGGTGCGAATCTGGCCCCCATGGCTACGCCTCTTTTCTGAGAGTAGAAGTGGCCACTATACCAGAAGTAGTTATGGCTTAAACAAAAGTCTAGTGCATACCGAAGAAAGCATTTTTGATTGTGATTTAGATCCTCTCTTTGGCTAAGAGCCCAATTTAGGGCCAGCAGCGCATCATCGTGTTGGATTATAGTGTATAGTGATGATACGTCTGCTGTGACCAGAAAGACTTCATCAGTATTACTCAAATCTATAGTTTCCAGATATTGTAAGAGGCTCTTAGTGTCTCGTAAGTAAGCTTTTGTCCGGATAACACTTTTTTGGAGATGAAAGGCTGATTGGTGGCTATTTTGGTGGACGAATAGCAGATGCAGTTTAACCATTCGATGCCTGATATGCCTGTTTGATTCTTACCTCTGGTGAGTTTAAACCCCTAAGGGGGATTTCTCCGCACGTGGTGGAACAAGTCACTTGGTATTACTTGGTCTACAGATGATGTCACCTTGATGCAATCTTGAACTGTTCACTCACCATTTTCTGCACCGAACGAACGTTTTCCTTTTAAGTTTATCTTTGCAGTTATATTCTTACGATTGTGAACCCAGTATCTTTTCAAAAATATTTGGATTGAACATTGTGATACTGGAAATCTAGCGCTGTTTTTAGTAGTCTATTTCTCATGTACATCAGTGCTTGAAATTTTTTACTATCCATTTTTTATATTTTCTATTTATTGAAACAGCTGCTGATATTTATTTATATATTTATTCAGTTATTTATATATTTATTACTATTTATACGGGTGTGTCTACCTGCATTAACAGACTGTATCCCAAACAGCAGGCGCCGAGTAGTGTACAATAGGCCGGTTCAGTCACACTCTTTTATTCATATTTTATTCATTCTCTTGGCTGCCATGGATGCTTTACAGTTTTTATCCAATAGACACATCGATATTAATAGTATTTTTACAATCAATGAACACACTACGGTACAAGCAAATTTTAATGGAGCAATTACTGCTCTAGGAAATGCATTGGAGAAACAAGTTAGGACCTGGTGGGACATTTGTACATTGGAACATTATTTAAGAGAGAAAATTATTATTAGAAGCTTGAGATGGGAGGATTAATGATTTAAAAACGCAGCTTGACCCAATAAAAGACACACAGCAAGTTACAGATTTTAATACACGAATAAAAAAGAGACTTGAAAAAGTCGATAAAGACACGCAAAAGAAAAAAACCAAGAAATTCCACCGAGATCTGGGCGATTTTCAGAATAACACCATATATTTATGGCAACAAACTAATAACGGCCCACAGACAGACAGGAATAGAGAACCAGTTTTAAGGGGCACAGTTCCTGGAAGGCAACAAAACCCCAATATCACTAATAATCTCATAAGTGGAGATAATGATGATACTATTGTAGCCTCCCAGACACCCACTAACTGCTCTACCCCTATCCGCAATGAGAACCATTATGGAAGAGGCTATCCCCCGAGAGGTGGGAAAGGACCACTGATGCAGAGACCACCCCCACACAATTATAGGATCCCCACACATAACAGATACGAGGCATTAAGCCAACAAGAAAATCGAGAGAGACAACCCTCCCCACGTCCTTTTTTAGGGAGGGGGAGAGGATGGCAAAAACGAGGTCGGGGTTACCCACCACGAAGAGGAAGACCACCGATGCCAACACAATACCCCCAGTGGAGAGATCAACCGTACTGGGAGGAGAATTATACACAACACCACGAACAGAGAAGAGACGACTACGTGGGTGCAGAGCAGGAAGGAAGCTCAAGAAAAAGACGGAGAGAAAAGGATTAGAGGGCATTTTTAATTTAACAGACACAATTCTAACACATAAGGAAACGAATATTTTACATCTCGGTTTAAAATGTGGCCTTAAAAGACCAATTAACAAATTTAACGTGTTTATCGACGTACACAAATATATGAGAAAGATCAACATGAAAAAGTACTTTTTAAATAAAACCTCACAACCAAGCACAAGTCTGTCCTCAGTGCAAACGGACAGTGGTCTCCGGAACAAATCTCTTTTTAATCCTCTGAATGGGGCCAATCAACACATCGATGTTTTTAAAGGGCTTGTTTTAAGGGATTTGGAGAAAGTCATACCGAAACGAGACGTGAATCCTCGGCATATACAGGAAGGCATAAAACTACTCGAAGAGAGAAAAGAGATCGTCATTAGACCAGCTGATAAAGGAGGAGGAGTAGTGATTTTAACCAAAGATTTTTATCATAACCAATTGTCAGAAATGCTGTCCGATGGAGACACCTATAAGAAATTGGAACGAGACCCAACACCTCAATATGAGAAAGAACTGGACATTCTCGTTCAGTTGGGATGCACACTGGGTGTACTAACCTCAAAAGAAAGCAAATATCTTAACCCCAGTAGTAGCAGGATCCCCACAATCTACACACTCCCCAAGATCCACAAAGACATCAGGTGCCCCCCAGGGAGACCTATTGTGAACGGGATTGGCTCTGTTGCTTCAAGGATGGGGCAATATTTGGATCTTTTTCTCCAAAAAAGTGTTATCCGGACAAAAGCTTACTTACGAGACACTAAGAGCCTCTTACAATATCTGAAAACTATAGATTTGAGTAATACTGATGAAGTCTTTCTGGTCACAGCAGACGTATCATCACTATACACTATAATCCAACACGATGATGCGCTGCTGGCCCTAAATTGGGCTCTTAGCCAAAGAGAGGATCTAAATCACAATCAAAAATGCTTTCTTCGGTATGCACTAGACTTTTGTTTAAGCCATAACTACTTCTGGTATAGTGGCCACTTCTACTCTCAGAAAAGAGGCGTAGCCATGGGGGCCAGATTCGCACCAAGTATAGCAAATCTCTTCATGGGTGAATGGGAAGATAAGAACATTTTTGCTTTTAGAAAAGAAAGTTTGGTTTTATATAAACGATATATTGATGATTTGTTTTTTATATGGTCGGGATCTCGTGCATCATTGGAACTATTTTTAACTGAACTGAATTGCAACTCCAGTAATATTGTGCTCACAAGTGAAATAAACACACAGAGTATCAACTTCCTTGATGTGACCATTTTTAGAGAAACAAACAAACTACAAACAAAAGTCTTTTTTAAACCAACAGATGCTAATAGCTACCTCCCAATACAGAGTGGACATCACCCTATGTGGCTTAAAAACATACCCAAAGGCCAATTTACAAGGATTAGAAGAAATTGCACTAAAGAGTCTGATTTTAACACGCAATCATCTATAATTAAGAAAAAATTTGAGGAGAAGGGCTACAAGGGAGAACGACTCGATAAAGTGATTAATGACGTCTCTATGGTGCCAAGACATAGCCTACTGGAAGAGAAAACCACCCCATCAAACAGAAACAGCCAAGAATGGAGTTTCTTGTCAGGTTTCCATGCACAATATAAAGAGGTGGAAGCAATATTTCAGACCCATTGGCATATACTCCAGATGGACAAGATTTTGAAAACAGCTCTCCCACAGATACCAGGTTTTATTTATAAAAAGGCACCAAGTCATGCAGACAAAATCGTAAAGAAGATTCTAGATCCCCCATCCAAACACCCATCGTTTTGGGACAAAGACGGATTCTATTCATGCAGAAAGTGCAGGGCATGTAGAGAGGTTAATGTACAGATACGGGCATTAGAAACCTTTACCTCTACCACTAATAACAATGAATTCAAAATAAAAGAGTTCATTACCTGCAACACGTCTTATGTTGTGTATGCGATTCAGTGTCCCTGCAAGTTGATATACATAGGCAGGACTAAAAGGCTTCTACGTATCAGGATCGCTGAGCATATCGCAAACATCAAACTTGGATATAAAGAGCATAATTTATCCCTTCACTTTAAGAATCATCATAAACAGGACCCCTCAGGGTTAAAATTCTGGGGGATAGACCACCTCAAGCCCAATTGGAGAGGTTCAAATCGGGTACGTGAATTATCTAAGAAAGAGACAGAATGGATATACTTGGTAGACACTTTGTCGCCAAAAGGTTTGAATGTAGACCTTGACATAAATTGTTTTATCAGTGACCATTGATCAAGTTATGTCCCGAATACTCTCAAGGGCTCTGTTACCATATTTTAATGAATTAAATGAATTTTATGCTCTGTTTTAGGCTTATATTTATATTTATATTGTTTGTATTTTACATATGCATATATATATATATTTATTGATTCTAGCAACATCTTACATGCCCTCCATTTTATATCTCCTTTTTTTTTATCATCCTGATTTAAACATATATTTTATGGGTCTCTGCCTATTAGTACCAATTATACTTATATAATTTTATATGTTTTTATGGATGATTTACTATATTTTAGATGCGACTTTTTATGCCATTTTTATGCGACTTCTTATGCGATTTTGTGTGGTTTTATCGCTTTTAAGATCGCTGAAATGCATATTTTTATATATATTTATATATTTACTTATATTTTTTATATTTATACGTATTTATCCTTTTTATATATATATATGTATACACTTATACTTGCTCGCATTTAATATCTTATTGTGTCTGATCCACTCTCGTATTTATTTGCTATTTATTTGCACTTTATATAATTTTGAAGTGCCCCTATATTTTGGGAATGCTCTTATACGTTTCTAACTTTAATTATAAAAGCATACACATTCCGGTATTATAACTCCTCATGGGCTGTTATCAAGCTCACTAATCTCTTGCCCTCCAATATGTGATATACACAATCACGTTAAGTGACTCTATAACTACCTACTACATAGGCAAATTGATATTGGAACTCATCTTCTGTGTTATATATGCCAAAATACCCAGTGTGACACGCAGTCGTGGTCACTTTATTACACTATACTAATTTGTGCCATCATGGGTTGAATACACCTTAATACCAATATCGCATGATTACTCCCATACACATGCGATCGGATAGACCGGCATATAGCTTCTCACTGCCACCTAAGACTAATGATTAAGGTGACAGTTAAATGCCGTTTCTAGTCATATAAGATGTTTGGAATGAATTGCATTCCTTGACTCACACTGACATACGTTTATCGCACAGTATTTTATATATGCATTTTCAGCCCGCAATGACAGTGTTTTCACTGTGGGCACACCACACTATGTTACAGCTCAATATGACCGTGTTTTAAAACGTCAGGTTCCTTGTTTTAAAACGTCATGTGCCTGGTTTTAACTGTCACTCCACATGTTCCGATGTACAAATGCCCGCATTTCCCTATTATGATTAATTGGCTGTCATTGCTGTATTGTTTCTCCCGCACGCAGTGTATTTAATATAATCATTGCGTGTTTACATTTCCCACTCACAATATGGGCATTACCTATCAGGATTGTCTCTACCCTATTAGCAGGTAGATGTGTGTTCTATTTTCTGATTGGTTATAGCCCAAAGGGGCTGGATACAAATAGCCCCGTTGAGCGTCGTGTAGCCACGCCCTCTGTTGAAGTCGGAAGTGACGAAACGCGTAAGGGCGTGGCCTACACGACGCTGACCGGAAGTGACGCCTGCGTTCCAGCTGCGCTCCACTGCTACCAGGAAGCTGTCCCTGTGTCTGGATAGACACTCTACAGACCACAGGAAGCACTATGGATGCCGCTGTGGGGTTTTTCTAACAAACCCAAAACGCAAGTGATTCTTGTTTGCATAACTGAAAGTAACTTTAATGTACGCTGCTATACTTATGGGATCTTTTATGGGTGGTTTTATTTACATGTTTTAAAAATAAACAGAATTACGCTATGTGCAAAACTTTATTTGTTTTTATGGCGAGTTTATTTGGAGCCAATTCCCCCCTGGACCCCTGATGCAGTGGTGTTTGATGATGCTGAGATTATAAGAAGTTTACAAGGCTGATTGGTGGCTATTTTGGTGGACGAATAGCAGATGCAGTTTAACCATTCGATGACCTATACCTGATATGCCTGTTTGATTCTTACCTCTGGTGAGTTTAAACCCCTAAGGGGGATTTCTCCGCACGTGGTGGAACAAGTCACTTGGTATTACTTGGTCTACAGATGATGTCACCTTGATGCAATCTTGAACTGTTCACTCACCATTTTCTGCACCGAACGAACGTTTTCCTTTTAAGTTTATCTTTGCAGTTATATTCTTACGATTGTGAACCCAGTATCTTTTCAAAAATATTTGGATTGAACATTGTGATACTGGAAATCTAGCGCTGTTTTTAGTAGTCTATTTCTCATGTACATCAGTGCTTGAAATTTTTTACTATCCATTTTTTATATTTTCTATTTATTGAAACAGCTGCTGATATTTATTTATATATTTATTCAGTTATTTATATATTTATTACTATTTATACGGGTGTGTCTACCTGCATTAACAGACTGTATCCCAAACAGCAGGCGCCGAGTACAATAGTTCAGTACAATAGGCCGGTTCAGTCACACTCTGTGATTGGCCACAGTGATCACATGGTACCAGCATCAGGCCGGTACAGTAATCTGTCATCAGCTGTGTCCAGTGGACCCAGGAGGCGACAGATCGTGCCAGAGTGCATGTCATATGACGTCCCCTCCAGGATAACAAGGCTCCTGCTCGCTCGTCCTATTACAATAGGGCGGGCAGGAGGGGATTAATGTAGCCATACACAACTCGATATTCTCTTCTCCGGCCCACAGACAGATTGAGAGAAAATCAATCTCACCCTTCCTAACAGCATGGATGGAGGAGTCTCCGCTGCCGGTCATTGTATTTACTCCAATGAAGAAAAAAAACATGCAAGAGGTGCTAGGACATTTCTATGAGTTTATACAAAGTAGTGAGAGGGCAAAAACATTTGAAGAGCTTACTGGCTCAGGTTAGTTAATCAAGATCCTTCGAGATCTGTTCTTGATTGCTCATGCAGGCCTTTAACTCTCCTGATCCAGCAATCAGCTTCCCTGCACAGTTTCACCCAGGAAAGCTCTAATTTGTGTCCATTCACAGTTCTTATTGTAGCACATCCCTGTAGGACAGGGATCTCAAACTGCCGGCCCTCCAGCTGTTATGAAACTACAAGTTCCATCATGCCTCTGCCTGTGGGAGTCATGCTGTCAGCCTTGCAATGCCTCATGGGACTTGTAGTTTTGCAACAGCTAGACCCCTGCTGTAGGGACTGCTGATGAACTTGGATCCCACACTCCTGCACAGCCAGGCATACTGAATTTTCACAGCACCCAGAGTCGGAAAACAGTCTGTGGCTTTGTTTTTGTTTTTTTTATTAGAGGGTTAAAAAACATTGATAGGGATGTGAGGTTATGGGATGCCCACTTGACTTCAGCAAAACTTCAGGGACACTTTCCTATATACAGACTATATACAGTCTCCTTCACTTGCCTCCTGCACACGCTTGCTCCAGCTGAATCACTATAGAGTAATCTGACAGGCTCCCAGTCAGATTGAGGTTCCATAAATATTCAAGGCAGCCCCTCCTAACTTCCACCCACTAGTTCTAGAATATTCTCTAACCTTCTAAACCAGGGGGAGGCACCAGAGAGCTGCCAGGATGAGTCACCCAGCCCTGAACCATAGTAAACCCTGACTTGCCCTGAGCTAAACTATGTTTTACCTACTCTAACTTCTAACCCACACTACACTAACTTCTACTGGCAATGCAGTAACACTGTCGAACGGTGACTGCATCTTATAGGCCGATAATTGTATTGATTTTACCGATAATACCGATAATTGTACCCAACTTAATTGATTTTCAAATCATCTTTTTTTTTAGATGAGTGGTGATTGTAAGGCCACGGCTCAAATTCTGGAAGATTCAGTGGGAATCAGCTGGAATTTTTGCCACTCTACAGACAACTACAAAGAGACCCTGTCACCAATCCAAACATCATATTTTTATTTATATATACAGTCCCTTGAAAAAGTATTCATACAACCAAAAATGTAAATGTATTTTTTGGGGATTTTATGTGATAGACCAACACAAAGTAGCCCATACCTGTGAAGTGGAAGGAACATTATAAAAGGTTTTCAACATTTTTTTACAAATAAATATCTGAAAAGTGTACAGTGCATTTGGATTCAGCCCCCTTTACTCTAATACCCCTAACTAAAATATAGTGGAACCAGTTGCCTTCAGAAGTCACCTAATTAGTAAATAGAGTCCACCTGTGTGTAATTTAATCTCAGTATAAATGCAGCTGTTCTGTGAAGCCCTCAGAGGTTTGTTAAAGAACCTTAGTGAACAAACAGCATCATAAAGACCAACGAACACACCAGACAGGTCAGGGATAAAGTTGTAGAGAAGTTTAAAGCAGGGTTAGGTTATAAAAAAAATATCCCAAGCTTTGAACATCTCACAGAGCACTGTTTGATCCATCATCTGAAATAGAAAGAGTATGGCACAACTGCAAACCTACCAATACATGGCTGTCCACCTAAACTGACAGGTCGGCAAGGAGAGCATTAATCAGAGAAGCAGCCAAGAGGCCCATGGTAACTCTGGAGGAGCTGCAGAGATCCACAGCTCAGGTGGGAGAATCTGTCCACAGGACAGCTATTAGTCGTGCACTCCACAAATCTGGTCTTTATGGAAGAGTGGCAAGAAAAAAGCCATTGATGAAAGAAAGCCATAGGAAGTCCTGCTTGCAGTTTGCAAGAAGCCATGTGGGGAACACAGCAAACATGTGGAAGAAGGTGCTCTGGTCAGATGAGACCAAAATTGAACTTTTTGGCCTAAAAGCAAAACGCTATATGGGGAGTGAGCGTGTGGGAGAAAACTAACTGTATACATCACCCTGAACACCCCATCCCCACTGTGAAACATGGAGGTGGCAGCATCATGTTGTGGGGATGCTTTTCTTCAGCAGGGACAAGGAAACTTGTCAGAGTTGATGGGAAGATGGATCGAGACAAATACAGGGCAATCTTAGAAGAAAGCCTGTTTAGAGTCTAAAAAAAACTTGAGACTGGAGCGGAGACTGCGAGCCAGGCCTTCTTGTCCAACATCAGTGCCTGACCTCACAAATGCGCTTCTGGAAGAATGGTCAAACATTCCCATAGACACACTCCTAAAGCTTATGGACAGCCTTCTCAGAGGAATTGAAGCTGTTATAGCTGCAAATGGTGGGCCAACTCAATAATGAACCCTACAGGCTAAGACTGGGATGCCATTAAAGTTCATGTGCGTGTAAAGGCAGATGTCCCAATACTTTTGGTAATATGGTGTATACACACACATACACATGTTTTGCCATTCATGTCTATTTTAAGAACAAAAGACAAAAGCTTTTATGTGACTCCTCTCTTCTTTTAGCCCCCTGACAATGTTACTTTAAGTAAATGTCTTGTAACTTGATCACAGAAGGTTGCCTAGACCTCACACTGATGCTAGTTGGCTGTATAAATTATTAATGATGACTTTGTGGTATTAAGTACTGTCTCGTTTCCTCATTATTAGAATACGTTATGTTTAGTCCATTTACTACATTGCATTTCATTACTTTGCATTTCATTATAAACTCTTTGTATCCTTCTTCCTGAAATCCAGCTGAATTCAGCTATTGGATTAATTCTATGGTTGAATGAACAGGTTAGCTATCTACTTGCCATTGGCGAGAGATACCATTTCACTGGTAGTGTTCCATATGCATACATTGTATATGATCTTTCGGTAGCCTAAAGGGCCTTAACCTTTAGAGGGCTTAGACGTTCATCTGGATAATGTTTCAAAGCACATTTGTGTGTTAATCACTTACATGTAAAACTGCCTGTAGAGGATATAATTTATTCATTACAAATGCATTGGCCAGCTTAATAAATATTGACCTTAATGGATTTTAATCTCTTTTATGGAAAAGTAGAAGAAGGCCTGACAGATCTCTCACTTCTGATGGAAGGTAAGAAGTAAAACGCAAAATACATTCATTGCTCAGAATTTAAAGTTGGTTGCTAATTTTTAGATAACAAACATTAGAGAATCATAGATACATCTCCAACACATACATTCACTGATAGGGCTTTTATTACCTTATTTTTGACAGGCTGTTTAATCCTTAAAGTGGATGTAAACCCAAAATTTTTTTTTTTTTTTTTTTTTTTTTTTATGTCATAAAGTAGAGAATACGATTTCCTTTCATTTGAGCCCAGTCTTGCCACACAGATTTACTCGAGGCCTGAGCAATCCTCTTTTATTGTTCAGTTAGAGAAATCTTGACAAAGTCTTGAAAACTTTGTAAAAAACTCCCCCTTGCTGTGAGTGACAGGTGATTTACATATCTCATGCACTAGCCTGAGACAGGTTATCATCAGATCACTGGATGTTCTACTCTGCCCAGCTCTGACTACATACATGTCCCCTAAATCACTTGTCTGTCTATAGTCTGCTGACTGTTCACTGCATCCCATGATGAGAAACATTCAGTCAAAACACAGTAAAGCTGGGAGAGCTCGAGGGAAGGGGGATGTGAATTGTGAACTTTTTGCACAGGATGTGCCTGTCTCCGGCTAGTGCATGAGATATATAAATCACCTGTCACTCGCGTTTTTGACAACGTTTTCAAGACTTTGTCAAGATTTCTCTAACTGAACAATAAAAGAGGATTGCTCAGGCCTCTAGTAAATCTGTGTGGCAAGACTGGGCTCAAATGAAAGGAAACCTTATTCTCTACATTATGACATAAAACAAAAAAACAAAAAAACAAAATTTGGGGTTTACATTCACTTTAAAATACTCACCCACTGTGCTGCAACCACATGAATTGAATATGGCTGCAGTCCGGTCATGGCGTAGCCCCATTTACTTGACCACTTGTCGACCACCCACAGTACATATACGTCATTACTTTGACATTAAATACCAGTGTTATCAGCTAGCTGCCTTAACCCCAGTATCATTATTTACTGTGGGCGATTCTCTACAAGATAAAAGTGGTCCCGTGGGCGCCACATGATCACTTTTTATAGGTGTGGGAGAGGTTCCTCCCACCCATCCCACTGTTTCCCAGTCATTAGCGAGCTTACCGGAGCCGTTAGTAAACCGGGAAGTGATCCGTTTGCTGGGCAGGAAGTCAAGTGAGGGCAAGATGGCCTCTATGCCCTTGGAGGACCGGAGCAACCTCTGATGTCACTTACGGTCCTGGGACATAAACAAATGATTTTATTTTTTTAAAGCCAAAATGTCAAATTTTTCTTTTTCTTTTGCTTTTAAAGTGATACTATAGTCTTGTTTTTTTTCCTTTAAAAATAACAAACATGTTATACTTACCTGCTCTGTGTAGTGGTTTTGCACAGAGCAGCCCAGATCCTCCTCTTCCCAGGTCCCTCTCCTGCACTTCTGGCCCCTTCCTCCGGTTGAGTGCCCCCACAGCAAGCAGCTTGCTTTGAGGGCACATGAGCCGAGCTACAGCTCCCTGTGTCCATTCAGACATGAGATTCAGACATCTCCTCATTGGCTCACTGACTTTGATTGACAGCAGTGGGAGCCTCAGCCAATGAGGAGGAAGAGTCTGGACAGCCGAGCCTCTCATACAACATCGCTGGACACAGAAGATTTTTTATCTTAATGCATAGCAGGGGGGGGGGGGGGGGCATCGATAGTTTCAAAAAACTATTAGATAAGCACCTGAATGACCACAACATACAGGAATATACAATGTAATACTGACATATAATCAAAACCATAGGTTGGACTTGATGGACTTGTGTCTTTTTTCAACCTCACCTACTATGTAACTATATGTAACAATCTTAAAGTGTTATTAAAGGTTCATCATTTTTTTTATATAACAAACATGTTACACTTACTTGATCTGTGCAATGGTTTTGCAAAGAGCAGCCCCGATCCTCCTCTTCTCAGGTCCCCCGCCAGCGCTCCTGCTGCCTCCCTCCTGCCTAGTGCCCCCCTAGCAAGCAGCTTGCTGTGGGAGCACCAGAGAAGGCTCGCTCCCGGGCCACTGCCCTGTGTGTCCATTCACACATGCAGCGCGGTTGGGCCCCATCCCCACTCTCTCCTCATTGGCTCATTGGTTATGAGTGGCAGTAGCGAGAGCCATTGGCAACTGCTGCTGTCTCAGCCAATAAGGAGGCCAGTGGCAGCCCGTAATACAGGGTGCAGGGGTTCCGCCCCCCTAATCCATGCATCGGGTCCCCTAATCAATAAACGTGATTCGAGCCTCTAATAGGCTTCAAAAAAGGGTAGGCTTGGGGCGCAAAGGACTGGATAGTTTGGCACCCCCCCTCCTCAAGAAAAAAATATACCACCAGCTGCCAGGAGGGAGAGATCAGGGAGAGCCAAGGCTCTCGTGCACATCGCTGGATCAAGATAGGTCACTGATAAATTTTAGTGGGGGGTGGGGGGGCTGGGGACGCTGCTGCACACAGAAGGTTTTTTACCTTCATGCATAGAAGGCATGGAGGTAAAAGAAAAACTTGAGCCTTTACAACCACTAAGGCTGTCCACCATATAGTTTTTAGGAGCTTCATTCATCACATTTCTCTTTTAGATAAAATGAGTTTATGGTACTGTTTTCCTCCAACTAATTCCTACAAGGAACATTACACATAGAGAAGAAGACCTGAGAGAGGCAGCTTGGGAAACAAGTTACTGGAGTCCCACCCGAGGAATTTTTGAAAGCCCTGGTTATCTTTCAAGGAGGGCATTTATTAAACTCTATCTCCAGCTTTCTTTCGATCTCTCTTCCCTTCTTTCAGCTCCAAACCCCACTAGAGCATCCCGACAGCCTTTTATTTTTATTTTTTAAACTTTATACATACATTTTTTTTATTCAAGGTGGCTTCTGTCTGGCCATGTGATGTTATAGGTTCTCTTCTTCCTCTTATTTTCATGGGTGGGTTTGAAATCTTGGTGAGAATGCTACTATGTAATGGAGGATGGAGGGGAAATGCTCGCTACAGTATTCTGCTGTGAGTCCAGGGCAACCTAGTGATGGAATCATTGATGCTCACAGGAGGTGGCATGAACGACAAAGCATACTCAATTTGGAAAAGGCCTGCTACTGGACAATTGGAAGAGTTAAGTCTGCAAGGGGTACTGCTTAAAGCGGAGTTCCACCCAAAAGTGGAACTTCCGCTCATCTGATTCCTCCCCCCACTCCGGTGGCACAATTGGCACCTTTCGGGGGGGAGGGGGGTGCAGATACCTGTATAATACAGGTATATGCACCCACTTCCGGAAATAGACTCCCGGTGGAGTCAAGCCCCTTCCCCCCGCTGTCTCCTGGGAAACAGACAGGAGACGTAACGCAGGAGCCGCAGCGCTTCGCTTCCTGATTCCCTCAATAAGAATGGCGGCGGCAGCAGCTGAAAACCGAGCGATTGCTCGGCTTCGGCTGCCGACATTGCTGGACCCTGGGACAGGTAAGTGTCCATTTATTAAAAGTCAGCAGCTGCAGTATTTGTATTTTTAATAATTTTTGTTTTAGGTGGACTCCCTCTTTAAGATGGAGAGTGTTGCATCAAAAGCTATATTTTTGTTTAACCCCTGCTGAGCTAGTATTAAAAATAAATACTGGACTTTAATTTTAAGTTGATCAAAACTAGGTCTACTTTCTGAACTTTTGCTTTCCTAGATGGTGTGTTAGTTCCTTTACTTTTAAGTTGCAGTTGGACATTGGTTCCCACTGACAAGGATGAGCTAGGCCTATGAAATCATTTATTAGATCTAACGTTGCTGTAAATTGGGCAATTGGTAAATGTGTGTTCTTGATTTTTGGAATGGTATTATTGAATGGTTGATTTCTCTTCTGTGTTCCTGATGGATACTTTAAAGCAGAGCTCCACCCAAAAGGGGAAGCTCCACCCATCTGCCCCTTCCCCCCCCTCCGGCGCCACATTTAGCACCTTTCGGGGTGGGGGGGGGCGTCTACCTTGTTTTTGCTTTGACAGGTACATGCTCCCACTTCCGGGTGATCTCGCCAAGACAAAATCACCTGAAAGTTCGGCACCCATGCTCCTTCCCCCACCTCACTCCTTCCCCCATGCTCATTCCCCCACCCTGCCATTCACAAAGTGCAGCGTGCTTCACACATGAGCAGTAGGGAACCAGCTGTAAGGTTCCCTTACAAGCAATAACAGCGGCAGCACCCGATGGAAAAATCGGCTGGGGTGAAGACACCACAGGATCTCTGGACAGGTAAGTATCCTAATATTAAAAGTCAGCGGCTACAGGACACTATGGCTTTTGTGTCCTGACTGTCTTTAGATGCCAAAGAAAGAAATCACTCAATACAGCATTGCTTTATGAATACAACAAGCACATGATTCCAAACTTCACAGAGGAGCTTTGATCCACTGTGTTGCAGAGTGGACCAAACAACCCAGGAAGTCTGTTTCACAGATCATTACCGCATTGAGTGGGGGGAACCTTGTACAAGCCCAAAACGACTGAAAAGTATGACTAAAGGCAAAGCTTTTTTTAGTTTTGGATAGAGTGCAGAGGGGTTAGAATGCTTGTTGGTTTTTATTGATGTCTGTGCCCCCATTAAGGAGATTCTCCCTCTCTGTTTGTCCTGTTTACCATTATCAATTAAAGTGAAAGTTAAAGAAAATCCCAAATTTTGGCTTATCCCCAGAAAACACTAGTTCTGGTGACCTGGGGGTCCCAAAGGAATTCCCTAAATTTTCAGGGATTTTCTCTCACTTCCTGTTTAGCTATGGGACAGGATGTGAAGGGAAATCTCTGCAATGGTAAACAGATGAATGAATGAATGAATGATTTGTATAGCGCTGCAACTGCGAACTGAATCGCCTCAAGGCGCTTGATCCGACCTGTGTTGATTCCTTTTTAGAAGAGGTGGGTCTTGAGTTTTTTCCTGAAGGCCCGATGGTCTTTTTCCAAGCGGATGACAAAAAAAAATCTGACAGGGGTTATAACCCTTCCTTGCTCTATCCAAAATGAAAAAAAAAAAGTTTTGCCTACAGTTATTTGAGAGGGCTACTGCCATTTGATGTATCTGCTTTACCTGACTTTAGGATTACAAGTACTCCCACTGGGCAGTAAGCACACTACCATAAGGGTCCAAACAGCAGCAGACTTTATAGCAACTGGCCAATTGAATAGGGAGGGACTCTTCTGTAGTCGGGAATCAAAGTGTAACTTCTCTCAAGTTAGAGCCTTTCTATAGCTCAGAGACAATGAGGTTTGAAAGTCATTCCTATTTCTATGGTAATTGTAATTTTTCTTCTTTATAGTGGTGTCAAATAATATTTTAATACATTGTTAAATATTATTGCTGTTTCGTTGCATTTTGTACCATCTCCCTTTGCTGGGCATTGTCACCCAGTTAGAGTAAGCCTTTTCAGGCTCAAGGTGGGTCCACCAGGGTGGGTCATCACCAGGGCACAGAAAAACTTGAAACACCAACCAATTACTTTGGGGGTGGCACTACAACAACATGTACCTATACAGTATGTTCTTTTTTTGAAGCCTATTATCTGTGGACTTATTAGTGATTTTAACTAGGGCTACAAAGAGTGGAATAAACCATAACTCAAAGTGTTCAAATGTCAACTGCTGCTTCTGCTGACAGAACTAATAAACAGCACTTTGAGAACTTTGGCTCACTATCATTTTTTAGTAGACATAATATCATTTAGTCGTGTCCCAGTTCCTCTATAAAATGCCAGAGGCAACTCTTCAACATCTGTTCAGCAAGTCACAAAGCTGAGACTTTCTTAGATTTCAACCTGAACAGGTTCTACAGCCTACCTCTGGCCTTAATTCTGAGGCATCCCAGAATTCAATCCCCCTGTCCCAAACACTTACCTACTGTCCCTTGTCACCGACACTGCATCCTCCATGATCTGTGATTGGCTCTTTCAGCTGTCTCAGAGGAAGTGCAGAGTCTTGGCTTGCTGATTACTGTGTGCATGAATGGATGTACACAGCCCCGGACAGAAGAGCACACACAGGGGAGTCCCCTTAGCAGATGGCTAGCTAAAGGAGACACCTGTAAACAGATTGGGGGATTTGGGCAGCAGTTGAGGGACTGGCTGAGAAACAAAAAGACACAAAGAAGCTGACTATACATATTACATACATCTGGAGTTCCTCGACTGAACGTAAAATAAGGCTTAGAGTCCATTCACACAGGGGCAACTTTGGATCCGACTTGAAGTGGCCCCAAGTTGCCTCAAGTCGCGCGACATGATAAAATCAATGTAAGTGAATGAGAGCCGTCTTAATGCACACTACTAAAGTCGCTCCGACTTCAGAAAAGGTTCCTGTACTACTTCAATCCGACTTCTAGGCAACTTGTACCCATTGATTTCAATGGAAGTTGCCTCCAAATCGGATCCCCTGTCTTAACTGAAGCAACTTTCCAGGAAGTAAAAATAGTTTTCTAGGCAAACCCCTCCCTCCCACAGAGCTGATTATTATGTGATTGGCCACTGGCAAAGTCCCCTGTCCTGGAGGCAACTTCAAGTTGCCTTGTAAGTTGCCTCAAGTCGTGCTGTGATTCATACTCAAGTCGTGTCCAAGTTGCCTCCCAAAGTCACGCTGGAAGTCGTGTTGCCCCTGTGTGAATGGACTCTCAGTATCACTTTAACTGCAGCAGTGTAAAACCAGGTTTTTTGGCTTGCCAGACCAGGCTGTGCTGTATGGTAAAGCTGAACAATCTCAAGACTCAATGGACTTACCTGGCAAGTAAAAGAGCATCCAAAAACACACAAAAAATTTACATATTGTTTATTTAATAACTTGCCCTTGCAAGAAGCAATATGTGGGTCGGACCATTAGATCTTTTTCGGTGAGGGTAAATGAAAATATTGCCAGTATTAAAAAAGGCTATACTAATCATAGTGTACCCAAACATTATCTCACCACCACAATAAGAACCCATTAGGTACCAAATTTCAGATCATAGACAAATTTGTACCCCATTGGAGAGTAGAGTTTTGTTTACAGGGGGTTTCACGTCTAGAAACAATTTGAATATACCAGCTTAAATAATATTCACCTTATGGGATGAATATTGATTGGGATATAAATGCCTTTATTAACAAAGCCTACATTTTTGATTGTGGATTTGTATTCATTTTCATTTTTTTAAAGTCCCATTCCAATTTTTAGGGTTTTGTTTTTTACGGATTTTTGTTTATTATTTACTTTTATTTTAATGAATAGTTTTATATATTCCACCAGGTCATGTTTTATACCAGTCCCTCACTAGGAGCTGCTATATTTTATACATTATTCCATGTTACTTACCATTATTGTATTTAGTTTTATGTTTTTATTCCTGTTTCTGTATTTATATATTCATCCATATATACTGTGAAATATCATACTTTAAAAAACGTTATTCATTTTAGACTCTATTAACTATAGACTTTGTGGTGCACTACCAGCCATATTATTAGCCTTGCACGTAAATGCTGGTTTTAGTTCCGTTCCAATGAGCAGTTTTTGCCCTTTCAGTGAAAGGTCTTCTGATGAATCCACCTAGTCTTATGTATGTGATACATATGGGTGGGACTCAGTTGCTGTGAGTCAGGACGTAGTGAATGTTGTTCATGTATCACGTTCCGTTGTACGTCCCCCGTGAGTTGCAAATATTCATCTATAGTCACAATGAGGCTTGGACATTCACCTCAACGTCCTTCAAGTGATCACAGGACGATAGCGATGTAGCCTCGATTCCGCTCACCCGTGATCAGGGCCGCTGATAAGCCAGTACAACTGGCCCTGTTGTACCGGGCCTGGCCACCAGGGGGGGGCCCGAGCAATCTGAACAGATTGCAGAAAAAAAAAAAAAGTCTTTCTCCAACACAGCCTTCCTCCGCTCCTCCCTCATCAGCTGCTAGTCTCAATGAGCTCTCACTCCAGGCTAAACATCTCAGAGGCAGAGAGGTGGAGCCTGACTGTGATATAATGTAGTTTGAGTGGGCGGGAGGGGGTGTGGCCAGCTTCCAGGATGATCGTTCCTGGCTTCTGTGCACACATGAGCTGCATTAACAATATGATGGTAGTGGATCTGGATTCTCAGGTTAGCCCAGTCACATTAACTGCATGTAAAGTCTAATGTCTGCTTTTACATGTAGCACAGCTGTCCTGACTGTGAGAAATTGGGTTTTATACTGCACTGCCATATTTCTCACAGAAGTGCTACATGAAAAAGGAGATGCCATCAATGTCAGCAAACCCCACTTTTTATTATTTCTATCTAAATGTTGAAATCACTGGATCACACCATGTCTGGAGCTGAATCACACAGGAACGCACTGTGCATTCCTGTGCAATTCACATGTCGGTCTGTGCAGTGCAATTTCAAGCTCATTCATTTTGAATGGGCTAAAATTGCAATGCACCAAATGTAGTGTATGCACTGCAACCAGATCACATGGTGATCCAGGGCTGGCAGGTGCAGGGCAAACACACTACGTTTGCGACCTGCGTTTTAGGTGTCATTAACTTTTTATTGACAGTTTGACACCTGCTACAGATCGCAAAAGCAGTGCATTTTGCATGCAGGTTGAATTGTACAGGAATCCACAGCGCATTCCTTCACAATTCGCATGCAGGCATGGTGTGAACCGGCCCTTAGACATAATATTACTTCTCATTAAAAGTTTATAAAAAACTTTGTTTAAAAAAAGTGGGCTTAGCTGACATAAATGGCATCTTCTTCTTCATGTAGAACTGACTTTGACAGTGCGGTTTTGAATGCAGCACAGTATCATCTGCATCCTACGCACAGTCATCTTAGACTAACCACAATTTAGCCTTTATGTATACCCTAGCCTCTCTGCATAAGGGCGGGGCCAGGGGTGGGGCTGAAGGAGGGACCAGGGGTTGGGCTGAAGGGGGGCCCCGTCAGGTAGGCTGTAGGGGGCCCCATGATTTCTATCAGCGGCCCTGCCCGTGATTGGTATGCGGAGTCGAGGCAAGATACGCATGCCAAACGTCATGATGACGTGACCCCGACGATACGCTCTTGTGATTGGTGAGCCACAGTGAGGGGAGAAGCGCACGCCATACTCCATGATGGATTTGCAATTAGGCATTTGTTTAAGATTTCATTGATCTAGTTGAGTTATAAGGTTTTATATATATAGCGCAGTGTGTGACAGCAGGCTCACACCCCAGTTGAAATCCCATAGGATAAAACGCATCGGGTTATTGCCTGCTAGGCTCTATACACTGCGCCTGTTTTATAATTTTCGTGATCACATTTTTAATGTACATCTTGAGTGATGTTTGTACCATTCTTTTATTAATAAATCCATACGTTATTGATCTACGCCATGTGGAAGCCTTCCTTTTTTCTTTTATGATCAACATTTTCCCTCAGCGGGAGGAGTTCATGCAATCGAGGAGATTGTGGCTGAATCTCTGTTTCCTGTGTCACCGGTCTGTTGCATCATCGCGGGTGTGTGTCCACATCTTTCTAACCATAGGAGATCGTGACCTGTGACTCCGGATTCCGGCTTCTATCCATGACTGTTTGACCGACCGCCACTGGCGTGTGTGTCCACATCTCAGGGTAAGAGTATCTACCACTCCTCAGGTTGGTGAAAGCACAGTCCTGGGTGTCGTGTGAAAATTGGATTATCACTACTGATGTTCATTTGAGATCTATTAAACATCTGATATCTACACCATCATGAGCTTTCTCAGAGAAATACATCATGTCATCCACTATTGATGGACTTTCACAATGTGTTATACTGTGTTAAAGTTAAATTTTCATTGAAATAACACGTGCACTTGGTATTTTGTTATATGTGTTTTTATTTTTTAAGGTGTCCCATGATTATATGGTGTTACCTGATTTTTGATATATTGCACTTTATTCACTTGCAGAGCACATTACATTGGTGTTTATTACACTAGTTGTTTTGCTTATTTTCACCACAAATTTAGTTGTGATGTTTTTTTTCCCCCTAGGTTTATACCTGGGGGAAAAAAAATCATGTTTCTAGCGCTGCACTTTTTCCTATGACAAATATTTACATACAATCAGTCTTATTGTTGGTGCTAGCAGCTCACCTTTTAATATTAGTAGCGCAATAATTCTTTATATTATTATATATATTTGATATATATATTATATATATTATTTATATGTGTATATATATAGATATAGTTATTTTCAAATTTCGGCACTCAATACCTATTTTGCTTACTTCATGGACTTCTATCACTAGTCTTATTTTTATCTTTTTAATTTTGAATGTTCACAACATATGATTATCACGGCACCTTTATATTATTGAACTTTTATTTTTTTCGTGGTATATTTAAATTAGTTTACTTCACTTATGCCACTATATAAGATTGTTTTTTTTTTTCATTTGGTAGTGCGACACAGTAAAAGAGCATGTTTTCATCTGTAAATCTATCAAGCCAAGAGTGTAGCTTGAAGCCCCATTCACACCTGAACATAGTGCTTCCCGGCTCGCATTTTTTTGCACATTTTTCCACGCGTTAATGTGCGTCATGCGAGTATTTTCAGAGCCTTTTCAATTGTGGAGGTGTTTTTTAAGTATGTATTTTGCCACATTGGTAGCAGATGTTGTCATGTGACAAATGCGCGGCAAAATGCGCGTTTGCTACTCGTGCTTGGGGTGCCTTTAACACTTCAAGTCATTGCAAGAGCGACCCACGATTGCAGCTTGTTTCAGAAACGCGTGGCACAACACTTGTTTTTGTTTCCTTTTGTCGTGTGTAGCACTTACCCCCGAAGGAGCTGCTGGTATTTGACTGGGCTTACCGTTACCTCACCGTCCACCTTCGCTGTCACAGGGGTCCCATTAAAGAGTTGCTCAAACACATTAGCTTCAACACTTATGCCACACTTATAACACACGGTCAGAAATTCCGACCACAAAAACCATCAGATTTTAACCGATGGATTTTGTCCGACGCTGGTGTTGCATACACACGGCAGTGTTGCCAACTCGTCGAAGGGAAATTTACTGGCAGAATGCTAAAATTTACAAACGGCACCAATTTTTTACTGGCACTGCAAAAAAGTACCTAAAATGACTGTTTTTAGTGCTAAACAGTGCAAACATCAATATTTGAACTATAAACACATAGCTAGCACTATTACCAATGTGTTTAAGTTGAACAAAAGTCAAAAAACATATTTCTCAATTTACATGAAGGTCAGGATATTATAACCCAGCCAGCACAGAGTTCTCCCTTACATCAGAGTCTGCAGGATGGTGACCAGAGACTACCTTCCGCAGAGTGAATACACTAAGGTAAGGAGGGATTACTAATATAGGGGGGAACCTTTATATCGGTGCCCCCTTTCATTAGTGTATTTACTCCCCCCTTACATCAGTGACCCCCCTTAGACTGGCCTGGCGGCGTTGTCACTGACCTCCTCTCAGGTGCACCGTGCAGGGCTCAGTCAGACGGCTTCAGCTTGGCGACTCTGGCTTTCTAGGATCCCCTCAGAGACTGTAGACATGATAAAACACAAGAGATGGTCAGAGGCTGCAGACATGATACAGGAGGTGGACAGAGGGTGCAGGCATACTACAGGAGGTGGACAGAGGCTGCAGACATGATACAGGAGGTGGACAGAGGGTGCGGGCATACTACAGGAGGTGGACAGAGGCTGTGGGCATACTACAGGAGGTGGACAGAGGCTGCGGGCATACTACAGGAGGTGGACAGAGGCTGCAAGCATACTACAGGAGGTGGACAGAGGATGTGGGCATACTACAGGAGGTGGACAGAGGGTGCGGGCATACTACAGGAGGTGGACAGAGGCTGCAGACATGATACAGGAGGTGGACAGAGGGTGCGGGCATACTACAGGAGGTGGACAGAGGCTGTGGGCATACTACAGGAGGTGGACAGAGGGTGCGGGCATACTACAGGAGGTGGACAGAGGCTGTGGGCATACTACAGGAGGTGGACAGAGGCTGCGGACATACTACAGGAGGTGTACAGAGGCTGCAGACATGATACAGGAGGTGGACAGAGGGTGCGGGCATACTACAGGAGGTGGACAGAGGCTGTGGGCATACTACAGGAGGTGGACAGAGGCTGTGGGCATACTACAGGAGGTGGACAGAGGCTGCGGGCATACTACAGGAGGTGGACAGGTGGATGTTCTACACTCCACTCTACAGAATACAGCCACACACTGCCTAATTTCCCCCCCCCCCCCCACACACACAAACACACTGTAAGGATCACAGACTTCTCCTAGATATATATAGATATGAGCAGTCACATCCAGGCAGGAACACTATAAAGGACTACATGTCCCATCACTCCATTCCAGCCAGGACATGCTGAGCCTTGTAGTCCACACTGTCACCTCATCCATATCATTGTCCTCCTCAGACTCCTCATCCTCACAGAGATCAGAGTCCTCTTCTCCTCCTCCTCCAATTTTATCTTGCATCTCCTCTTTGCCTCTTTTCCTCTTTGCACTGGATGCCAATGCCATGCTGTCCCCTTCCTCCAGACCCAGCGTGCAGAGGTGGAAGTAAAAAGGAAGCTCCGCGGACTGTACCATCTCACTACTATTGGGGGGGGTAAGGTAAGGTGACGCAGTGCCGTATCGCAAAAAAATGGCCTGGTGGTTAAGGGGGGAAATCTTACGGTCCTTAAGTGGTTAAAATTACAAAATGGCCTATATACAAGCATCGAAGTTCGCCTTTAAGAAAATCAGTGTACAAATCTCCCATCTGACATTACTACAACTCTGGGTTTGTGTGCAAATTTTATAGTCCGAAATTAGCTCCCTCATGTAATTAAACAGGTTTATCCATCATTACAGAACAGATTAGACACAATAACCTGCAGCATCCTTGTCTCAATGGACAATGCTTTAAATTAAAAGGAATACCCATTGTCCTATAAACAGCAATATCAAGCCTTACTATGTGACAGCTATTGATTCCTTCTTTTGTTCCGGGTAAGCAGCGGCAGTATACAGTATCACAAGTGTCATCATTAAGTGTGGCATAATTAGTGTCATGTATCTAGCAAGTGCGCTATTCTCCCCAGCGGCATTAGTGACACTACATCGGGCTACAAGTGGATAACGCGCTTTCACCTTGCTAGGGCCCAAGTGAACTTCCACAGGATCAGGCCAGGGTCAGAGTAGTGAAAGATGCAGGCCTGTATCAGATTTACCTGCAGCGTCTAATATTTCATTGTACAATTACATGGTTAATCCCGACTTTTCCAGGCATCTTTCATTTTCCTATTATAGTTTTCTCCCCCTGCCCAAATATTGAAGAATGGTGTATAGAAGAGGCTGTGTGTCTTTTTGACAGCTATTTCTGCTTTAGAGGTTCAGTTATTGAAACTGAAGAATCCACCTGCTTTGAATCCCAGAGCAAAAGGCTAAAATCAGAAACCATTGTAAGCTTATTGGGCTCGCTCGTCCCCACCCCCTTTCTTGACTGGCCAGGCTGCGTTCTCGGATAAGGGTCTGATATGGATTTGGGGGGTACCCCCATGCCGTTTTTTTCGACGTAGGGATTCCCCTTTAAATCCATACCAGGTGACGGGACTAGCGAGATGTCAATCTCGCCGATCGAGGCGGCGGCATTGACTTCCTTTGATAGTCCCGTCTACCTGGAGTCACGTTCTAAATGAACGGACTTTACTCCGTGTGTCGGCAAGTACGTTCATTTCAAAAGTCCCGATCGTGTGTACGGGGCATTACGGCCTTAGCCCAATCTTGTGACTTGACAGTGAAAAGAGGCACAGCAGACTAATGAGATCCCCTGTTACTTTACTCTCTCCTATTAGGATGCACTGTAAAGGAAATGATTGGCTCTTTGTGCAATTCTCCCTCTCCCAGTCTCTGCTCTACAGGGGCTTCAAGAGGCTTCTATCAAGTCAAGTTTGGGTGCGTACACTTACGCCTTTAAAAAAGTACATTTAAACGTGTATAAAAGACATTGCTCCATTCTTTTGTGCCTTTTATAACTGGCTGAAGCTCAGCGTTCTAACCAGGGGTGGCCCGTCCATTGTGGGCGCACGGGCGCCACCTCCCCTATCCACCGCCGCCACCCTCCCTATTCATGCGCCGGCCCCTTTCAGGATGCCAGACGCATGAATTCCTATGGCGGGGTGGGCGGGGGTATGTTTTTTGAATCACCTGATTAGAGCCAGAGGCTCTAATAGGCTTCAAAATAGGGTGGGCTCGGGACGCAGAGCATTGCATCTGGAGCCCACCCATTCGTGTTGCAACAGTGAATGAATATTTGCTGATGCAACACTGATCCTCCTCCCGGCCAAACTGGAAGCGGGTCTGATACCCATAACCCGATTGCCTGAAAGGACAGGTGATCCTTTTGGACTCCAAGGGGAGGGGAGGAGACGCATGGTGAAAGCGAGGAGAAGAAGACACAGGAGCCACTGCCCGATGCCTGCCACAGCCTGATGTCTACCGATGCCCCGATCCCTGCCGCTGCCCAATGTGCCCACCAATGCCCGATCCCCACCGCTGCCCGATGTGCCCACCGATGCCTGATCCCTTGCCTGATGTGCCCACCGATGCCCGATGTGCCCAATCCCCACCGTTGCCCGATGTGCCCACCGATGCCTGATCCCTCGCCTGATGTGCCCACCGATGCCCGATCCCCTGCCGCTGCCCGATGTGCCCAATCCCCACTGTTGCCCGATGTGCCTGCCCATGCCCGATCCCCGCCGCTGCCCAATGTGCCCACCGATGCCCGATCGCTGCCACTGTCTGATGTGCCCACCGATGCCCGATCCCTGCTGCTGCCTGATGTGCCCACCGCTTAGATGGGGTAATTGCCAGGTGGACCGGCACACAGCAAAAAAAAAAACACCGGCCAAAGTCTTCTTTAGAGCGAACACTGTGCTGCACATATACAGCTCAGTATACATTCTGTGCCAGGATTACCGAGCTCCTGCACATGCACGTCGTCTCTTCCCTGCCAATCAAGATGGCCATAAACGGACACCCAAAAGAAGCCGGTGAGACGATGCCATCGCTGGCAAAGGACATCACAAGCATTGGACAGCTAAGGGTAAGGCGTTTCTGACTTCAGTTCTGCTTTAAGAATGTTCGTTTTCATTCTTATTAAACATTCGTGGGGTCCAATCGATGTTCCTTTTAGAATGTAGTGATTACAGAATTTAAAAAGGAGCAGGATGACATTTTTTTTCTCGAACAAATTTCAAACAGTGAATGTGGTTTTTGTTAGGTCAAGTCCATTCGTTTAAAAATCAAATGTTAAAAGAAAATTGAATTTTTAAGTACATTCGAATGACGTTGGTCAAGTCATTAAATGTCCTTAGAATCAAGACAAACATCTGCTGGTGTATGGCCAGCTTTAGTATTCAGTTTTGCTTGTATCCCTGTAAAAGTAGGACTTTGGATTGGAAACACTGGAGGATTGGTATGAAAAATTCTATGTATGGCGCCATAAAATATATAATCTTTATTAATACAGGAAAACAACAACACGCCATTGAAGTAGCGCACACAGCATGACACATGCAATATTATAATGCATTATCACTTCTATCTGGAGAAAGGTTCATTAACTTGAAATAATGATAAGCTAATTCTACTTGTTTGGTTCCAGGCTCTACATTCATTCCTCTGCTCTGTCTTTTTTGTTTACTCCAGTTTCTATATAATATTACGTTCGTGTTTTCTGGCAGAAAGTAAATCGTCTATTTACAGATTTTCAAAACATATTCATCTGTATCCACTGTGCTATGTTCCTTCATATATTATTTAACACATTGTTTTATCAACAGCATGGGAATGAGTTTAAATCTCATACCACAGACATACAGTAGCTGTTGCATTCTCAAACAGTGAGCTCCATCCAGTGGCTTGTGAGTCACATCCGGCACTTCAGACTTGCCGACCGCCCCCTGTATATATACGTCGGCAGAATGGCACGTACAGGCAGAACCACGTACCTGTACGTGCCATTCTTCCGGCGGGTGGGGGGGGTCCGATCGGACCCCCCCCGCCGGCGGGGACGGTCGGGATCGCTTCAGGAGCGATCCGGGATGAGGGGACGGCCAGTGGTTTCTGGCCACCCCCTCGCGATCGCTCCTGGCGAATCAGATGCTTCCTCTGTCTGTGTCAATCAAAACACAGGCAGAGGAAGTGATGTCACGCTCGGTGCGCCGGTCTATGTGACCGGAACGCCGAGCTGTGAACATCTAAAGGTTAGTGCACAAACAGTACACTGACACCAGTACACATAGGCACACAAAACACCCCCCTGTCACCCCCTGATCACCCCCCAGATCACCCCCTCCCCCCCCCCCAGTCACAGTGTCACTAATTGCAGTGATCATTTTTTTACTGATCACTGCATTTAGTGTCAGTGTGACTGTAATAACTGTCAGGGCAGTTAGTTTTAGGTCCAAGGTAGCCCCCCACCCCCCCCCTAATAAAGGTTTAACCCCTTGATTGCCCCCCAGGTAACCCTTTCACCCCCTTTTGCCAGTGTCACTAAGCGATCGTTTTTCTGATCGCTGTATTAGTGTCACTGCTGTCGCTAGGTAACCATTTTTTTTTTTTTAGGTAACCGCCATGTTTATATAGGTTCATAAATAGGTTTATAGGTCAGGTACCCCCATATTACAACCTAAATAAAGGTTTTAACCCCTGATTGCCCCTAGAGTTAACCCTTTCACCAGTGATCACAGTATAACTGTCACTGGTGACGCTGGTTAGCCAGTTAGTTATTTCGTTATTTAGGTTCCCCGTCAGGTTTTTATATAGCGTCAGGTACCCCCATATATTACCTAATAAAGGTTTTAACCCCCTGATTGCCCCTAGTTAACCCTTTCACCCCCTTTTGCCAGTGTCACTAAGCGATCGTTTTTCTGATCGCTGCATTAGTGTCGCTAGGTAACCATTTTTTTTTTTTAGGTAACCGCCATGTTTATATAGGTTCATAAATAGGTTTATAGGTCAGGTACCCCCATATTACAACCTAAATAAAGGTTTTAACCCCCTGATTGCCCCTAGAGTTAACCCTTTCACCAGTGATCACTGTATAACTGTCACTGGTGACGCTGGTTAGCCAGTTAGTTATTTCGTTATTTAGGTTCCCCGTCAGGTTTTTATATAGCGTCAGGTACCCCCATATATTACCTAATAAAGGTTTAAACCCCCTGATTGCCCCTAGTTAACCCTTTCACCCCCTTTTGCCAGTGTCACTAAGCGATCGTTTTTCTGATCGCTGCATTAGTGTCGCTAGGTAACCAGTTTTTTTTTGTATTACTGTTACGGGTGACGCTGGTTAGTTAGCTTGTTTTTTATACTGTTAGGGCACCCGCCATTTATTACCCAATAACGGTTTAACCCCCTGATCGCCCGGCGGGTGATATCAATTAGGTTTTAGGGTCAAATAAGGTCTGCGTCGCCCCAGGTTAGTGCCAGTACCGCAAACACCCACGCACAAAGCATACACCTCCCTTAGTGGCACAGTATCTGAACAGATCAATATCTGATCTGATCAGATCTATACTAGCGTCCCAGCAGTTTAGGGTTCCAAAAAAAAAAACGCATTGTTAGCGGGATCAGCCCAGATACCTGCTAGCACCTGCGTTTTCCCCCTCCCCAGCCCAGCCCACCCAAGTGCAGTATCGATCGATCACTGTCACTTACAAAACACTAAGCACACATAACTGCAGCGTTCGCAGAGTCAGGCCTGATCCCTGCGATCGCTAACATTTTTTTTGTGGTAGCGTTTTGATTCAGTCGCTTCAGTCAGGAGCTTTTTTACCTGTGAATCTCAAAAAAATAAAAAAAAATAAAATAGTTGTCGTTTTATTGTTCTCTCTCTCACTCTATTCTCTCTCTATTGTTGCTCTTTTTTTACTCCATTCTATTCTGCAATGTTTTATTATGTTTTATTATGTTTTATTATGTTTTATCATGCTTGCTTTTCAGGTATGTAATTTTGTTTACTGTGTGTTTTAGTGTTGAGCATTTTTTTGTTTTCAGGTGCGCCATTCAGTTGCAACGCGGATTTATTTATCTTGACAGCAACAGCGTTTGCTCCCACGATACATAAAGCCGCGACTCCAACGCTGTAGGAGGTGATTTCACCACCACAGTTAAAAAAAAGAGCATATATGCCGAAGCATGGGGGCAGCAGGGGGGGGGGGAGGAGCGATTGGCTCCTAATGCCACGTACATACGGTCGAAATTCCGACCGTGTGTACACGGCATAACTTTTGCGGGAGGATGCCCCCATGCATCGGCATATATAAATGGTGCATGTATGCCCATCATTAGAAGTGGGTGGATGAAGGGAGGTATTCTAATGGTGGGCATACCCACCAATCAATCTCTTTTTTTCGTTCAGCCAAGAGGCTGCATGAAAAAAAAAAGATTACAATATATGTCCAGTATGTTGCTGGACTTTGAATGGTTATACCAGAATGATGCCTGCAGGTTTAGGTATCATCTTGGTATCATTCTTTTCAGCCAGTGATCGGCTTTCATGTAAAAGCAATTCTAGCGGGTAATTAGCCTCTAGACTGCTTTTACAAGCAGTGGGAGGGAATGTCCCCCCTCCCGGATATAAACCGCGCCATTGGGAAATTGGGAAAGCATTTTATCACACCAATCTTGGTGTGGTCAGATGCTTTGAGGGCAGAGGAAAGATCTAGGGTCTAATAGACCCCAATTTTTTCAAAAAAAGAGTACCTGTCACTGCCTATTGCTATCATAGGGGATATTTACATTCCCTGAGATAACAATAAAAATCATAACAAAGAAAAAAAATGGAAGGAACAGTTTAAAAATAAAATAAAAAAAGCTAAATAAATAAAAAAAAAAAAAAAAAAAAAAAAAAAAAAAAAAAAGCACCCCTGCCCCCCCTTCTCTTGCGCAAAGGCGTACACAAGCGTTGGTCTGGCGTCATATGTAAACAGCAATTGCACCATGCATGTGAGGTATCACCGCGAAGGTCAGATCGAGGGCAGTAATTTTAGCAGTAGACCTCCTCCGTGAATCTAATGTGGTATCATGTAAAGGCTTTTAAAGGCTTTTAAAAATGTATGTAGTTTGTCGCCACTGCGTGTTTGTGCGCAATTTTAAAGCATGTCGTGTTTGGTATCCATGTACTCGGCCTAAGATCATATTTTTTATTTCATCAAAAATTTGAGCAATATAGTGTGTTTTAGTGCATTAAAATAAAAAAAAGTGTATTTTTTCCACAAAAAATGCGTTTGAAAAATCGCTGCGCAAATACTGTGTGGAAAAAAAAAATGCAACACCCACCATTTTAATCTGTAGGGCCTTTGCTTTAACAATATATATAGTGTTTGGGGGTTCAACGTAATTTTCTTGCAAAAAAAAAATATGTTTTCATGTAAACAAAAAGTGTCAGAAAGGGCTTTGTCTACAAGTGGTTAGAAGAGTGGGTGACGTGTGACATAGGCTTCTAAATGTTGTGCATAAAATGCCAGGACAGTTCAAACCCCCCCCCCCAAATGACCCCATTTTGGAAAGTAGACACCCCAAGCTATTTGCTGAGAGCAATGTTGAGCCCATTAAATATTTTTTTTTTTTTCCCAAGAGATTGAATAATGAAAAAAAAAAAATATATATATTTTTTTTTTACAAAAAGTTGTCACTAAATGATATATTGCTCAAACATGTCATTGGCATATGTGGAAATACACCCCAAAATACATTCTGTTGCTTCTCCTGAGTACGGGGATACCACATGTGTGGGACTTTTTGGGAGCCTAGCTGCGTACGGAACCCCAAAAACCAATCACCGCCTTCAGGCTTTCTAAGGGTGTAATTTTTTTATTTCACTTCTCACTGCCAATCACAGTTTCGGAGGCCATGGAATGCCCAGATGGCATAAAACCCCCCAAAATGACCCCATTTTGGAAAGTAGACACCCCAAGCTATTTGCTGAGAGGTATTGTGAGTATTTTGCAGATCTCGCTTTTTGTCACAAAGTTTTGAAAATTGAAAAAAGAAAAAAAATTTTTTTTTTTTCTTTACTTTCTTCATTTTCAAAAACAAATGAGAGCTGTAAAATACTAACCATGCCTCTCAACAAATAGCTTGGGGTGTCTACTTTCCAAAATGGGGTCATTTGGGGGGGTTTTGTGCTATTTTGGCATTTTATGGCCTTCGAAACGGTGATAGGTAGTGAGGAGTGAAATCAAAAATTTGCACCCTTAGAAATCCTGAAGGCGGTGCTTGGGTTTCGGGGCCCCGTACGCGGCTAGGCTCCCAAAAAGTCCCACACATGTGGTATCCCCATACTCAGGAGAAGCAGCAAAATGTATTTTGGGGTGCAATTCCACATATAACTATGGCATGTGTGAGCAATATATCATTTAGTGACAACTTTTTGAAAAAAAAAAAAATCTTTTTTATTTTTGTCTTTATTCAATCACTTGGGACTAAAAAAAAAAATATTCAATGGGCTCAACATGCCTCTCAGCAAATAGCTTGGGGTGTCTACTTTCCAAAATGGGGTCATTTGGGGGGGTTTTGTACTTCTCTGCCATTTTAGCACCTCAAGAAATGAAATAGGCAGTCATAAATTAAAAGCGGTGTAAATTCCAGAAAATGTACTCTAGTTTGTAGACGCTATAACTTTTGCGCAAACCAATAAATATACGCTTATTGGCATTTTTTTTACTAAAGACATGTGGCTGAATACATTTTGGCCCAAATGTTTGACTAAAATTGAGTTTATTAGATTTTTTTTATAACAAAAAGTAGAAAATCTCTTTTTTTTTCAAAATTTTCGCTCTTTTTCCGTTTATATCGCAAAAAATAAAAATCACAGAGGCAATCAAATACCATCAAAAGAAAGCTCTATTTGTGGGAAGAAAAGGACGCAAATTTCGTTTGGTTACAAAATTGCATGACCGCGCAATTACCAGTTAAAGTAGTGCAGTGCGAAATTGAAAAAAGACCTCTGGTCCTTTGGCTGCCAAATGGTCCGGGGCTGAAGTGGTTAAAGCACAGCCCTATCAGATGCCAATCAGTGCCCATCAGCTGCCAGTCAGTGCCCCATCAGAAACGCCTGTCAGTGCCCATCAAAGTGCCAATCAGTGCCCATAACAGTGCCAATCAGTGCCCACCACAGTGCCAATCAGTGTCCAACACAGTGCCAATCAGTGCCCATCAGTAACATCTGTCAGTACCTCATCAGTGCTGCCCATCACTGCCATCTATTAGTGTCCATCATTGCCACCTGCCAGTGCCAATCAGTGCCGCCTATCAATGCCCATCAGTGCCACCTGTCAGTTCCCATCAGTGCTGCATATCAGTGCTGCCAATCGGTGCCCATCAGTGCCCATCAATTCTACATATCAGTGCCCATCAGTGCCACCTTATCAGTGTCACCTTATCAGTGCCCATCAGTGCCGCCTCATCAGTGCCCATCAGTGTTGCCTCATCAGTGCCCATCAGGGAAGGAGAAAACAAAAATTTATAACAGAAACAAAGAAAAACTTTTTTTTTTTGGTATTTTTTAGTTTGTTTAGCAAAAAAGAAAAACCCCAGTGGTAATCAAATACCACCAAAAGAAAGCTCCATTTGTGGGAAGAAAATTATAAAAATGTAGTTTGGGTACAGTGTTGTATGATTGCGCAATTGTCATTCAAAGTGCGACAGCGCTGAAAGCCGAAAATAGGCCTTGTCAGGAAGGGGGGAAAGTGCCGGTATTGAAGTGGTTAAAACTATTTTTTTATATCTTTTATTTTACTACATAACAAAGGACTCCCGGAGCACTATAGGGTATGCTGAGACCGTGACATCATATGGGGGCGGGGTCACCATGTGACATGAGTCGGTGGCCCCGCCCCTTGTCCCTATATAAGTCACAACACTGCGTGTCTCTGCCATTCCGGCCAGAGAGAGCGACGAGTCAACATCGGAAGAAGAAGAAGACGAAGACGACGACGCAGAAGGCGGCGGCGACAGCGGCAAGAACAGAGACCCCCGAAGACCCCCGAAGACCCCCGAAGGCGGAACGAGACCCCCAGACGACGACGACGCCGGCGACGAATAAGAAAGCCAGGCTCCTCCGCTCGTGAAAGAGCTAGGTAAAAGAGCAGAAGAGAGCGGAGGAGTCCCGCGAGAAGACCCCCCAAGACGGAAGAAGACCCCCGGAGCTGTGCAATAAAAATTTTAAAAAAATAGTGTGTTTTTTTTATTCACACTTTTACACCTTAGGTGAATGGGTAGGGGTACATCGTACCCCATACTCATTCACATAGGGTGGGGGGCCGGTATCTGGGGGCCCCCTTATTAAAGGGGGCTCCCAGATTCCGATAAGCCCCCTGCCCGCAGACCCCGACGACCAATGGCCAGGGTTGTCGGGAAGAGGCCCTTGTCCTCATCAACATGGGGACAAGGTGCTTTGGGGTAGGGGGGCCGCAGGACCCCCTTTCCCCAGGGCACCCCCCATGTTGAGGGCACGCGGCCTGGTATGGCTCAGGAGGGTGGGCGCTCGCTCGTCCCCACCCCCTTTCCTGGCCGGCCGGGCTGCGTGCTCGGATAAGGGTCTGAGATGGATTTGGGGGGGACCCCCACGCCGTTTTTTCGGCGTAGGGATTCCCCTTTAAATCCATGCCAGGTGACGGGGCTAGCGCGGCGGCATGCCTTCGCTAGCCCCGTCTACCTGGAGTCACGTTCTAAATGAACAGACTTTCCTCCGCGTGCGAGGCAAGTCCGTTCATTTCAAAAGTCCCGCGGATTGTCCGCCGGAAAAGTCCGGGCATGTGTGGGCAAGTCCACACGCTCGGAAAGTCCGGCGGACCTCCGCTGGAAAGTCCGGCGGTTTGTCCGCTGGACAAGGTCCGGCGGACAATCCCGACGGAAAGTCCGAGCGTGTGTACGCCGCATTACAGGGATTTGTGTGTTTACACACACAAATCCCTGTGCTGGCTCTCATGCATGTGATCGCGTCCGCTGGCCACGCGCATCGGGTCCCCGCCATGCAGCGGGCACGCGGGGGCCCCCTTTGGCTGCTCTTAAAGAGGAAGACGTACCTGTATGGGGTTTCGCCCAGCGGTGCCATTCTGCTGCAGTATATACACGTGAGCCGGTCGGGAACCGGTTAAGGTACACCCTGCGCCAAAATGTAAAAAAAAAATGGCGTCCCCCCCAAAATCCATACCAGACCCTTATCTGAGCAGGCAGCCCGGCAGGTGGCAGGTCAAGAAAGGGGTGGGGATGGGCGAGCGCCACCCACCTCCTGAACCATACCAGGCCACATGCCATCAACATGGGGGGGGGGGTGGGTGCTTTGGGGCAGGGGGAGCTCTGCCCCCAGCAAAATTACAGATAACCGCATAGAGGTGGGAAGAGCCCGGAGGAGGAATGGGATGTGCTCTCCCTACACAGAACCTAACACAGTAACCCTTTCATGGGTGGACTGTACAGGGCTTTATGTCATTGGACCTGTGGACCTTTTGCAGAATCCCAGGGTGCTGCAGCATCCTGGTTGAAAAACCCTGTACTAGATAACAAAGCTATTGCAATAAAACCAATAATATTCACAAGTACTGTAGTATGAGTCAATGAGCATATCAGTGAAAGTTTGTTTAAATCTCATACCAGAGACATGTCTGCTGCATTATCAAACAGTGATCTCCTTTCAGTGAGTCATATTTGGCACTCCATAGATGTTGCCTTTAGTAGTCCCTCAGCAAGTTCACAGCCTTTTACCTGCTGCATTAAAGGGAAAGTATAATGGTTTTGGGACAGTTTTATTTATTTTTACATTTATTAATTTAAAACAATAAATATAAAACATTTAATAGATAACAAAGGACTCCCAGAGCACTATGGGTGAACTGATCTGTTACAATAAAACAGAGAGTATTTACACGTAGAAGGAGACAAGCTGCATACCAAATCAACCGTCAGAAGAGGCTGTACAGTTGCTGTTTCCAGGCGCACACATATGCACATGCGCCAGCCAAGAACGAGCCGAACAGATGTGGGAAAACATAAACATGCACATAAACAAGCGCATGCGCGAATGCCCATTGGCGAGCGCACATCTGCCAACAAGGCTGGCGCCAAACGGCCTATTTAAATGAAGCTTCGGCACTGGCTAATTGCTGTTTGGTCTACAGCGTTCTGTGTATGTTCCTGATTCCTGTATTTGACCTCTGATCTCGACCCAGCTTGCTCCCGACCATCCCTGTCTACTACTCGTCCTAACCCTTGGCTTCTCCCCGGATCCTGTCTCTGCCTGCTGCTCCTGTTTGATCCTGCATCTGTTGCTGGCTCTGTCTGTGACGCGACTACACTGCTGTCTGTCGTATATGCCTAATCTGCCCGTCCGTTACCGACCTGGCTCGCCTGACCCTGCTTCCAGCTTTTCCAGCCTGCTACAGCTCCTTCAGTCCAGCTCAGCATCTTCAGGCACCTGCTTCCTATTGTGCATCTACAGTCTGTCATCAGCCAAGCCAAGCCAGTCGGCCTGCTTCCAGCCATCCTGCCGGCATGTCTTCCTGTTGTCTCATCTGCTGCTGTCTGCTACTCCCCGTGGGTTTCTGACTACTACCTGCACTACTACCTGCACTACTGGACTGATCATAGGCGCTCTTACCCTGCCGTGCTCTAGCAGCTATTGCCTCACCATCAGTGGCCCTTGAGCCGGAGCTGTAAAAGAGGCCTTCCTCTGCACGTCAGGCTCACCAACCTGGTACGTGACATCAACATACCCTTGCAAGCTCTAAAGCTGGCCATACATGGTTAGATTTTAATTTTAACTTTTACTTATCAGAACATTCATTCTTGCCATCATTGAGTCAACCAATTTAATTTGAAAGCCCTCAGAATTAAGACCTGCTATTTAAATGGATTCCCAGACTTATTAAACAAGTTATATCACAATATGTATGATTTTTCTCCCCAATAAAGACCACATTGACAGTGAAAATTTCATCCTTTCGCAAAACATTTTCTGCTCCTTCTAATTTTTTCATTTGTTCGAAAACAAAAATCTATTTGACTTCAATTATTATTAGAAAATCAAATACATTTTCTGAAAATGAAAATTTTCAAATGAAAATTCTACTGGTGTATGGCCAGGTTTAGAGTAATATGGAAAGGCTTCTGTGATAGCTAAGGAGCAGAACCTTCACCACATCTGGGATAACATTGCCTCTGAAGTGGCCTTTGTGTATAGCAAGTATAGTCTCAATTAAAAAAATTATCACTTTGTAATATACATATAAAAAACACTGAATTGTATTTTTAAAGTCAATATATTAAAAAGAAAATATCATCCCAGTGAACATGCAAACAATTGAGAGACAATTTTCACGTAAATGTTCCATTGTGGGGCATTTACTTTATATAATGTATCAGAACGGTTTAAAAATTACACATGACCTTTTTTTTATTTATTTATTTATTTTGCAATGTACGGTATGTGCATTGTGGTTGACTTCAGTACGTTGTGTGTTGAACTCTACTGTACAGTGTGTAAGTGGGTTGGAAATAGCCAGTTAGGTGCTGTCCCGGATGGGAGGGTGAGAGTTAATACTTTCCTGTTTTTTTGGTTTACACAGGTTTTTTCTCTGGGTCCGACCCATTGATCCTGTGTTATAAAAGGGATGGTGATCTGAAGCAAGAAAGAGACTAGGAGGGTATCAGAACTTGGGTTCTGCCCTGAGGACACCAGCTATTGGAGTATGCCACTGATGTACTTTGTATTATGCATGGACTTTACCTCTGCAGGTATGCCGGGGCAGCACATAGCTTGAGTTAGGATTAGGGACGTAGGAAAGAATAAAGTTCCCACTTGGACATTATAATGTCTTTTGCACTCTCCTAAGTAAAGTTTTTAAACCTTGTTCCCGCCTGGTCTGAAGTTGCAAAATGGGGTGTAATGCAAGTAACTAGCACCATTCCATAGCTCAGGTCAAGAAAGTACTTTAGGGTATGAAGACATCAGTACAAGAGTAAAAACGTGTGGATACATAAGGGTATCTAGAGTAATGGAAGCTACAAGCAGCATGTTGTTAAGCGTGTGCCTGAGATAAGTGGGATAGCCTCTTGCAGGAGAAGTTGTTGTTGGCATTCTCTCCATGAGCGGTCTGTCTCCCATAACAACGGGATGTTGCAACTATGTGCATGGCGGGACCCCATACCGTTACTGGGAGTGAGGTAGCGGAGATACGCTGGACAGGTGAATGTGGACAAGTTTAGCGTGTCCCAAAGTTTAGAGAAGGTGTACATTCCCATGGGGATCCGAGAGTTAAGGGGAGAACAGTTACTTTCATCTCTAAAAGTAGAGGCCTTTTTAGGTCCGAGTATTCCCCCCTCAGTCTTGTCCTGGGGCCAGGGGCGGACTGACCATTCGGCCACTCGGGCACTTCCCGAGGGCCCCGGGCCACTAGGGGGCCCCATCAGGGTTGCCAGCCTCAGTAAAACCAGGGACAGTATGTCAAAATCTGTGGTTTTTTTTACATCTGTTTCTGAAATGTCCCTTACCGACATCCTTTTGGTCTAAAAATCCCAAGATTATAGCTGCCCCACCTCTCCAGTACCTTCTCAGCCAATAGAAAAATGTCTGTGTATACTGTGTGTACATGTATGTGTATACTGTGTGATTTTATACTGTGCGGCCCCATAATCTCTGATTGCCTGGGGGCCCCATAATCTCCTATTGCCCAGGGGCCCCATGAGTTGTCAGTCCGCCGCTGCCTGGGGCATTGATGAAGATGGCACAAAAGTATAGGTATCCCATGTGTAGTAAAGTGATCTGTTACAGATACCTAGTGTAACCCCGAAAGACCCACCCTGGGGTAGGCCTCTCATGTGGCCCTTGCTTGGCGCCCAACAGGAGGGAAACATGGAGGATGTGATGACCAGCCAACAAACCTACACCGCCCTACCAACAAGTGTGTTGGGATGCAATTCACAGTAAATAGTACTGCATTGCACTATGCACAGAGCAGGAGCATGCGTTGCGGCAACATACAAGTGTAACTGGGCCCTCAGTGTTCTCCAAACAGTGCTGTAGGGATGCTGTGTCACTTATGCTGTGGGATGCTGTGTCACTTACAGGCAGCTTTAGTTTTCTATTGTGCAGTTGCAATGTGACCTTTTCTATATTTTTTAAGAAAGGGATCCAATATCCTGTGTTCTTGTGTCCATGTGTCCTCTGTGGGTGGTTTTCCAACAAGGTCATGCAAGGCCTAAGCTGGTGACCTCATCAATCAGGGCAAATCAACCTTGTTAGAAGTGGCAGAGCAAATCAACTATGCTGGCAGGTTGGTAGAGTTGCTTGCCAAATAAACAAACAGGCTGTGCTTTTTAACAGCAGTTATCTATCACATCAGTGACCGGATAGCTTGAATGTTTGTGTGTATGTACAAAGTTGCATGCTTATGTGAACATTCTGGCAGATAACTTTTTGCTCCTATCTTGAATCTTATCATTGCCCCATAACCACCATGAATGTGATCTGATTCTGACAATATTGTAGGATGATAGGGTTTAATACCTATAAGTATGTTGCTGCATCATCCTCCATAACATCTCCAAAATATACCCCATGTTAACCATCAACACCACCATGCTATTAATTCACTCCTTGATTATTTCTTTCTTCCTTAAGTACCCTTTCACACTGGGGCGGTGCGGGCGTCGGCGGTAAAGAAGCGCTATATTTAGCGCTGCTTTACCGTAGTTTTAGCCGCGGTATTCGTCCGCTAGTGGGGTGGTTTTAACCCCCGCTATCGGCCAAAAAAGGGTTAAAACCCCCAGCAAAGCACCTGCAAATCGCCGCTGCAGCGGTGCTTTTCCGGCGGTATTGCCGCGCTGTCCCATTGATTTCAATGGGTAGGAGAGGTATAGGAGCAGTGAATACACCGCTCCAAAGATGCTTCTAGCAGGACTTTTTTTACCGTCCTGCTAGCGCACCGCTCCAGTGTGAAAGCCCTCCGTCTTTCACACTGGAGTGAAAGGACCCGCTTTTTTCAGGCTCTATACAGGCATTATTTTTAGCGCTGTAGCGCCTAAAAAAACGCTTCGGTGTGAAAGGGGCCTTCTATAGACTATTCTCCCTTCAGTGCATCATGAATGCTGCTGCCAGACTCCTCCACCTTACCAACCGTTCAGCTTCTGCTACCCCTCACTGTCAATCCCTCCACTGGCTTCCACTTACCCAACAAATTGAATTCAAAATAGTAACAACAACCTACAACTTGACTGGTCTGCACAGAGCCCTGACCTCAACCTGATAGAACACCTTTGGGATGAATTAAAGCGGAGACTGTGAGCCAGGCCTTCTCGTCCAACATCAGTTCCTGACCTCACAAATGCACTTCTGGAAGAATGGTCAAACATTCCCATAGACACACTCCTAGACCTTGTGGACAGCCTTCCCAGAAGAGTTGAAGCTGTTATAGCTGCAAGGGTGGGCCAACTCAATATTGAACCCTACGGACTATAATGCCCCGTACACACGGTCGGATTTTCCGATGGAAAATGTCCTATCGGACAATGTTGTCGGAAATTCCGACCGTGTGTGGGCTCCATCAGACTTTTTCCATCGGACAAAGTTTTATCTCCTGCTCTCAAATTTTCCGACAACAAAGTCCTATCGGACTTTTTCGAATCGTGTGTAGCGAATTCCGACGGACAAAGTGCCACGCATGCTCAGATCACATTACAAGACCAAAGCTATTGGCTACTAGCCTCTACATACTCCTGTCGTAGGCAACAAACGTCACCACGTTCAGAATGATCGGATTTTCCGACAACTTTGTCCGACCGTGTGTATGCAACACCAGTGTCGGACAAAATCCGTCGAAAAAATCTGATGGATTTTGTGGTCGGATTTTCCGACCGTGTGTATGGGGCGTAATTGGGATGCCAATAAAGTTCATGTGCGTGTAAAGGCAGGTGTCCTAATACTTTTGGTAATATAATGTACCTGGACCCAGTCCCAGGGACAAAGCCTTGAAGACAAGAGACAAGCCCATGGAACATATAAAAATATTAACAATAACATAAAGGACTTTCAAACATCAAAAAGTATGCAAAAAAACATACAGGGAATTTGCATTAACTCCAAGTGCTTTGTAGAGGACACACAAAAATGTCTGAGTCCCGTTAATCCTTTGGATTTGAGCCTGACAAATGAGTAAACAGACAGAGGAAAGAGAAGCTACAAAAGTTTCTCTTTCAGCCCTGAGACGTCAAGCCTACATTGTTACTTTAAAGTATTTTTGTTAGGGAAATATATTTTTGCATATGTCGGTTTGAAATATGCAGCTATTGACAATGACTCATTGCATGCTTTGTACCATCTGGAGGTACTGGCTTCTATCGCTGGTGGAGATTTCATCTTTTAAAGTAAAAAAAAAAAACATTTACTTTATATTATTTAAGTATTAGACTTGTTTAGCTGTAACCTCACGAAGAAGAGTGTTACGCTTTAGAAATGTATATTTTAAAATTGCATTTGAAAGAACATTTTATTTGCTGCAAGTTACTTTATATTCCTACAAAACCAACGCCTGTCCTTTGGCCTTTTATTTTCAGTAAGCAAGAAAATAACAGAACAGAAATAACAGCTGGTTTGGGGACCTGATGCAAAATAACAAATGGTGTATAAAAGACAAATCAGCGCAATGGCAAAAAATACAAAATAATAATAAAAAGATAATAAGCTGCTGAACACCAGGGGTCAAACCTCCAAAAATCCCTCAGCTGAATATGTATAAAAAGATGGCGCAGCGCTAAAATACACCAAAACATTTTTTTGTGTATTTAGCGCTGCGCCATCTTTTTATACATAAAAATAACAAATGGAACTAAAGCAAGCATTGTAGTCCAAAATACTTATGCCCCGTACACATGGTCGGAAACTCCGACCACAAAATCCGTCGGATTTTTCCCGTGCATACACACGGTCGGACAAAGTTGTCGGAAAATCCGATCATCCTGAACGCGGTGACGTTTGCTGCGTACGACGGGACAACGTAGAGGCTAGTAGCCAATAGCTTTGGTCTTGTAATGTGATCTGAGCATGCGTGGCACTTTGTCCATCGGAATTCGATACACACGATCGGAAAAAGTCCGATAGGACTTTGTTGTCGGAAAATTTGAGAGCAGGATCTCAAACTTTTTCCGTCGGAAATTCTGACGGAAAAAGTCCGATGGAGCCCACACACGTTTGGAATTTCCGACAACATGGTCCGATAGGACATTTTCCGTCGGAAAATCCGACCGTGTGTATGGGGCATTACAGTGTATCTAAAGCCAACATCTTTGTTTGTTGTTGTTTTGGATAAAGTAGGTATTTTTTTTTTTGTTTATGTCCCATTGGAAAGATTTCTCTTCACTTCCTGTCAACACAACAGCGCATGCCACCCCCTTTTATTTGAAAATTTGGCTATATGTTTGTGGTGTTGGCATGGGATGCCTCTCCTTGATGTGATGACTCCACTATAGTCAGAGACCAAACAGGATTAGTCCTATTATTGCTATTTACCATCTTATGCTTTGTCTGTCTCCGCTTCTTGTGCTGGGGCCTGCTCCAAAACTGATATTTTTTTGGTATCGATGTGTTTTCACTTGGGTTGGTTGACGTTAATTACCAGTTTTGTGGCCAGGCCTCAAATAAACTTTGTTACACATTTTGAATGGCCAGATCTGGTTTTCTTTAGGCGTAGATCCTTCCACGTCCCTCCGTACTGGGTCGATTGTCTTCTTGACCCTGTGACTGCCCAGGGAGTAGCTGTACCCCCTTTTTAAGGAAGTACAGGGGGTCCCCGGGTTACAAACAAGATAGGGTCTGTAGTTTTGTTCTTAAGTTGAATTTGTTTGCAAGTTGAAACAGGTAAATTTTTTAAGTGTAACTCCAGCTAAAAGAATACTTTTTACGGTTTTTGGATAGCATAGGGAAGGGTTAACACCCTGTAACATTTGGTTTGCTGTCTATGTCCCTGTTCAGAAGATTTCACCTCATTTTCTGTCCCTGTGACAATTGGATTTTGAAAAATTTAGGTTGTTGTGGAAACAAGAATTAGTGATAAAGCTTCAATGGAGACACCTTTTTCCCATAACTCATGATCTCTTATGATCTCATGATGACTCCTTCAGGAGTGAATTTCCCTTCCTAGGGGCAGATTTCCTCTCACTTCCTGTTGTCTCCCTCCGTTTGTAAGTAGGAGTCGTTTGTAAGTCGGAAGTTTGTAACTCAGGGACCCCCTGTATTACACACATTTGGACAAGTTATAGATCAACCATTGATTGTGCTACCATTCTGTCCTGAAGAAGTGGATATATTCCATGCAACATGTTAAAAAGTGAATGGGCGCTCCACTGTTGGCTACAACTCTGCATTTGAGTAATATGCCTATGAACAACTGAAATCACAAACATGTATTAGGCCATTATTGGTGTTAAGCTTCCCTCCCTGGAATGGAGATGTTTTATTGTATATGTAGATACCGTATATACTCGAGTATAAGCTGAGTTTTTCAGCAAATTTTTTGTGTGCTGAAAGTGCCCCCCTCGGCTTATACTCAAGTCAATCACTTTTCTGTAGCAAAAAATGACATTTTCCGACCCGACTTTTCGGCCCTGTATCTCGGGGGCACTTGGTGCTAGGAAAATTTGGCGTGCAAACCCACTGGAACCAACACTACAACATATCCAAATTTGGGGCTCCTAGCATTAAGTGGCCCCGAGATACGGGGCCCCAAAGTCGGTTTAGAAAATGTCATTCTCTGCTGCAGAAAAGTGCTTGACCTTTTCCGACCCAAATTTTGGGCCTCGTATCTCGGGGCCACTTGGTGGCCCAAAACCCCAAATTTGGTGTGCAAACCCAGTGGAATCAACACTACAACATATTAGACATGTGCACAATAGAAAAATGTGTTTAGTTTAGTTTTGTTTCTGTTCGTTTCCGTTGATTCGTAACGATTCGTAAATTCGTAAGCCGCCGGTGTTCGTATTCGGACTCGTTCGTATTTTCGTAGAGTTATTTTTTCGTTGATTCGTTTTTCCGTTAGTCTAATTTTTGTTTATTCGAAATTCGTATTTTCGTATTTTCGTTGTATTTTGTATTCGGACGCATTCGTATTTTCGTAGATTTAGTTACATTCGTACTTTTGTAGGATTGATTTATTCGTACTTTCGTAACATTGTTTTCGTAGATTCGTAATTAGGAGCATAATTCATAATTTTATGTAATGTGTATGCTATTATTACATTGTAAGAGACACGGAATATTACGAATCAACAAAAAAAAAAAAAAGTTACGAATGTACGAAATTTTTCATTCAATCCATTCGAAGCACGTTAAGCAGCGCCATTGTTAGAGACACGGAAAATTACGAATCAACAAACAAAAAAAAAAAGTTACGAATGTACGAATTTTTTCGTTCAATCCATTCAAAGCACGTTAATCAGCGCCATTGTAAGAGATGCGGAAAATTACGAATCAACAAACAAAAAAAAAAGTTACGAATGTACGAATTTTTTCGTTCAATCCATTCGAAGCACGTTAAGCAGCGCCATTGTAAGAGACACGTAAAATTACGAATCAACAAACAAAAAAAAAAGTTACGAATGTACAAATTTTTTCGTTCTTTTAGATTTTTGTTATTTTTGAATCTTTGTTCGGTATTTTTGTTGTTTCTGTTTTTGTTTTCGGATTTTCATTCATTCGTAGTTTTGTTGTTTCTAATTTAATTATTTCGTATTTTTGTTGTTTTTCATATTCGTTCGATTTGATAATTCGTTATTCGTTAAAATTTTTACTAAAGCATTCGTTCATTCGTACGATACGAATGAACGAATATAATGAATTTGAACGGAAAACGAATTCGTAACTAAACGAATTGCACATGTCTACAACATATCCAAATGGATATTTGGAGTGCCTAGCACCAAGTGGCCCCGAGATACAGGGCCCCAAATTTGGTCAACTGTGTCCATCTGCAGCAATGTCATTTCGGGACCCTTTGGGTTCAGAGGCCCCAAATTTTGGCTGCAGCTAGGGGGCATCTAGGAACCCTTAACTACCAAGTTTGAAGTTCAGGGGACCTATGGCTGCAAATGGGCACAGTGAGGCTGCAAATGGGCATTGTTGACCCTCTTTTCCACTTATAGTAGCTGCGCATTCCTCACCCTAGGCTTATACTCGAGTCAATACGTTTTCACAGTTTTTTTGTGGTAAAATTAGTGCCTCGGCTTATATTCAGGTCGACTTATACTCGAGTATATACGGTACCTGTTGATCTGCTGTCTCCAGTGGTACCTCCGCATATAGAAAACATTATCTTCAAATTTTTTTGTTTTAAGATGGTATTTGGTTCCCACAGGGATCACAAAGATGCATCTGAGGACATCGCCCACTCGTTTCCGGCGCTGCAGACAATTAGGAACTATGCACCACATTTGGTGGCAATGTCCTATAGTATCCAGATTTTGGAATCGGATATTTAATTTTGTTTATTCAGTGATGCTAGTCCGCCGGACTTTTGGAAATGAACGGACTTGCCGATCATCGGAAAGTCTGTTCATTTAGCACGTGACTTCAGGTAGACGGAGCTAGCGAAGGCAGTGAATGCCGCCGCGCTAGCCCCGTCACCTGGTATGGATTTAAAGGGAATCCCCATGCCGAACAAACGGCGCGGGGGTCCCCCCCCAAATCCATCTCAGACCCTTATCCGAGCACGCAGCCCGGCAGGCCAGGAAAGAGGTGGGGACGAGCGTGCCCTCAACATTTGGGGTGCCCTGGGGAAAGGGGGGCCGTGCGGCCCCCCCACCCCAAAGCACCTTGTCCCCATGTTGATGAGGACAAGGGCCTCTTCCCGACAACCCTGGTCTTTGGTTGTCGGGGTCTGCCGGCGGGGGGCTTATCGGAATCCGGGAGCCCCCTTTAATAAGGGGGCCCCCAGATCCCGGCCCCCCACCCTATGTGAATGAGTATGGGGTACGATGTACCCCTACCCATTCACCTAAGGTGTAAAGTGTAAAGAAAAAAACACACAATTTTTAAAAAATATTTTATTGCACTGCTCCGGGGGTCTTCTTCCGTCTTGGGGGGGTCTTCTCGCCGGACTCCTCCGCTATTTACCTAGCTCTTTTACCGAGCAGAGGAGCCCAGCTACCTTCTTCGTCGTCGCCGTCGTCGTCTGGGGGTCTCGATCCGTCTTCGGGGGTCTTCCGGGGTCTTTTCTGTTCTTGCCGCTGTCGTCTTCTTCTTCTTCTTCTTCTTCTTCTTCTTCTTCTTCCTCTTCTTCTTCTTCTTCTTCTTCTTCTTCTTCTTCTTCTTCCGATGTTGACGCGACGCTCTCTCTGGCCAGAATGGCAGAGCCACGCTGTGCTGGGACTTATATAGGGACAAGGGGACAGGGTCACATGCTCATGCCACATGGTGACCCCGCCCCGCTATGAGGTCACAGTCCCGGAGGATGCTGGGACTGTGACATCATAGGGGGGCGGGGTCACCATGTGACATGAGCATGTGACCCTGTCCCCTTGTCCCTATATAAGTCCCAGCACAGCGCGGCTCTGCCATTCCGGCCAGAGAGAGCGTTGAGTCAACATCGGAAGAAGAAGAAGAAGAAGAGGAAGAAGAAGGCGGCGGCGCAGCAAGCGGCAACAGCGGCAAGAATAGAAGAGACCCCGGAAGACCCCCGAAGGCGGATCGAGACCCCCAGACGACGGCAAAGACGAAGAAGGTAGCTGGGCTCCTCTGCTCGGTAAAAGAGCTAGGTAAATAGCGGAGGAGTCCGGCGAGAAAACCCCCCAAGACGGAAGAAGACCCCCGGAGCCGTGCAATAAAATATATTTTTTAAATTGTGTGTTTTTTTTATTTACACTTTACACCTTAGGTGAATGGGTAGGGGTACATCGTACCCCATACTCATTCACATAGGGTGGGGGGCCGGGATCTGGGGGCCCCCTTATTAAAGGGGGCTCCCGGATTCCGATAAGCCCCCCGCCCGCAGACCCCGACAACCAACGGCCAGGGTTGTCGGGAAGAGGCCCTTGTCCTCATCAACATGGGGACAAGGTGCTTTGCGGTGGGGGGGGGGGCTGGTACGGCTCAGGAGGGGGGGGCACTCGGATAAGGGTCGGATAAGGGTCTGAGATGTATTTGGGGGGACCCCCACACTGTTTTTTCGGCGTGGGGATTCCCTTTAAATCCATACCAGGTGACGGGGCTAGCGCGGCGGCATTTACTGCCTTCGCTAGCCCCGTCTACCTGCAGTTACGTTCTAAATGAACGGACTGCTCCGTGTGTGGGCAAGTCCGTTCATTTTCAAAAGTCCCGCAGACTTTTTCCCGTGGATTGTCCGCCCGAGAAGTCCGAGCGTGTGTGGGCAAGTCACACGCTCGGAAAGTCCGGCAAAGCCCCGCTGGAAAGTCCGGCGGTTTGTCCGTTGGACTAGGTCCGGCGGACAAAGTCCGAATATGTGTACGAGGCATTAGGCTGTTTACCAGAGGGCTCTCTGGTATTAAATTATCTATAGCTGATGATTAACAAGTTCATATAAGACCCTCTTACTTTCAATCTCTTCTCTTTTTCCCCCTTTTTTTTTTTTTCTCTCTTTGTTTGTTTTTTGGCGACTCAAATATTGTTATTTCGCCATTATTGTGGTTTTATTATCAGGAGTTTGACTAGTGGAGGTTCCATGTAATCTCTTATCCAATGACCCTCTCCTTCCCCTAATTTCCCTTCCTGCCACTCCTATTGTGAAATGGCTGTTTATAATGCATTCCCCACAGCATGTTGTACATTTTGATGCTACTTCAATATGGACCTAGTTTGTACCTACCAACTTTTGCATTGATGACTGTTCACCGTTCTTATACCTCAGGGTGTGTTTACCAGAGGGCTCTCTGGTATTAAATTTGATGATTTTTTTAGATCTTTCTTTCAAGCATCATTAATGTACCAGCGTTCTTATTGCTATGTATACCTGAGAAATGTATGTGTCCTTGTATTTTCGACCATTTATATTTTCTTACTTTTAATAAAAACATTGAAATATAAAATGGATGTGGTACTGGGTTGACCCTCTTCCTATATACAACAGTAAGTAATGTCGCGTACACGAGAGCGGTTTTGCCGTCGGAATAAACTCTGTAGGTCTCTCCGACGGAATTCAAATCAAGCGGTCTTGCCTACACACGGTCACACCAAAGTCCGACCATCTAAAACGCGGTGACGTACAACACGTACGACGAGACTAAAAAAAGAAAAAAATGCAATAGCCAGTAGCCAATTGCTTCCGTCTCGTACTTGCTTCAGAGCATGCATCGTTTTTGGTACGTCGTAACAGCATACAGATGAGCGATTTTCCCCATAGGAATTGGTTCCGTCTGAAAAATTTAGAACATGTTCTCTTTCTAGGTCCGTAAGAATTTTCAGTGTAAAAGTTCCGATGGGGCATACACAGGATTGGAATATATGATAAAAAGCTTCCGTCTGACTTTCTCTATCAGAAATTCCACTCGTCTGTACACAGTATAAAGGCCCATACACACGATCTGACTTTTTGACAACAAACATGCAAATTAGCTATTTTAAGGCAACATCCGACCGTGTGTACGGTCCATCGGACAAACTTTTTCGGTTTTCATCTGACTTTTGTTGGCTGTGCGAACGGACAAACTTTCCGGCAACAAGAGTCCGATGGAGCAAAGTCCGATCGTGTGTACAGAAAACCATAGGACTTTTGTACAAAGTACAAACACGCATGCTCAGAACCAATGCAAAAGATCAGACAACAATACAGAAGTTGACCAAAGGTGGCGGTAAAGAGCAGAAAAACCACTTGATTTGGTGAAAGTTGGCTGAAAAAGTCCTGCCGTGTGTATGCAATACAAGTTCACGGCCGACGCCCTTTGTACAAAAATCCACGGGAAAGTTTGTACAAAGTCCGATCGTGTGTATGAGGCTTAAGAGGAAATCTTTCCAAAGCAAGGGAACTGTGCCTCATTGGACGATTTCCCCTACATTCCTTTTTTGTGGCAGCTCAAAATTTTAGACTCGACTCATTTTCATTCATTCATTCATGGTAACAATAGCTGCAAGGAGAAATGAAAAGAGTACATTTCCCCACCAAACAATAAAACCAGAAAACGTTCTAATACTCCTCTATGTCACCCAAAACAAACCAAATTGAGTTTGAGGTTTTCATATATTTTAAAGGTGATCTCCAACTACAAATAACAAATTAAAAGTGAATAGCCCTTAAAAAAAAACAAAAAACAAAAAAAAAGATTTTGCTGGAATATTCAGCTTCAATCCAGAGATTTCACCTGCAAAATTTTGTTTCTCACTCTAGATATCCTCAGTCTGGTGACCAGGATCATTCAACCCACTTCCACCGAGTCTAGGTTGTCCTGGACTTGTCCCTGCCTTTGACTGGATAGTGAAAAGAGAGGCAGCACAGTGATGAGCCTTCTCATCCAATCAGCATGTCTTTTTGTAAGCGCATGAACTGATTGACTGCATGTGCTGCTTCTTCCTCTGCCAGTCTAAGCTCTGTTATACAGAGACTGTATGAGGCTGACGCCAGGTCATTCTCAGGTACTTACATTGCTTTCAAATAAAAAATAAATGTAATGATGTATTATTGATTAAAAAGCTGCATTAATTTGTGCTGTTTATATCTGCGTAGTGCACTCATAGGTATGGCTTTAATAAGTATGTGGATACAGGTTCTACCATTCAAATTTCATGACACAGTGAGACAGACTTTTCTAAATAATATGCAACTTTATTCAGTGGTCAAATTTTCCCCACTCCCCTTATAGCTGTGTTCCGCCCAAAAAATAAAAAATTAGAAGCCAGCAGCTACACATACTGCAGCTGCAGGCTTTTAACAATAGGACACTTACCTGTCCTGGAGTCCAGCGATGTCGGCACCGCAGCTGATGTTTCCAACAGGTGTTGGGTGCTGCCGCCGCCATTGCGGGTGAGGGAACCTGGCAGTGTAGCCTTACAGCTTCACACCGGGAATCCTACTGCGCATGCGCGAGGCCCCGCTCCTCTCTCCTACTGGCCCGGTGACAGGGAGAGGAGGAGGGAGCCCTGCAGTGATTTCACGGGCCACAGCCTGGACTCCCGGAAGTGGGAACAGGATACCTGTCTAAGACAGGTATCCTGTCCCCCCTCCCCCCCCTGAAAGGTGCCAATTGTGGCACCGGAGGGGGAGAGGAGACAAATGAGCAGAAGTTCCACCTTTGGGTGGAACTCCGCTTTAATACACATCTCTCCATTTCCCCCACAGTACACAAATCACCTTCATACAAGCTGTGACATCATCACCTCTAAAGAGAAACCGCAGCTATGCCAGGGACTTGGAAGAGAAACACCAATGTCTCTTCCTGTTAGTGTGCAGAGACACTTGAAAAAAAGTACAATTCCCATAATGCAATGAGATAGATGTACTGATGGGGAGAGAGAGAAATGTGTATCGGTTAGTGAACTTGAGGAGGGGAGAGATGTACACTGTGGGGAGAGGGAGAGATGTGTACTGAGGGGGGTGGTGAAAATTTGATCCCCACACTCTATGTAATGTACACAAAACTCTACATTATATACATCTGGCCCTTACATTATACACTCCTGACCCTTGCATTGTGTACATTACACACTCTTAAACCTCTGTGCATTACATACTCCTGACAGCTGCACCCTGTGTGTTAAGCTATCTTTTCCCCTACCTTCTGTGTGTCACACTCTCCTGACCCCTGCCCTCTGTGTTTTGAATACTCCTGATTAGAGTTGAGCGGACACCTGGATGTTCGGGTTTGGCGGGTTCGGCCGAACTTCGGAAAAAAGTCCAGGTTCGGGACCGAACTTGACCCGAACTTGACCCCGAACTCCGAACCCCATTGAAGTCAATGGGACCCAGACTTTTGAACACTAAAATGGCTGTAAAAAGGTCATGGAAAGGGCTAGAGGGCTGCAAATGGCAAGAAAATGTTGTTAAGAGCACGGCAAGTGATCTGCAAACAAATGTGGATAGGGAAATAACTTAAAATAACATAAAAAAATAAAAAATAAAAATAAAATGCTGGAGGCCCCCTTCTCAGCAGAAGAGGTACAGGAAGTCATTAAGAACCTCAGAAACTTAACGGCACGATGCTGCACATATGGTGGGAAAACCCCAGAATACGCACTTTCTGGAAAAAATTATTAACTTTCATCAGGAGACTGGGTAGGAGACAATGTGAAGGAACCGGAGGCACTGTCAGCAACCCAATCTACTATCGCCTGTACTTGTCCTGGCCTCAACATTCGTACAGCCTCATTAGGCGCGCCAAAATACCGCTGCAGGCTCTGTCGCCTACTCGCACCTGAGGAAGGTGTTTCACTAGTGCGTGTAGCTGGCACAGATCGACCACGTCCTCTCCCTGCAACAGGAGCGCCACCAGCAGCACCACGACCCGGGCCATGTCCCCTTTTTGATGATCTCCTCATATTTTCAAAATGTATGATCTCGCCCTAAATGGGTGTTTTTGTCAATAGCAGAATACACGTACAGTGTCTAAAGCGTTTATGAACACGCAGAAAATGCTATTGGGAAGAAAAAAAAAACGCAAAATTTATTTTTTTTGCAATGTTTTTCCAATATCAGAATAAACGGATAGTGTCTAAAGCGTTTATGAAAACGCAGAAAATGCTATTGGGGAAAAAAAACCCCCGCAAAATTAAATTTTTTTGCAATGTTTTTCCAATATCAGAATACACGGATAGTGTCTAAAGCGTTTATGAAAACGCAGAAAATGCTATTGGGGAAAAAAAACACTGCAAAATTTAATTTTTTTGCAATGTTTTTCCAATATCAGAATACACGGACAGTATGTAAAGCGTTTATGAAAACGCAGAAAATGGTATTGGGGAAAAAAAAACACTGCAAAATTAAATTTTTTTGCAATGTTTTTGCAATATCAGAATACACGGATAGTGTCTACTATCCGTGTATTGTATGAACACGTATGAACACGCAGAAAATGCTATTGGGAAAAAAACACTGCAAAATTAAAGTTTTTTGAAATGTTTTTCCAATATCAGAATACACGGATAGTGTCTACAGCGTGTATGTATGATGTATGTATGAACACACAGAAAATGCTATTGGGAAAAAAAAGCTAAATTAAATTTGTATGCAATGTTTTTCCAATAGCAGAATACACACAGACTATGGTGTATCTCTTACTATATGCAGTGTTGGTCCTAATGGTGCACTGAGCTTGCAGGTAAAACTTTTATATTTTGTCTGGCACTGGCCTCATGGCACTGTTAAAAGACTGTGCACTGCACCCCAGCCAGGGTACAATTGATTTAGGAATCTCTTCAATAATTCTCTCTGCCTCTTTCTCTTTCTTACTAAAGAAACTCCCTACTCTACTCTAGCTATGTAGATCGCTCACTGATCTAACTAATTAGAAGCAAAGTTAAGGAATGCTGACTGCCTGACTGACTGAATCACACTAATGCCCCGTACACATGAAGGGACTATCCCGCGGGATTATCCCCTGGACTCAAGTCCAGGGGATAATCCCCTCGTGTGTGGGCCTTCGACGGACTTTTTTTCAAAAAGTCCGGCGGACTAAAGTTTTAAGTTTTGTTTTAAAATTATCCGCTGGACTTAGCAGTCCAGCGGACAATCCCGCCGTTAGTAGGCTAGTCCGCCGGACTTTTGAAATGAACGGACTTGCCGCTCATCGGAAAGTCCGTTCATTTAGCACGTGACTTCAGGTACGTAGCTAGCGTAGGCAGTAAATGCCGGCGCGCTAGCTCCGTCACCTGGCATGGATTTAAAGGGACTCCCCACGCCGAAAAACGGCGTGGGGGTCCCCCCCAAATCCATCTCAGACCCTTATCCGAGCACGCAGCCCGGCAGTCCAGGAAAGGGGTGGGGACGAGCGAGCGCCCCCCCCTCCTGAGCCGTACCAGGCCGCGTGCCCTCAACATGGGGGGTGCCCTGGGGAAAGGGGGGCCGTGCGGCCCCCCCACCCCAAAGCACCTTGTCCCCATGTTGATGAGGACAAGGGCCTCTTCCCGACAACCCTGGCCGTTGGTTGTCGGGGTCTGCGGGCGGGGGGCTTATCGGAATCTGGGAGCCCCCTTTTATAAGGGGGCCCCCAGATCCCGGCCCCCCACCCTATGTGAATGAGTATGGGGTACGATGTACCCCTACCCATTCACCTAAGGTGTAAAATGTAAAGTAAAAAAACACACTTTTGAAAAAATAATTTATTGCACTGATCCGGGGGTCTTCTTCCGTCTTGGGGGTCTTCTCGCCGGACTCCTCCGCCATTTACCTAGCTCTTTTACCGAGCGGAGAAGTCCGGCTACCTTCTTCATCGTCGCCGCCGTCGTCTGGGGGTCTCGATCCGCCTTCGGGGGTCTTCCGGGGTCTCTTCTGTTCTTGCCGCTGTCGTCGCTTTCTGCGCCTTCTTCTTCTTCCGATGTTGACACGTCGCTCTCTCTGGCCGGAATGCCAGAGCCGCGCTGTGCTGGGACTTATATAGGGACAAGGGGACAGGGTCACATGCTCAGGTCACATGGTGACCCCGCCCCCTTGTGATGTCACAGTCCCAGCATCCTCCGGGACTGTGACATCACAAGGGGGCGGGGTCACCATGTGACATGAGCATGTGACCCTGTCCCCTTGTCCCTATATAAGTCCCAGCACAGCGCGGCTCTGGCATTCCGGCCAGAGAGAGCGACGTGTCAACATCAGAAGAAGAAGAAGAAGAAGGCGGAAGAAGAAGAAGAAGGCGGCGCAGAAAGCGACGACAGCGGCAAGAACAGAAGAGACCCCGGAAGACCCCCGAAGGCGGATCGAGACCCCCAGGCGACGGCGGCGACGACGAAGAAGGTGGCCAGACTTCTCCGCTCGGTAAAAGAGCTAGGCAAATGGCGGAGGAGTCCGGCGAGAAGACCCCCAAGACGGAAGAAGACCCCTGGAGCAGTGCAATAAATTATTTTTTCAAAAGTGTGTTTTTTTACTTTACATTTTACACCTTAGGTGAATGGGTAGGGGTACATCGTACCCCATACTCATTCACATAGGGTGGGGGGGCCGGGATCTGGGGGCCCCCTTATAAAAGGGGGCTCCCAGATTCAGATAAGCCCCCCGCCCGCAGACCCCGACAACCAACGGCCAGGGTTGTCGGGAAGAGGCCCTTGTCCTCATCAACATGGGGACAAGGTGCTTTGTCCCCATGTTGATCCATGCCAGGTGACGGAGCTAGCGCGCCGGCATTTACTGCCTACGCTAGCTACGTACCTGAAGTCACGTTCTAAATGAACGGACTGCTCCGTGTGTGGGCAAGTCCGTTCATTTTCAAAAGTCCCGCGGACTTTGGCCAGCGGATTGTCCGCCGGAGAAGTCCGGGCGTGTGTGGGCAATTCACACGCTCGGAAAGTCCGGCGAAGCCCCGCTGGAAAGTCTGGCGGATTGTCCGCTGGACTAGGTCCGGCGGGAAAAGTCCCTTCGTGTGTACGCGGCATAACTCCTAAAATCCTCTCAGCAGCACAGGAACCTGTCTATAGCAGAATGACGCTGTGTGCTGTGTGTCTGGACTATATATAGAGGCTGGGTCACATGCTGCACTGCCCAATCACAGCCATGCCATTAGTAGGCATGGCTGTGATGGCTTCTAAGGGCACACTAGTGAAACGATCGTCGATTGGCTGCCCTGCAGCTGTTAAAAAGGCGCCAATACAGCGCCGAACACCGGACCCGAACCCGAACTTACAGCCAATAGTTCGGGTTTGGGTCCGGGTCCCGAACACCCAAAAGTCCGGTACGGACCTGAACTTTACAGTTTGGGTTCGCTCAACCCTACTCCTGATCCTTGCACTCTAAAGCGGAAGTAAACCCATCAATTTAACAGTCTAAAAAAAAAAGGCATGCCGTGAATGCTAACTGCACATTGGCTGTGCTCTCAACCAAACAGTCAAACCATCCAATGGCTGGTGTCATAACGGATCACATGTGCAGCACCGTGGCAGTTGAAGATTAAACAGAGGCAAAGATGGCAGCTTCCTTGGCTGAAAACGATAGGGGAGTTTACTTCCACTTTAAGCACTTCTGAACTTTGTGTAATAAATAGTCCTGATTCCTACACTCTCTGCAATACAAATTCCTGACCCATGAAATTTGAGTGATACTCCTGAGCGCTGTGCCTAAGGTGCCTCAGTTTGGCGGACTCCATTTGCTTAGCGGGGGATCGATTCGCTGAGGAGGTGGATGACAGGTCCATCTCCACTCACTGCATAGGACAATACTTACCTTTAGTGGGTTTTTGCCTTTGCGCTGCTGTGTCCCGTTTAGGAGAAATCTTCCACATCTAATGCCTCCTCACTAGGGTTGAGCGAACCCGAACTGTAAAGTTTGCGTCCGTACCGGACTTTTGGGTGTTCAGGTCCCGGACCCGAACCCGAACAATTGACTGTATGTTCGGGTTCGGGTCAGGTGTTCGGCGATGTAATGGTGCTTTTTAAAGTCTTTTAAAAGCACTCGCAGCTATAATGAATTATCGACTCCCGTAATACAGAGAACAGTCATTGAAAGTCATTGATTTTTAAAAAGTTATTGTCATAAAAAGTGTTTGGGGACCAGGGGACATGTCAATGCAAAAAAAAAAACATCAATGCAAAAAAAACTTTTAAAAACGGCCGTTTTTTCGGGAACAGTGATTTTAATAATGCTTAAAGTAAAACAATAAAAGTGTAATATTCCTTTAAATTTTGGACCTGGGGGGTGTGTATAGTATGCATGTAAAAGGGCGCATGTTTCCCCGTGCTTAGAACTGTCCATGCACAAAGTGTAATTTTTGCAGGAAAAAAAGCTATTTAAAATCACTTGCGGCTATAATGAATTGTCGGCTCCCATAATACAGAGAACAGTCATTCATTGAAAGTCATTGATCAAAAAAAAAAAAAAAAAAAAGTGTAGGGGTTCCCCCAAATTCAATTACCAGGCCCTTCAGGTCTGGTATGGATATTAAGGGGAACCCCGCGTCAAATTAAAAAAAAAACATCGTGGGGTTCCCCCTAAATATCCATCCCAGACCCTTCAGGTCTGGGATGGATTTTAAGGGGAGCCCTGCGCCAAAAAAAAAAAAAATGGCGTGGGGTCCCCCTCAAAATCCATACCAGACCCTTATCCGAGCACGCAACCTGGCAGGCCACAGGAAAAGAGGGGGGACGAGAGCGCCCCCCCCTCCTGAACCGTACCAGGCCACAATCCCTCAACATTGGGAGGATGCTTTGGGGGTCTGTGACCCCTCAAAGCACCATGTCCCCATGTTGATGGGGACAAGGGCCTTTAGTAAAGTCTTCTTTCATCTTCTTTCTTCTGGTCTTCTTCCTTCTTCCTTTCTTCATCCTTCGGTTTCTTCATCTTCTTCTTCCATCTTCTTCTTCCTCCGATCCGCTTCTTCTTGCTCTGGTCTTCTCGTCCGGCATCTTCTTCCACGGCATCGGCATCTTTTCTTTTTTGTCGGGACGCTCCGCGCAATGGGAGGCTCCTGCTTTGTGAGGCTTCACTTCTTCTGACAGGTCATTTATAACGGAGGGCGGGGCCACCTGGTGACCCTGCCCCCCTCTGACACATGGGGACTTCCCTATGGCTTTCCCCATGATGTCAGAGGGGGGCGGGGGTCATCCGTTATAAAAGACCTGTCAGAAGAAGCAAAGCCTCACACAGCGGGAGCCTCCCATTGCGCGGAGTTGGCCCAACAAAGAAGAAGAGACGCCGATGCCGTGGAAGAAGATGCCGGACGAGAAGACCAGAGCAAGAAGAAGCAGTTTGTAGGAAGAAGAAGATGGAAGAAGAAGATGAAGAAACCGAAGGATGAAGAAAGGAAGATGGAAGAAGACCAGAAGAAAGAAGATGAAAGAAGACTTTAATAAAGGAATTTTCAAAGACCGTCTCCTGTCATTTTTAAAATTGTTGTCACTTTTTTGGTGAAATGGTAGGGGTACTTTTGTACCACCTTACCATTTCACACAGGGGGGGAGGCCGGGATCTGGAGGTCCCCTTGTTAGAGGGGGCTTCCAGATTCCGATAAGCCCCCCGCCCGCAGACCCCCACAACCACCAGCAAGGGTTGTGGGGACGAGGCCCTTGTCCCCATCAACATGGGGACATGGTGCTTTGAGGGGTCACAGACCCCCAAAGCATCCTCCCAATGTTGAGGGCATGTGGCCTGGTACGGTTCAGGAGGGGGGCGCTGTCGTCCCCCCTCTTTTCCTGCGGCCTGCCAGGTTGCATGCTCAGATAAGGGTCTGGTATGGATTTTAAGGGGGACCCCATGTCAATTTATTTTTTTTTTTGGTGCGGGGGTTCCCCTTAAAATCCATCCCAGACCTGAGGGGTCTGGGATGGATATTCAGGGGGAACCCCACGTCATTTTTTTTAAATTTGATGCGGGGTTCCCCTTAATATCCATAGCAGACCTGAAGGGCCTGCTAATTGAATTACCAGGCCCTTTTTTTTTTATCAATGACTTTCAATGAATGGCTGTTCTCTTTATTACGGGAGCCGACAATTCATTATAGCCGTGAGTGATTTTAACTAGCTTTTTTTCCTGCAAAAATGACACTTTGTGCAGGGACAGTTCTAAGCACGGGAAACATGCGCCCTTTTACATGCATATTGTTTCACTTTAAGCATTATTAAAATCACTGCTCCCGAAAAAAAACTGCAGTTTTTAAAAGTTTTCTTTGCATTGATACATGTCCTCTGGGGCAGGACCCCGGTCCCCAAACACTTTTTATGACAATAACTTTTTAAAAATCAATGACTTTCAATGACTGTTCTCTGTATTATGGGGGCAGGAGCCGACAATTCATTATAGTCGTTCGGGTCCCCATTGACTTCAATGGGGTTCGGGGTCAAGTTCGGTCCCGAACCCAAACTTTTTTCTGAAGTTTGGCCGAACCTGCCGAACCCTAACATCCAGGTGTCTGCTCAACTCTACTCCTCACCCTCGCCACCATAATCTCTAGGGCTCAGGGGTTAAAATAACTAAGGGAGCTTACATAGGCACTCATCAAGAGGACCTGACTATGGCCACTGCTTCTATGATTGAAATACAATATATGAATGGAGGAAGGGCAGATGATTGAATGGCCCTCCTCCATTCATAGATTCTGTTTCATTCATAGAAGCTGTACTACTGCCTCTATGAATAGAGTAGCCAGACAGAAAGGGTGGGCATAGTGGGGCACTCGTGATGAGAGCCTATGACTACTCCTTTAGTTCTATTCCCCCCCTGCCGCACCGCAAGATTGTGGCAGGGGCATTGGAGGAGGAGGATTACTGCTGAACGATGACACAGCAGCACAAGGGACACATCTCACTGAATGGTAAGTAATCTCCCTTGTGCTTATTTTTTTAAAGTAAACTTAGGCTCCAACGTGACTCCCTCCCTGCGATGTCATTTTTAATTCAGTGCAACTTAATAATATATTCATCGGTGGTGTATTATAAAGCTTTCTCCAGACCATCCACTTCTGCTGAATGATTCTCCTTGCACACTACAAATTATGTATGTTTGATTAAACTTTTTTATTAGCTGAGATAATGAAAATTGTGGCTATTTAGGCCCCAGGGCTTTGCTGTCTGCAAGTGAGAAATTTATCAGCAGAAGCTTTGAAAGCAGCTCTTACAAAAAAAAGCCATTGAGTTGACATTTCTAATCTTTTATTCGGCTAATATATAATTACATTGTACTTTAATGAAGATCTGAATAATCTTCCATTTTGAAGCAGACAAAGAAGACAAATGTTATTGCTCAGAACAGGAAGATTATAGATTTTATATTTTTTTTTTACTAGATGTTCAATTTAACATACAGTTCATTAATATAATATTTCGGAATATAAAACATCATAACCAATGCTGCATACCAAAGAAATCAGTTATGCCGCGTACACACGAGCAGAATTTCCGTCTCAAAAATCTTGGATGTTTTTTCCGACGGAATTCCGCTCAAGCTTGGCTTGCATACACACGGTCACACAAAAGTTCTCTGAACTTTCGTCCGCCAAGAACGTGGTGACGTACAACACTATGACGAGCTGAGAAAATTAAGTTCAATGCTTCCGAGCATGCGTCAAATTGTTTCAGAGCATGCGTGATTTTTTGCATGTCCGAATTGCATACAGACGATCGCATTTTCGTATAGGAACTTTTCCTGACCGAAAAATAGAGAACATGCTCTTGATCTTTTGCTGGTGGGAATTCGGCCAGTAAAAGTCCGATGGAGCATACACACGGTCGCATTTTCCGACCAAAAGCTCTCATTAGTCTTTTGCTGGCCGAATTTCCGATCGTGTATGCGCGGCATAAGTTGTGAAAACAGATCATTGTGATGTAGAATCTACATTGTAGCGCATACAAATCACTTTTTATTTTTAAATTTAACGTGCCATTGTTGAATAAACAGCAGTGGAAATGTGAAAGGCTTGGAATCTTTATGAATACCGGTAAGTAAAAATGCATCAGAGTAGCTCAGCCTGGGGCGGAGACTGTGTTGGAAGACAGCTTTATTCAATAATCTCTACAGTTGGATTTTCATGGAGTGCAGCTTTTTTTTTCTATTTCCTAATGTTGGCTGGGCAGGATGGGCTCACAGACCAGCACCTAAGCAGTGGAACACTTATGCCCTATACACACGAGCGGATTTTCTGTCGGAAAAAACTTGGATGTTTTTTACGACGGAATTCCGCTCAAGCTTGGCTTGAATACACACAGTAACACAAAATTTCTCGGAACTTTCGACCGTCAAGAACGCGGTGACGTACAACACTACAACGAGCCGAGAAAATGAAGTTAAATGCTTCCGAGCATGCGTCAAATTGTTTCCGAGCATGCGTAGGAATTTTGCGCGTCGGAATTGCTACAGACGATCAGAATTTCCGATCGGAACTTTTTCCGACCGAAAAATTGAGAACCTGCTCTCAAACTTTTGCTGCCGGAAATTCGGCCAGCAAAAGTCCAATGGAGCATCGGTCTTTAGCTGGCTGAAATTCTGATCGTATGTACGTGGCATTAGAGTTAACACTCACCAGAATACCTTATTAACCAGCTTTTGCTTGCAGTGTCACTTCAAACATCAAGGAGCTGGTACAACACACTCGAGGATCGCTTCAAGGGTTGTTGATCTTATCAAGAAAAAACAACTCTACATAGCGTAATCCCATTAATATTCCAAATCTATTAGTAAATCATCTTCCTTTAAAATCACACTTACAAACATAGCTGAAATAAATGCGACAATAATCCCCACATCAGTCCTATATCTGCTGGAAAGTTTGTATATAGCTTCTCACCCCACAATGCTACTCGCTTAGTGGCGGTGTCTGTCCCATCGGCCGAGTTAAAAAAAATTAAAATAAACATGTTATACTTACCTGCTCTGTTTAATGGTTTTGCACAGAGCAGCCCTGATCCTCCTCTTCTCGGCTCCCCCCCACTGGTGCCCCTGGCCCCTCCCTCCTGCCAAGGCCCCCCATAGTAAGCAGCTTGCTATGGGGACACCTGAGCAAGCTCGCTCCGAAGACGTTGCTCTCTGTGCCTATTTACACACGAAGCGTGGATCGGCCCCATATCCACACTGCTCACTGTCGGTGATTGACAGTAGTTGGAGCCAATGGCTCCTGCTACTGTCTCAGCCAATGAGGAGGGAGAGACTCAGGAGAGCTAAGGCTCTTGTACATAGTGCTAGAGGAAGATCGGGCAGCTTGCTATGAGTGGACCCAAGCCGCTGCTCTGCATGTCCATTCACACACAGAGCTGCACCTCGGCCCTGCCTCCTCTCCCTCCTCATTGGCTCACTTGGCTGTGGCAGCCAATGAGGAGGGAGAGTCCTCAAAGTGCTGAGGCTCTCGTGCACATTGCTGGATTGTGATGGGGCTCAGGTAACTATTGCAGGGGGCTGGGGAGGCTGCTGCACACAGAAATCTCTTTATCTTTATACATGCATAAAGGTAAACACATCCTGAGCCTTTATAACCACTTTATTCAGCAATACATTCTAAAGAGACATGCCCAAGACTGAGCCTGTATTGTCAGTGCACATGGAACTGTGCTGCAGCCTCTGTACTAGTAAGGGATACCTGGGCACATTCTCAGCTACCCCTCTAGGGGCAAGCGCTACACCATATATAATACAATATCTACAAAAAGTCTGTCTTTTTACACTTGACATATTAAAATCTTTAATGAACTCCTCAAAGTGTTTTATCTTGAGCACACTGATCTCTACATCTGGTAGACACAGAGTATTTATCCAAGCAATACACAGCTCAAAAGTTGGCTGATTGCTGCTGATTCAACCAAAATGTAAGTCTTTGGTAGCCTTGTTGGCACCAATTGGCACAACAGATGATTTAAAAATTGAAGAAGCTGGATGAAAAATTATTGGCAGAACAGTGACTGCATCCTAACTGCCTGAATACCTGAACATCCTATCAGATGCAGTCACCTTTCAGGTATTCAGGCAGTCATAGGAGTTGCCAGTGGTGAGTTCTCCACCCTGTGTAGCACAGATGGGGGAATCAATTGATTACTCTCGTTCAGCTCATGGCATTGAATGATCAAAATATACACTAACCTAAGGCCCCTTTCACACATGCGGACCGTATGTCCGTTTTTCATCCATCCGTTTTTGGATGAAAAACGGACATACATGCATGTCTATGGGGTAGCGGGTGTCAGCGGATAAGCATCCGCTGACACCCGCTATTGTCCGCCTCCGTAATTGTCCGGTTCTGCAGACGGAGGAAAATCCTATTTTTGAGCAACGGATCTTCACGGGGCGGATCATTACGGATCCGCCCCGTGTGAAAGGACCCTTAGTCTTTTATGAATCATGGTTCTCATATAATGCTTTATTAGTGCCAGTTTGCGTAATGATCCTTTTCCCATGAACAACTAGTGTGACCATCATACCTAATAGCTAATTCACACTAGAAAAATGCCAATCTCTGTAAGGGCACACAGGAAACAATTGTTTTCAACAAGTGTGTTCACACTTAAACAAGCCTTTGGATGAGCTGCAGTTTGGAAATCTACAACGTGTTAGACATGTGCACAGCAAAAAAATTCGTTTATTTTCGTTTAGTTTTTTCCGTTTCCGAAAAAAAATAGTTTTTTTTCGTTTCGTTTTTTTAGTTTCCGTTGATTCGTAACGATTCGTACATTCGTAAGTCGTCGGTGTTCGGATTCGTAACGATTCGGACATTTGTAAGTCGTCGGTGTTCGTATTCGTAACGATTCCTACATCCGTAAGAGTTATTTTTTCGTTGATTCGTTTTTTCGTTAGTTTAATTTTCGGACGCATTCGTATTTATTCGTACATTCGTAACATTCGTAGATTCGTAATTGGAGCATAATTCATAATTTTTATGTAATGTGTATGCTATTATTACATTTTAATAATTTACGAATCGAAAAAAAAAGTTACGAATCGAAAAAAAAGTTACGAATGTACGAATTTTTTCGTGCGTTTTCGTTTTTCGGATTTTCTTCATTAGTACATTCGTTGTTTCTGATTTGTTTTTTTTCGGATTTTCGTTGTTTTTCGGATTCGTTCGATTCGAATGATTCGTTAATCGGATTCGTACGATTCGAACGATTCGTTATTCGGATTCGTACGATTCGAACGATTCGTTCATTCGTACGAAAACGAAAATAACGAAAAAAAACGAAAAACGAAACGAATTGCACATGTCTACAACGTGTCTGCATGCTTCCATCCCGCAGCTTTGTTTCTTTATGTGTTCCATTGAGGTAGCCGGTGTTAGAAACTTTCCTTTATCTAATATCTAATATTTCTGCATTACCAATACTAACAGGCATAAATGTGTTGGATCTTGAAAGTATGATTGAGTTGTATATATTTATCTCTTCTAGATTTGGGAAAGTAACAACTAGATTTTACAGTCTGTGTTAATAGATATAGTGGAACCTCGGATTAAGAGCATAATCCGTTCTAGGTAAATGCTCGTAATCCAAAGTACTCGCATATCAAAGCGAGTTTCCCCATTGAAGTCAATGGAATCGAAAATAATTTGTTCCGCATTGACTTCAATGGCATGCAATACCGCATGCGGCCAGGGGTGGGGGGGGCGCTGGAGAGCCTCGGAAATGGCTGGAAAGGCCCGAGGACACTTCGGCTGACCTCAGTAAACCTCGGAAAGGCTCAGAAACTGAGTATTTCCGTGTCTTTCCGAGCATTGCCGAACAGCGCAGATCGGCTGTAATCTGCGTCGTTCGGCTCTTCTCAGCTCCGGCGCCCCCGCACCTCAGGCCAAATGCGGTACTGCAGTCCCTATTTGCTTGAATTCTGCTCGTCTTGCAAGACAACACTCGCAAACCAAGTCAGAATTTAAAAAGAAAAGCTCATCTTTCAAAATGCTTGTTAATGGCATTACTCGTAAACCGAGGTTCCACTGTATACAGTATCTCACAAAAGTGAGTACACCCCTCACATTTTTGTAAATATTTTACTATACCTTTTCATGTGACCACACTGAAGAAATGACACTTTGCTACAATGTAAAGTAGTGAGTGTACAGCTTGTATAACAGTGTAAATTTGCTGGGGTCCCCTGCCTGGAGCGCCGGCAGGGGACCCCAGTAGAAAAGGATCAGGGCTGCTCTGTGCAAAACCATTGAACAGAGCAGGTAAGTATAGGCATTTGTAATAATAAAAAAAAAAAACGTTCACAACCACTTTAATGTAAACTGACCATGGCAAGCATGGAAGCAAATCCATGCCTCAGTTTGTACCCATCGGCTGTTAAGAAATACAGGATGCTGTGCTCACGCACAGCATGCCTGCCTCTCCTGTAGTCTGTTTGCCTGCCACACCCCCTGCCCAACCCTGCCTGATTGATTGACAGGTGCTCCTGGTCAGAGTTTTGCTGTCAAACCTAAGGTTGTAGCTTTGTTAGCCTGTAGGAGGAGTTTGAAAGGAACCTCCTTCTGCATTGCAGCGCCAGCCATTGGAATGCACACAGCAGGAACGTACTTTCTGCTGTATGTGAGGATATACTGTATAGTACCCGTCCACCACTATCAGGAAGTAAAAAAGCTTTGAAATCCAATGACTGCAAAAAAAATAAAATAATTGTGAGTGCAATGTTAGCACACTAGTTGCTGTGTTAGCGTTGGATTCAACGTGTGCATTCACATATACTTTAACTTGTATGGTAACAAGGCATAACCTTTTCTAAATATGCTCATCTTAGTGAATCGGTACATACTGTACCTTAGATAAAATAACACTGGAAAGGGAAAGATAAAACTACAGTTTTTCTCATCAACAGACATTGATCTAAAAAAGGCTGCAAAAAAAAAATAAAAAAGCTATCTACAGTGCTTCAAGGAGGGGGTGCGAGGCTTTTGGACATAACATCCCAGCTGCTGACCTCCAATGCTCTTGCTTTGGATGGTTTAGCCAGTTCAGCAGCTCAGAGAATTCAAAGCTGAATCCAAGTGGATAGAAAAAAAAAAATTGCGTATAATCCAGTTATATACAGTATTTGTTACAATCTTTAAGGCCCATACACACTTTTGTTATGTATGTAATGCACATTAACACAACACGTGGCAATGCACCTTCTCTCTATGTGGTGTGTTATAAACAGTGTTGGTCATCTTACTTTAAAAAAGTAATTAGTTAAGTTACAAATTACTTCTCCCAAAAAGTAATTGCGTTAGTAGCTCAGTTACTACATTGGAAAAGTAATTAGTTACGCAGCAAACTAACTGACTTTTTAAAAATATTCTATACGTGTAACTAAGGGGCGGGTCTAGTATTACTGTAAGCAAGGGGCGCATTTATTATTATTGTTATATATCGTGTAACCAAGGCGCTGCTCTATTATTACTCTAACCAAGGGGCAGATCTGTTATAGCGTGTAAGCAAGGGGCGGGTCTATTATTATTATATCGTGTAAGGGGCGGATGGCTACAGAAGAGGGCGAATGTTAAATTAATGGGCAGAGCTCGATATATAACAATAATAATAAATGTGCCCCTTGGTTACAGTAATACTAGACCCGTCCCTTAGTTACACGATAGACACCCCTTGCAAAGTAGCACGAGCATCGGAAGCGTGCGGCATCGCCTCGTACAATTACATGTTAACTGCGCCTGCGTGGTGTAGAGATCATTTAGAGCTGTTTAGGTTCGGCAATTTTCGTAAGCTCCATAGTCCTTCGTACTGCGCAAGCGCTGCGCCTGCGCAGTACAGGGGGTCCTTATCCGGCGGGGGAACTTTTTCGTCAGGACATCGGAATTACACTACTGCCATCTAGTGGCGGTAGATGTAATTGCGGTAACGCCGCCCAAGTAATGGGAACTGCGTTACCATGAGGGGAAAAGTAATCAGTTAGATTACTCGTTACCCTCTAAAGTAACTGCATTAAGTAACTCCGTTTATTTTAACTCAGTTACTTACATCACTGGTTATAAAGGGGTCACACGTTTTTTTTTTTTTTTTTATTATCCATTGTGGTGTGTTGGCAGTCCATCCATAAAGAATGGGCTGCCCTAATGCAATGCATGTTAACGTGTGCTATAATGCATGTTAACAAGCATGCATTAACCATGTCAACACAGGGCACTTATACACCTTCCTGCCCAGACCAATTTTCAGCTTTCAGCGCTGTCGCAATTTGAATGACAATTGCGCGGTCATGCTACACTGTACCCAAACTAAATTTTTATTATTTTGTTTCCACAAATAGAGCTTTCTTATGGTGGTATTTGATCACCTCTGTGATTTTTATTTTCTGCTAAACAAAATAAATAAATAACAGTTTCTGTTACAAAACTTTGTAAATAAGTACCGTTAGTTTTCTCCTTCACTGATGGGTACTGATGGAGCTGCACTGACGGGCACTGATAAGGCGGTACTGATGGGCACCGATGAGGTGGCACTAATTAGATGACACTGATGGGCACTAATATGCAGCACTTATGGCGCACTGATATGCAGCACTGATGGGCACTGATATGCAGCACTGATTGGTACACATAGGTGGCACTGAAAGGCGGCTCTGATGGGCACTGAAAGGCAGCACGGATGGTCACTGATAGGCAGCACAGATGGGCACTGATAGGTGGCATGGGTGGGCACTGATAGGTGGTACTGATGTACACTAATAGATGGTACTGATGGGCATCACTGATTGGCAGGCATTATTGTTTGGCACTGATTGACATCCATTGTGGGCACTGATTGGCATCCCTGGTGGCCATGGGTGGCATACCTGGTGGTGACTAGTGGTAGGCATCCCTGGTGGTCCTGGTAGCGTCCCTGGTGGTCCTGGTGGCATCCCTGGCGGTCCAGTGTGGGCATCCTTGGGGGGGGGACTCAATAAACACAGCCCCCCCCTGTCAGAAGAGCAGCCAATTGACTCTCCTCTACTTGCGCGAGTGAGGAAAAGCCACTCAACGGCTCTTCCTGTTTACATTGTGATGAGCTGCGATTGGACATGGCTGATCACATGGTAAAGAGTCTCTGTCAGAGACTCTTTACCTAGATCAGACTGACACAAACCGCAACAACGATCACCGTGACGGCAAGTGGTTAATATGCACTGCAATTAAATGCTTTAGTGTGGGCCCTCAGTGTAACGTAACTATAACTAGTGTAAGTACCCAAATTCTGTCTTTATGTGTCCCTTATGCGATCCCCTGTACAGCAGTACTCAGGCTGGTCAAAGTGGAAGAAAAGCCTAAGTTTAACTGTTCCCTTAAGATGTTCCCTTTTCCTACCTAACTTGTATAAAATAGATATGTGTACTTACCTATTTGTAATCTGCTCCAGTCTGGTCACATGATCCCATAGTGAGTGTCAGTGGGTGGCTGCTGCAGGGGAGAGGAGAGAGTGTCATCAATGGCTGGGCCATTGATTTCATGGCTCCAGCACTCCCTGAGCCAAAGCTGCAGGATCATGTGACTGGAGCGGAGCAGATTAAAAAGAGGTGTGCACGCACATCTTTGTCATAGGTTAGGCAGGATAGGTAGGAGGAGGGGAGAGGGGACATTTTTAAGAATAGTTAGACTCAGCGTCCTACATAAGTTGTACCTGTTTATCTGCAGTCTTCTCTTATCTTCATCCATCTAGGATTTATAAAGCTTGTCTGAGCCGTCAGAAAAAAGGGGGTGGAGAGCAGAAATTACACTCTGCAGAGCTCAGAGAGGAGAGTTCTGAGAGCTGATTGGGGGGAAGGGACACACCCTTCACACAGGAACCAAGCTGAGGCTGTCAATCAGCTGGAGGTCCCTTCATTGTCACCTTTTTTCTCTTGGTGTCAGGGAAATTTGTCAGAAGTGACTCATGCTGACAGTAGAAGAACAAAGCAGCAGACAGAAATTACACTTAGTGCTCTGGATTGACACACGTACACATTATAGAGCAGTGGTTCTCATTCTCAACTCCTGTCCTCAGGACCCACTAACCCACTAATCCTCAGGACCCACTAACAGGCCAGATTTTAAGTATTACCTTGGTGAGATACAGACTAGAATACTGCAATCACTGAGCAGCAAATGATATAACCTGTGATGTATTTCAGTTATCTTGCAAACCTGGCCTGTTAGTGGGTCCTGAGGACAGGAGTTGAGAACCAATGCTATAGAGGGATATGCTTTGTTCATATTTCATGTCTGAGGTTTACAACCAAGGGAGAGGCTCCAGTCTAAGCCAAGTCCAACACTGTGACTATATTTACAGAAGGAGAGAGCAGGCTAGAGGCAGGGCATTGACCAAGGTGCACTACCTACCTAACTCCACTGAAGGTCATGGCTATGGCCATGTTACCTGGTAGGGATTTCTGAACTACAGGACAGGAGAATCTTGCTGGCTGGTAAGGGAGCAATACCGCCTCAGTGGTCTGGCTAGCAAAGGAGCAAATTTGTTGGATAGGTAAGTTTCTTCTTAGCAATCCTTACCTTGATGGGTTGTCACCAGCGATAGAATCACTTATCTGACATCTGACCATTTAGTGCTTACATGGTTGGATGATATCACTGCTCTCCTCCCACAAATGATAATCCCAAGCACTGTCACATTGGGGAGATTACAAAAAACTCCCCCATACCTGGAAGCCATGCTACATTAGAGCAACAGGTGAGGGTTCCAACAAATGCGAGAGGCAGCAAGCGGGTGCTGGATGGGTAAGTATACCTTGATGGGACACAACTTTATAGAGAAAATTCATCAATGTTCACAATGTATTTATATTCTGTACAATCCTCCATCATTGCTTGCTGAGACTTGCAATTATTTTTCAGTCTGTGTCATCACATCAGGCCCGGATCTAGGGGGGTGCTGGGGTGGGCTGTGCCCCATCCATATTTTAGCTTTGCCCCAGCCAGTGCTCTAAGCTTGCACCAACTGATCAAAGAGGCAGTCTGATTGGGGCAGCTGATGTAAGGGGACTCTGATGTAAGGGGGCACTCTGATGGGGACAATTGATGTAAAGGGGCTCTGATTGGCCAGTTGATGTAAAGAGGGACTCTGAGGCAGACAGTTAATGCAAGAAGTCACTCTGATGGGGACAGTTGATGTAAGGGGGGTGCTGATGAGCCAGTTGATGTAAAGAGGGATGCTGGTGTAGACAGTTGATTCAAGGGCTTACTCTGATGGGGACACCAGATGCAAAGGGGACAATTGATGTAAAGGGGTTCTGATGGGCCAGCTGATGTAAAGAAGGACTCTGATGCAGACAATTGATGTAGAGAGGAACTCTGAGGCAGACAATTAATGCAAGAGGGCACTCTGATGGGGACAATTGATGTAAGGGGGACTCTGATGGGCCAGTTGACGTAAAGAGGGGTGCTGATGTAGACAGTTGATTCAAGGGGTTACTCTGATGGGCCAGTTGATGTAAAGAGGGACTCTGAGGCAGACAGTCAATGCAAGCGGGCACTCTGATGGGGACACCAGATGCGAGGGGGCACTTTCATGGGGACAATTGATGTAAGGGGGGCTCTGATGGCCAGTGGATGTAAAGAGGGACTCTGATGCAGACAGTTGATGCAAGAGGGCACTCTGATGGGGACACCAGATGCGAGGAGGTACTCTGATGGGGACAACTGATGTGAAGAGGGACTCTGATAAGGACCCCTGCTATAAGGCGAGACTCTGAGAGGGACGCCTGACATAAGAAGGCACATCATCTAATCTAATGACAGATTAATACATACTTGCTTTCCCTGTTCACTCCTGCGCCACCTCTGCACTGCCTGTCAGATGTTATTTCCGGGTTGTGACTAGTAGTATAGAAGTGCACTGAATGGGCAGTACTAGTTCCCTGCATCTCTGTCACACTGTCAGCATTATGCAACTTGACTATTTATAATGCGCACTCCCAGATAAAATAGGCTAGATCCAACCCGGCATCACATATGGGGCTTGTCCACTCCACTTCATTCAACTCTATGCACCGCAGTGCATCGCGGTGAGGTCTGCAGACATACTACATTTTACGTAACGCACCTCAAAGCAGCATTATTGCTTTTTGTATGCCCTTGCATTAAGCCTAAGTTGTTTGATGCAGACCGGCACAGCTCATTGTATATGGTGGGAATGAGCCCTTGGTATCCTTCCACTAGCTTGCAAGAAAAGTTGGAAATTGTAGTCCCACATGTCTTAGCACAGTTTGTCTTTCCCAAGTCTTTCTTTAATGCTTCATCCCTTCTTGACTGCTGGCAATTTCCTATCTCTTCGTCACAGAGGTAATTAACATTTTTGCTTAAATGTGTGACTGCTTCCTGTGATTATATAACAAAGAATCACCATTTATAGACCAGAGCTGTTTGCTTGCATGGAGCATGCCCTGTTTAAATAGATCACAGATGTCTTCAGTGAGATCTGTGTCCTGTAATCACAGAATTTGTTGGCAGAGAAGCCTTGTGAAAAAAAAAAAAAAAAACTGGGTCAGTGTGTTGACAAACAGCATAACTCTCTGGATCCAGCCTCATCTCTCTTTCCTCCCATCTAAGCTTCGGTTAAGTGATGCTGATAACAGGGCATCTAGAGGAAAGACTTCCTGCCAGTGATGAATGGAAAGCAACTAGCAGGTATAATAAATCCACATGTGCTTTTCCTTTCAGTATAATAAGTGCGGTTCACAAAGCGAACACACCAGGAGATGAATCCTTCATTTTCAAAAAAATGACAGTTGTATTCAGCTGAGAGCCAATGACAATTGAAAATGACAGTCACAAGGCTGAAAAAAAAAAAAAAAAGATCTTAATCTTTGTGTTAAAATGGAATCATAGCTGGCCATAGAATTTCAATCAAATAAAAGTAAACTTGGCCTGCACCCTAAGGTTCGTCCTTTTTAGGAGAACCCTTATTTACCACATTATTTGACTACCTTCTCATGGTGGAAAACCAATTCCCTGGTCACCTTAGCAGATCTCCAATTAGGAGGTACATTCGCCACGTTTGATCTCCTCCGCTCACAGAAACAAATCCCACTTTGGGAACATTACCACTATATACAAATAAGACACTTCTATATTTCCCATTATAGTCTTACCCCATCCTCCCCACCTACGTCCTTTGAATAGATCTCCCGTGACTCTCCCAGAGGCAAGGGCCTCATTTCAGTTCTCTATCAAACGGCATTGGCTTCATATTTCTCTAGTGAGCTTCCATATAGGAGTAAATGGGAAACTGACTGTGATGCACGGTTCGCTCCAGAGGATTGGGATACAATGCTGGATAACCTACGCAAATGTACAAAGTCCCTGGCAGTCAGGGAAACAGCCTATAAGATGTTGACCAGATGGTATTATACTCCTTCTAGACTCCAAGCCATCTTCACTACAAACATCTGGACTATGTTTCAGGGGATGCCAGCTCCTAGGTACCTTCAAACACATATTTTGGGAGTGTGGGCTACTTTCTCCAGTGTCGAAGAAAGTGACTACTATAGCTTCTGTGATTTCAGGTACTCCTCTACAGCTCACAATCTCAATGTGTCTTCTTGGAGCATCAATCCCAGGTATCTTCCGCAAGGCGGAATGTTTTATACACACTATGGTGTCCTTTTATGAAACTGAGATCAGCTGCGATCCCAAGTCTCACAGCTGATCTCAGGTCTTTACCAGTGTATGAAACTGAGGTAATCAGATGAGAACATGTTCTCCACTGATTATTTCAGCACAGTGAGAATCTGTAACTGACTGTCACAGAAACGGCCAGTGTATGAAGGTGCGATCTCAGCACCTCACTGGCGATCTGTGACAGGATTCTCACTTTCTGATTCACCATCTCAGAGGTGGAGAATCAGAGAGAGAAGCGGGAAGCTGCCTCAGTATTCTGGGGAAAGCAGGAAGTCTTTTGACTTCCCTCTTTCACTCAGGAGCAGCCATACAGTGAGAGAACATCTTCCCCACCATTACACACCCCAAAACAAGCAGGTTAGCAATCTAAATTGTGTGTCTATCTATCTATCTATCTATCTATCTATCTATCTAGATACATTGAAATAAACACACACACACACATATATATATATATGCTATGATAGATAGATAGATAGATTAGATATATATATATATATATATATATATATATATATATATATATATATATATATATATATATATATATTATTCTACCTGCATTTAAATGCTATTATTAATGTCATTTTTATATCATTTTTAATTTATTAGTAAATAAAATTTTGTTTTACCCATGGCATGTTCCATTAGGCTACTTTCACACTGAGGCGCTGGGCGTGCTGGCGGTAAAGCGCCGCTATATTTAGCGGCACTTTACCGTCGTTATAGCGGCGCTTTTCGAACGCTAGCCGGGCAGTTTTACCCCCGTTAATGACTGAAAAAGGGTTAAAACCGCCAGCAAAGCGCCACTGCAGCGCCGCTTTGCAGGGGGGTTTGGAGCGCTGCCCCATTATTTTCAATGGGAAGGGGCGCTTTAGGAGCGGTAAATCCTCCTAAGATGCGGCTTGCAGGACATTTTTCAGCATCCTACAAGCGCACCGCTCCAGTGTGAAAGCCCGCGGCTGTTTGAAGGCGCTTTGCAGGCGCTATTTTTAGAACTTTAGTGCCTGCAAAGCGCCTCAGTGTGAAAGGGGCCTTACAGTAAGGCCCCTTTCACACTGGGCCTTTTTCAGGCGCTACAGTGCTAAAAATAGCGCCTGTATAGCGCCTGAAAAAATCCGGCCCCATTCACTCTGCTTTCACACTGGAGCGGTGCGCTAGCAGGACGGTCAAAAAAGTCCTGCTAGCAGCATCTTTGGAGCGGTGAAGGAGCGGTGTATTCATAATTCTAATTCAAATTGAAATCAATGGGACAGCGCGGCAATACTGCCGGCAAAGCGCCGCTGCAGCAGCGCTTTGCAGGTGGTTTTACCCCTTTTTCTGCCGTTAGCGGGGGTTAAAACTGCACTGCTAGCGGCCGAAAACCACCGATAAAACGACAGTAAAGCAGCGCTAAATAAAGCGCTTCTTTACCGCCGACACCGATCCCGCCCCAGTGTGAAAGGGGCCTTATACAGGGGTTTATCAGTTATTAAATATATTTTATTTTAATTTATTAATAAATATTTATACTTGTATACTTTATTAAAATTATTTTTTAATGATTATAAATGTATTTTACATTTATATGAATGGTGTATAGCTTCATTACATATGTGGATTACATTAATTTACTATACACCATTAACATTTAAATAGGCACATGTATGATATTTAAATATTGATAAAAACAATGTTTTTTAATAATTAGGTTAATGTATATTGTGTAGGGGGAATTTTAATTTATTATTTTATTAATATGTTGGGGAATAATGTGTGGTGATTAGTGTTCAACTTTTGTATTTTAAATCTCCTCACACTGTAATCCCGCTACATCTCGCGAGATTACAGTGTGAGGAGAAATTCTGAGGAGTTCCCGGCGTTTGTAGATCGCTTCTCAACTCAGCATGAGAAGCGATCTACAGACAATCATAAACAGGCACTCAGGGGAGAGCGATCTCCCCTGAGAATGCCTGAGAACTGAATAGCGGTATTTTACCGCACTTTCATAAAAGGACACCTATATGCGTATCCACCTTATGGGCTATTGCCCTTCATTGGAAGTCCCCAATGGTACCCCTATCCTCTATTTTAGATAGAGTTGATGCAGTTATGATAATGGACAGGATTTTGTATACCCTACAGGATAAAATGCACCTGTTATCCCCCGTACACACGGATGGATTTTGTACGACACTGGTGTTGCATACACGCGGTCGGACAAAGTTGTCCGAAAATCCGATCATTCCGAACGTGGTGACATTCGTTGCGTACAACGGAACTATGTAGAGGCTAGTAGCCAATAGCTTTGGTCTCGTAATTTGATCTGAGCATGCGTGGCACTTTGTCCGTCGGAATTCTCGACACACGATCGGAAAAAGTCCGATCGGATTTTGTTGTCGGAAAATTTGAGATCCTGCTCTCAAATTTTTTCCGTCGAAAATTCAGACGGAAAAAGCCCACTGGAGCCCACACACGATCGGATTTTCCGACAACATAATCCGATCTGACTTTTTCCATCGGAATATCTGACCATGTGAACGGGGCATTAGAGTGTAGATGGGAAGCTTGGAAAACCCATAGGTATATTTTGCTATCACAAGACTAGTACCAGTTTAAGTTGCAATGCCTCGCATGAACAATACTCTCAGGTATACCCCCCCCCCCCCCCCCCGCTTCTTTATATATTGGCTATTTTAGACAGTGATTGATCAGTAATTTCTAATAAATCTTCTGTTTTTCTGTGACAATATACACTGTCACTGTACTGACACTGACTGGGAAATGTTATTTAACCTTCCACCTCTGTGGAGTGTGTTTGCTGTGCTTTTAGTTTAAAATGGCAAAGTAGAATCCAGATAGTAATGGGCTTCCGTAAAACGCGACACATGTGAGAGTGCTCAAAAAAGTATGTGCTCTTGGATATCCTTCATAATGTGACTGTGAGCAAGCCCTCAGTGATACCAAAAGGGAACACAAGCTTCCGCCATGCATAGGGCTCCCTATTGAAACGCTCAAGCTGTCCTTCCCACAAAGTGCAAAAAAAGTGCAAGCAGCGCTACACTCATGAGAATGGGGCCCTCAGGTATGATCACGCAGTACGGGGGGGGTGCACACAATCAGATCCTTCACCGGGGTGCCCCCATTATTACTCAGGGGTGACTCACCTTGTTATACATGGGTGGCCCCCATTATTATACAGGACTGACCCCCATTATTACACAGGGGGGGCCCCTTTTATACATCATTACACAGGGGTGACCCCTATTATTAGACAGGGGTGATCCCAGTATTACACATAATTACACAGAGGTGAACCCCATTATTACACACTGGAGCCCACACACGATCGGATTTTCCGACAACATAATCCGATCTGACTTTTTCCATCGGAATATCTGACCATGTGAACGGGGCATTAGAGTGTAGATGGGAAGCTTGGAAAACCCATAGGTATATTTTGCTATCACAAGACTAGTACCAGTTTAAGTTGCAATGCCTCGCATGAACAATACTCTCAGGTATACCCCCCCCCCCCCCCGCTTCTTTATATATTGGTTATTTTAGACAGTGATTGATCAGTAATTTCTAATAAATCTTCTGTTTTTCTGTTGCTTTGGAATTGTTTTCGAAAATATCCTCATGACGACAACTTTATGATGTATATTGTCACAAGGTTGTATATTTTATATACCTCAATAAACAAAAACGTTTGTAAACAAAAATGAATTTCAATCAAAATGTTTGCTCTAACCACTTGACCTCTGAAAGATTTTACCCCCTTCATGACCAGAGCATTTTTTTGCTATTCAACACTACGCTATTTTAACTGGCAATTACACGGTCATGCAACATTGTCATTTTTTTTAAACAGAAAATAGAGCTCTCTTTTGGTGTTATTTGATCACCACTGGGATTTTGAATTTTTGTGATATAAACAAAAGAAGATGGAAGTTTTTGAAAAAAACAAAAAAAAAACAAAATGTTTTATTTTTGCTATAAAACATATCCAATAAAAAAAAATGTCTTCATGAATTTGGAGCAAAATGTATTTGGTAAAAAAATAAATAAAACGACACAACCCCCCCCCCCCCCCCCAAAAAAAAATAAAACCCAATAAGTGTATCATATTGGTTTGTGTGAATTTGTATTTATTTTTATTTTTTTATACTGGTAATGGCAGTGATCAGGGGCTTATATTGAGACTGTGATTGTATGGCGGGCAAACTGACACTAACTGATGCTGGCTGAGGGGTACACTGACATCATTAGTGACACTAATAAAGTGATCAGTGATAATAATATACACTGTCACTGTACTGACACTGGCTGGGAAATGTTATTTAACCTTCCACCTCTGTGGAGTGTGTTTGCTGTGCTTTTAGTTTAAAATGGCAAAGTAGAATCCAGATAGTAATGGGCTTCCGTAAAACGCGACACATGTGAGAGTGCTCAAAAAAGTATGTGCTCTTGGATATCCTTCATAATGTGACTGTGAGCAAGCCCTCAGTGATACCAAAAGGGAACACAAGCTTCCGCCATGCATAGGGCTCCCTATTGAAACGCTCAAGCTGTCCTTCCCACAAAGTGCAAAAAAAGTGCAAGCAGCGCTACTCTAATGAGAATGGGGCCCTCAGGTATGATCACGCAGTACGGGGGGGGGGTGCACACAATCAGATCCTTCACCGGGGTGCCCCCATTATTACTCAGGGGTGACTCACCTTGTTATACATGGGTGGCCCCCATTATTATACAGGACTGACCCCCATTATTACACAGGGGGGCCCCTTTTATACATCATTACACAGGGGTGACCCCTATTATTAGACAGGGGTGACCCCAGTATTACACATAATTACACAGAGGTGAACCCCATTATTACACAAAGTTACAGAGAAGTGACATTGGGAGGACAAAGACATATACACAGATCAGAGGGGTCCACCAGCTAACACTTTCTCCATGGTGGTGGATAGTTAGGCAGCAGGGGGTGACAGCCAGCAGGAAGACTGTATGTAGTCTCCCGGTGCTCAGCAGCTCATACATGCAAGGTCCACTATAAAAACTATATAAAACATTTTGCTCACTGAACTGCTTAGGTAAAATTTGCTTAAAAAAAAAATGATCTACCTATTTTCCTTATTTAGGGGATGTGGGGTTTATTTTGGGTGTATTTAAAGTGGTTGTATACCCTAAATTGCAACTTGCACCTACAGGTAAGCCTAGATTAAGGCTTACCTGTAGGTACAAGAAATATCTCCTAAACCTGCACGGTTTAGGAGATATTTGGAAAGAACAATTTACAACGTTGTCTACGGCGCATGAGCGCCGTAGACAACGATGCATTGAACGGGTTAATCCCCATTCCCAACTGCGGCTCACCGCAGTTGAAGTGCCCCGCGCTGCGATTGGCCGGATCGGCGATACCCGGAAGAGCGATGGCTGCGGCTGGAGGGGGAGAAGAAGATGGAGTTGGGGGCCCCGATCTAAGGTAAGTGATGCATAATGAGCTAGGATGCTAGTCATACTAGCTCATTATGACTTTCTCTTGCAGGTAGTTTAAAAAAAAAAAAATAAGTTTAACTGGGTATACAACTGCTTTAAGGTTGTGTTGGTTATTTCAATTAATATTTTTTTCTATTTGTATTTGTTGTGTGTATTTGATTGTTATTTATGTACTGGTGCTTTAAATTGAATTTGAATTATGCTCTTTTTTATTGTCAATTTTATTTTTTTTCTGTGAAAAAAAAAGGGAAAACTAGTGAGGCTAACAAGGGGCTGTTTATGGCCCTCTAAAATAGTTTAAATGAGCTTATGTTGCCCTGAACATCCTCAATTTTACCTTTCCAATTGACTCCAATGCAATATTGGTGAGATTTTGGTAAAATTAAAACTTAAATTTCATTCATTCCTGTTGGTGATACATAAACCAGTAAATTGCAGAGAAAGTGACATTTTACACTAGCTCATTGATTGGTGTCACTTACAGTCCCCTGTAATCACTTTTTAAAAGTAAATTAGAGTGGATCTACAGTGAACTAGTGAAGATTTGCTGTCTTATAGGCATTATCTAGAAATGTTAATAGTGTCTAAGTAGTGCCCTGTAAAATCTACTTTATGTATATAGGTAGTTGCCCCTGATGTTACTGTTGCCATCAAGTAGGCATCCCATGAACTCCCTATTCCCATCCAAGTTATCATCCCCTAATAAAATAAAAAAATAAAATGATACAGACTGTTTTCTGACTCTGTGAAGATTCGTGTGCCTGGCTGTGCAGGATTGGGTGATCTTTGTTCATCTGCTGCTCCTATATGAAAAAAAAGCAATATTTTTTTGCTATAATAAATATCCCCAATAATAAATATATAAAAATAACTATTTTTTTCCTCAGTTTAGGCCGATATGTATTCTTCTACATATTTTTGGTTAAAAAAAATCGCAATAAGCGTATATTGATTGGTTTACGCAAAAGTTTTTGCATCTAAAAAATAGGGGGAAAATTTATGCCATTTTTATTATTATATTTTTTTTATCAGTAATAGCAGTGAGCTGCGATTTTTATCGTGACTGCGACATTATGGCGGGCACATCGGACACTTTTGAGACTATTTTGGGACCATTATCATTTATACAGTGGTCAGTGCTATAAAAATGCACTCATTACTGTGTGGCAGGGAAGGAGATAAACACTAGGGGGTGATCAAGGGGGTTAAGTGTGTCCTAGGGAGTGATTCTAACTGTGGGGGGGTGGGCTACCACTGACATGTCAGCGATCACTGCTCCCGATGACAGGGAGCAGTAGATCCCTGTCATGTTGCTAGGCAGAACAGGCAAATGCCTTTCTTTACATAGGCATCTCCCTGTTCTGCCTCTCCGTGACATGATCGTGGGACCCTGGCAGACATCAAGTTAGCGGGACCCGCGGGCATGGTCACGCGCGCCTTCTAGCCCCACCAATTAAAGGGGACGTACAGATATGCTCATTTGCCCACCGCTGCTATTGTGCCGACGTATATCGGCGTGCAGCGGTCGGCAAGTGGTTAAAGATCAGACCAAAATGAGGGACAGAGGGACTTTGTTCCAAATCAAGGACAGTCCCTTGAAATCAGGGACAGTTGCGAGCTATGGTGGCGTGGCTGGGTGGGGGATTGATGGGGGAAATTTCAAGGAAACCATGAGTCAGCAGCAAGAAGGACATAGCATATTAATACTAAGCCATGTTCTTTGTGCTGTCTTTAAAGGGGTTGTAAAGGTATGTGTTTTTTCACCTTAATGCATCCTATCAATTCCAACGGATTTAAATCGGGAAAACTATTTGTCTGTGTGCTGGTCCGACTGACCAAATACGACGCAAGGACAGCTATTGGCTACTGGCTATTGAACTTCCTTTTTTAGTTCCGTTTACGTCACCACGTTCAAAACGAACGGACTTTCGAACAGACTGAGTCCGTTTGTATGTGACCAAGTTCGTTCGTTCGGAAAGTCCATCGGAACTCTGCCGAAAGACCGTCGGACCTAGTTTGCCGGAAAGTCTGGTCGTGTGTACGCAGCATTATGCCGCATACACACGATCGGACTTTCCCGCGGGATTGTCCGCTGGACTAGAGTCCGCCGGACAGTCCGATCGTGTGTGGGCCTTCGACTGACTTTTTTTCCTAAAAGTCCGGCGGACTAGGTTTTAAGTTTTGTTTTAAAATTGTCCGCTGAACTTGGCAATCCGGCGGACAATACGGCCGTCTGTAGTATGGTCCCGCGGACCAAAAAGGACACATGCTCAGTAGCTAGTATTTTTCTAGTATTTTTCTTTTTCTAGTCCCGTTGTACATGCTGTACGTCATCGCGTGATCGTGTGTGGTCAAGTCCGTTCGCTTTCAAGTCCGGCGAAGCCCAGCTGGAAAGTCCGGCGGTTTGTCCGCCAGACTAGGTTCGGCGGACAAAGTCTGATCGTGTGTACGCGGCATAAGTGTCACTTTAAGGCAGGGAATGCATTAAGGTAAAACATGTCTAGCTTTTAAATCTACTTTAATAAAGGTCAGTATAATATCGCTTATTTTTACAGAGAACATATATTGCACTTTTTAAGTGACTGACAGGGTCAATTTAATTCAAAATATTCAGTCAAAAGTTCCCTAATTTAGAGCAATTAAAAAATGCTGGCTGTGGGTCATGGCACTCTCCTGTTTGCCTTATAAAGGAAGGCCACTTTTTCAGATAAGATCATTAAAGACCATTAAACTATAAGCATAACAGTATTATAGCATAGTACGAAACTGAATCTGCCTTTTGTATCTTCGCCCATGCGTTGGTAGACTGCCACTCTTGCGGGATGTGTGCCCACACAGTATGACTTCACTAACCATCTTTAAAAAGAACATGAAAACTGCTAAATAATTTCAGCTCTTTCTTCAGCATTCGAAGAATTCCAAACAAGTTTGTGAGGCTGACAGATGGCTAAAATGTATGTCACCCCACACATGAAAACGTTGCTTTCATCAAACTGTAAGATGAATATTGATGTGACTCTCAGCTGACGTGTATAGGCCAGTGATTAATTGGGCGGGTTCTCGAAATCATCTGTCTTCTACCTGCGGAGCTTACAGATGAAAGGTGCTTGTGAACAGGTCGTTACAAGAGACAAAAGATTATCAAGATTTTTAGTGACTTCATCTGCTATTAAAGGAGAACTGTCATAACATCTCAATGTATTCTGGTTTATTTCATAAGCCAATGTAAAAATGTTGATGTGAAAGGCAGGAGCCCATTGCATCCAGACTTTACCATTTATCAGTTTAACCACTTCCGCCCCGGAGAATTTGGCTGGCCAAAGACCAGAGCACTTTTTGCGATTTGGCACTGCGTCGCTTTAACTGACAATTGCACCGTCGTGCAACGTTATACACAAACCAAATTGACATCCTCTTTTTTCCACACATAGAGCTTTCTTTTGGTGGTATTTGATCACCTCTGCAGTTTTTATTTTCTGCACTATAAACAAAAAAAGAGCGTCAATTTTGAAAAAAAACGCAATATTTTTTACTTTTTGCTATAATAAATATCCCCAAAAAATAAAAAATAAATGTTTTTTTTTCCTCGGTTTAGGCCGATACGTATTCTTCTACATATTTTTGGTAAAAAAAAAAAAAAAAAAAAATCGCAATAAGCGTTTATTGATTGGTTTACGCAAAAGTTATATCGTCTACAAAATAGGGTATAGATTTATGGCATTTTTGTTAATATTTTTTTTTTTTACTAGTAATGGCGGCGATCAGCGATTTTTATTGTGACTGTGACATTATGGCGGACAGATCGGACACTTTTGGTGCTATTTTGGGACCATTCACATTTATACAGTGATCAGTGTGATTAAAAATGCATTGATTACTGTGTAAATGTAACTGGCAGTGAAGGGGTTAACCAGGAGGGGGCACTGCAGGGGTTAAGTGTGTCCTAGGGATGTGTTCTAACTGTGGGGGGGGATAGCCTATGTGTGACATGACACTGATCACCGCTCCCGATTACAGGGAGCTGTGATCAGTGACCTGTCACTAGGGCAGAACGGGGAAATGCTTGTTTACATCAGCATTTCCCCGTTCTTCCTCTCCGTGAGACGATCGCGGGCATCCGCGGTTGGACTCGTGGAGCTCGTGCGCACCTGCTATCCAAGCCCCGCAAGATCACGTAATATAACATGATTTTGATACAGCGGAGCCAACCTGCCACAGTAAAACTGCGGCGGCTGGTCCGCAACCGGTTAAGGGACTCTTTACACCAGTAAATATAACACACATAACAGCAGCATGCGGTAAAGCATATTCCATGTGTTGGTGCACTGCAGTGCAATTGTGCTCTGCTAAAATGCATACAGCATTTTTTGGTGCGTTGAAGTGCACCGTAGCCTATTCATTTTGAATAGTCTCTCTAAGTTAGCACACTGCAACACAAAAGCGCATGTGTTTCAGCACACTATGTTGTGGTGAGCATGTTACGTAAGTTGATGAGCTGTGGTGCTATTTATTGTGAACGGCATCCCAACCAATTTTCATAACATGCTTGCCTTACTGCACTGGACTTCAAATGAATGGACTGCCCTAATGCAGCACACATTAATGGGTAATGTGATAGATATGCACAGGACTGGTGCAAGGATTTTTGACACCCTAGGCAAAACCTAATTTTGCTGCCCCCTTAGCTCCACCCATGACTCCTCCCCCTTTCCCCTACCAATGTATACGGTGGAGGTGGCGAGGGTGAAGATTTATGTGGCACCTCTCCACCTATTTCTTCAGCCGTAGTCCGCTGGCCCACACTTCTGATTCTGGACCCCGCCTAATGACAAATTGTGTCTCCAGCGGCTTGCTTCCTCACGCCAGTCATGGTCCGCAGGTATATGCACAGGCTTGGGTAGTATATGGACAGGCTAGGGTAGTATATAGACAGGCTAGGGTAGTATATAGACAGGCTAGGGTAGTTTATGGACAGACTGGGGTAGTATATGGACAGGCTGGGGTAGTATATGGACAGGCTGGGATAGTAAATAGACAGGCTAGGGTAGCATATAGACAGGCTAGGGTAGCATATAGACAGGCTAGGGTAGTAAATAGACAGGTTAGGGCAGTATATGGACAGGCTAGGGCAGTATATGGACAGGCTAGGGCAGTATATGGACAGGCTAGGGTGGAATATAGACAGGCTAGGGTAGTAAATAGACAGGCTAGGGTAGTATATGGACAGGCTAGGGTAGTATATGGACAGGCTAGGATAGTATATGGACAGGCTAGGGTGGAATATAGACAGGCTAGGGTGGAATATAGACAGGCTAGGGTAGTAAATAGACAGGCTAGGGTAGTAAATAGACAGGCTAGGGTAGTATATGGACAGGCTAGGGTAGTATATGGACAGGCTAGGATAGTATATGGACAGGCTAGAGTAGTAAATAGACAGGGATCAGTCCCAGGCAGTAGGGCGCAGTGCAGGTGGAGGCCTACTACCCATGTGTGTCAGTCATGGGGCAGTGAGGAGTGCCGCCTCCCTGTGGTGGGGGTTTAATGCAGACACACTCAGCTGTAGAGCGCCCCCTGCAACCGGTGTGGAGTTGGGGTTTGGAAGTGTGTGTGGGGGTGGAAGGGAGGCTGGTACCTGTAAACGCATCACTGGGGATCCTCTGCAGGAGATCATCAGCTGTCACCGGCACCACTCACTCAGCTGCCATTACCTGGCATGCCGGGATCCACCACCTGCCTGCCTGGATGGGGGAGACACAGAGCTTCTCACGGCCGGAAGTCCCCTTTCCTTCTCAGGCTGTCCCTAACCCGCACAGCCAGCTAATGAGGAGGAGGCACCTCCGGCTCATCTGAATGATGTGCGCTCTAGGCCAGTACCTACCTTGCCTATAGGTAGAGCCGGCCCTGCATATGAAATAAATACACCACAATGGTCCATATGTGAATGGGTACCACTGACATTTCTCAGCACACGTTTTAAGGAGATGATGTGACTATACCTCCAAAGTGAACCTGTAATATGAAATGAAAGACCTTCTACTTCCAGGTTTAAGGAAGATGTTACCAAAAGTATTGGGATGCCTGCCTTAACACGCACATGAACTTTATTGGCATCCAAGTCTTAGGGTTCAATATTGAGTTGGCCCACCCTTTGTAGCTTTAACAACTTCAACTCTTCTGGGAAGGCTGTCCATGGTTTAGGTGGTTTAGCACACCTTGGGATGAATTAAAGTGGAGACTGCAAGCAAGGCCTTCTCGTCCACATTAGTCCCTGACCTCACAAATGCGCTTCTGGAAGAATAGTCAAACATTCCCATAGACACATTCCTAAACCTTGTGACAGCCTTCCCAGAAGAGTTGAAGCTGTTATAGCTGCAAAAGGTGGGCCAACTTAATATTAAACCCTATAGATTAAGACTGGGACCCAATACTTTTGGTAATATAGTGTACATCCACAATGCAGTGGTGAGAGCCTGAACTGACAAAGTCAGCTTAGAGCTTTCACAGGACTCTTATGTTTCTTGGGTGGATAAGGCAAAGGCAAACTGTCAGCTTTGACACAGTGATCACATGAAGGCTGAAAGCCTTGTTCACAAAATAATTAATTAGCCTGCAGGTGTCACTACAGCCAGACTATAGAAGTGTGCCTTTGTTTATTAATGTAATTTTCAGATACAATTACAGTATTAGAGTTAAATAAATTGTTAATGCAAATAAGCATTTTTGTGTATTTATCATCCTATAATAAAAAAGTGTTTTGTTTTTTTAATAAAAACAGTGCACCAAATAGAAGCCGTGTATGTTATTTAACAAATGTATACAATGATTTAGGTATTATTATTATTATACAGGATTTATATAGTGCCAACAGTTTATGCAGCACTTTACAATATAAAAAGGAGACAATACAGTTACAATACAATAAAATACAAGAGGATTAAGAGGGCCCTGCTCAGAAGAGCTTACAATATAATAGGGTGGGGCAGGTGGTACAAAAGGTTGTAAATGTGGGGAATGAGCTGATGGAAGTGGTAGATTAGTTGAGACGTGATAGGCTTTCCTCAAGAGATGAGTTTTCAGGGATTGCCTGAAGGTAGCAAAAGTAGGGGATAGCCGTACAGGTGGAGGTAGCGAGTTCCAGAGGATGGGAGAGGCTCTGGAGAAATCCTGGAGACGAGCATGGGAGGAGGAGACAAGAGAGCTTGAGAGTAGGAGGTCTTGAGAAGAGCGGAGAGGACGATGTAGTGATCTAATATAATCGTTGTTCCTCGTAGATTGAATATAGTTATTAAAAGTATTGTCTCCGCAGCAAGACCCGATTCTCCCAGAGAGAAACACTTTATTGGCTTCCAAAACAGAACAGTCTTACAGATGACAAAAATCCAACAGAGTTCATATCACGACAGTGCTAGTAATATTTAGAGCCCCATGGAAACATGTGACTCTTGGGTGCCTTCGTAAGAACACACACTTCTAAACAGATTGAACGTCCTGTTATATCCCCCACACACACTGAATGTCTGAGCAATTTGATTGGGCGTTTCCATTAAATGCTTTGATCTACCCCGGTCTTTCAGAGTGACAGGAGATAACGCCAAGCCCCAATTTACATTCTTGCATATTCCCCCTTTGACATGTGTGAATACTGATTAGATTAAGACAATCATTATCTGTTCCCTTTCATATGTGGAGTAAGTCTGGTCTGGCCATTTGTCCTTTGACCAACAAACCCTCTTTCAATATGCGCAACCAGACTAACAGCTACCAAAGTGGCATGCCTAGAATAAACTTGTCTTTAGAATGCCTAAATAAAAACACTACATATAATAAATATGTATATATATAATATATATATATATGTATACATATATATATATTAGATATAATATACTACATATACCCCCACTTGGGTCGTTCTAACTACTAGAACTGACCCATAAATCAAGCAACAAACATAGCATTACCGACTTGAGGTATTGGATGCTTCACAATGGCTCATATGAAATATAAAGTTGAAACTGGTTACATCTCTCTTCACCAGCCTCTAAAATATCCCCATGAAAAAGTCATTAGATAATATAGCTTTAGACCATGACTGGAAAAGGATTCGGTAAACATCCTTATTATATCACATCAAGATCTTGAATATTGCACAAAAACGAGCGGATGTCACAGTCCATTCTTCAATTTTCAACTTCAACTTCATCACATCTCTCATTGAAAGTAGACTTGGTGTGCTTGGTGTGCTGGGAGCTCCGATCCACATAAATCCAGGATTCCTCTCCAGGCTCAAGGTTTTCATTTTCTTAAAGATGCTTTTGCACAAACACCAGCAAATCCCGAAATTCTACTTCCATCTTTATAGTAAGAAGAACCATCCATGTACCAGCTCTCACTTTCAAGTTCAAAATGTTTGGATACGGCAGAAAAAAACTGCTATTGCTGTACTTTGTAATTTGCTGTAGGCCGACTCCTCATTGCCTCCATAATAGAGCAGTTACTTGAATCATTCAGTCCATAATTCCACCTGAATGGTATACCAATCTATATACCAATCTATAATCCATATATCCATATAATCCATATATAATCCCCCACTTTCAGATAGAATCAGCTTGACATCAGCGTTTATCAGATCTTCTATCCAGACAAAGCAGCAGTGGAAAATCTTGCCAGTAAAGTTAGGTCTTTTTTCATCCATATGTCAATAATATTAATGACTGATTAAACAAAGTTTCAAATCATGACTGGAGTGATGAATTTCACTCACCCCTCTTATAAATTTAGGAAAACCACCCAACATACTATAATTTATGCTATGCCAAGCCATTGTGCAGCATCTCACCTTAGATGTCAAATATATTGATCAATATGCAATATGTAATATGCAACATGTTATGTAACACGAAAATTATTTTAGGTTTAAATGTTTCGCTCTGGTTTTAAGATAAAGTTCAAGAAATAAAACATAATAAAATAAAAAAATAAAAATAAAAATGGAAAAGGGTGAAAAATAAAAAATAAAAAAATAGGGCTTGATGAATAAAAATGGGAAAGGGTGAAAAATAAAAAATAAAATATAGGGAAAAGTCCATTGTCCAAGTCAAAAAGTAAAAAAAAAAAAATAAGTCAATTGCTTGATGAATATTGAGAGAGTCCATGATATTGTTTATTCAGTGTTTCTCCCCCACTAGCCAGAAATTTCAGCTTGCAGTTCACATGCTATGCAGATGCAGTATCTTCAATATATCTGAAAGACAAAAAAACTCTCCAACAAAACTAATTAGCAAGATCCTTAAACATTCTTTGAAGTTAAAACAAAGGACTATTTACACATCCCCAGGTTGAAACTAAACCACCCCCACTGTTAGAGAAATGTCACTTGTATTCAAAAACAGATCTGGATAATGTAATCTGTTTAGCTGTCCCAGCAATGTGTAATGTTCCATTTTCATCTTATCGTACTCAATCTTTAGGTGGTCATATTTCTGTTTTAACTGAGAAAACGGTATCCAAGCCTTAGATACCTTTTTATTATGATTTTGGTCAGCTCTGTTTTTCATATCAATATTACCTATATTTGACCTGGTGTCTCCTCTTTGATTGTTATCATAAGACATTATCTTTTGATCTTTATGTTCAGTATTTGTCCTAAACAATGTCGCTAAATTAATTTTGACAGCTTGCTCATTTGACTTTCTCCATAAATTGTCTGCTTTCAACAATACGTCTTTTAAATCATGAGGATTTGGGGTAACTAGTAAAATATTTTGTCTGATCTCTTCATTTAAAGCATGTAGAAATATACTCATATGTAACAAGCCACCATGCTCAAATGCAAGATTATTACTGACCAATATTTCCATAATAGATTTTATTCTTTCTGACAGTTCGTAGGGAGATTCACTTTTCATTTGTTTGATCTTCCCATGAACAGTAACATCAGAACGTACACCATACAAAACACATAATAATTCCATCAATATGTCCCTTGTTCTCATTGGCTGAGTACAGATCTGCTTAATTCTCACCCAAAGACTATTTCCTATAGAATGTTGCATAACTCTGTCTAAATCAGATGGGTTGAGATTGTACATATCTCTGACATTCTGCAAGTCACAAAACCATTTTAAAAATCTGTTTAAATCATGGCAGGGAATCATTCCTATTTCTTTAAGAATTGCATCTAATTCTTTTGGTTTCAAAGGCTTCATTACAAGCTGAACTTCACCTGTATTATTATTATTGTTATAAACTGTGGTGGTCACAGTGGGTGCGGCTGGCAATGAATTATCAGATTTAATATGAGGTTCTGTTTCATTTGATAGAATGTTTGTATTTTGCTGCAGATTGCTGAATCCACGATTCGATGCATATCTGCATTCCTGAGATCTCTTCTCTAATTCCATAATTCTTAATTTCAATCTTTCATTTTCTTCTGATAATTCATTACAATGTTTAGACTTCTCAAGCAGAGCTTCCCCAATGGTGACTGCATGCAATTTTAAATTTACAGTCTCAGATTCTGATTGGTTTTGTAACCTCTGACAAACCTTGTTGCTATTATCAACTGCACTCTGTAACTGGGTAATTTCCTCAACCTTATCTTTCAAAGAACTTTCCATTGTTAAACAGCAAGATAACAAGCCCTGTACAATACAACCTTTTCTTTTACCTTCTGAAATTTTACTATCAAAAACAGTTTTTTTCTAAAAATTCATTCATCATAGTCCATGTCTGCTTATATTTTTCTGGCACTTCATAAGGACCGCCATGACGCTTAATACATTTTAACACCCATCTGTTAACTTTATCAGAACTGACACTAGCTTTACACTGAGTAAGCATTTTTACTATATTATTAATAATTTAAAAAGAGAAATATTTTACTCACCGCATTAATTAATTCTTCAGCTTCCAGCTCACGTCTTCTGGTACACGATGTAGTCCTTTTCTTCGTTTCCAGTCTCCAGAGAATAATTCTGGGGTTCCAAACTTGTTTGATTTTGTAGATCAGACTCTCTTATGTCACAACCAGACGTTAGAGTCACAGCACAGGTCTTGGGTCTCCATCAGACTTCTGTCCAACTCACAGGATTGTTTTCATTGTTTTCACCACCGACTTCTGTTAAGTCCTGAAAATGCTCTTCTGGTCTCTTGAACGGCACCAATGTAGTGATCTAATATAATCGTCGTTCCTCGTAGATGGAATATAGTTATTAAAAGTATTGTCTCCGCAGCAAGACCCGATTCTCCCAGAGAGAAACACTTTATTGGCTTCCAACACAGAACAGTCTTACAGATGACAAAAATCCAACAGAGTTCATATCACGACAGTGCTAGTAATATTTAGAGCCCCATGGAAACATGTGACTCTTGGGTGCCTTCGTAAGAACACACACTTCTAAACAGATTGAACGTCCTGTTATATCCCCCACACACACTGAATGTCTGAGCAATTTGATTGGGCGTTTCCATTAAATGCTTTGATCTACCCCGGTCTTTCAGAGTGACAGGAGATAACGCCAAGCCCCAATTTACATTCTTGCATATTCCCCCTTTGACATGTGTGAATACTGATTAGATTAAGACAATCATTATCTGTTCCCTTTCATATGTGGAGTAAGTCTGGTCTGGCCATTTGTCCTTTGACCAACAAACCCTCTTTCAATATGCGCAACCAGACTAACAGCTACCAAAGTGGCATGCCTAGAATAAACTTGTCTTTAGAATGCCTAAATAAAAACACTACATATAATAAATATGTATATATATAATATATATATATGTATACATATATATATATTAGATATAATATACTACAGACGATTAGGGTGATATTTGGAGACAAGATTGGTGATGTAGCTCAGGGCAGAGTTGTGAATGGCTTTGTATGCTGTGGTTAGTATTTTGAATTTAATGGGTAATTGGGAGCCAGTGTAGGGATTGGAGGAGAGGGTTGGCAGACACTGGTATGCAAACTCAGAGAGTCAAGTTAACCTTAGCATGGAAATGCTGCAAACTTTGACCTGGGCTTCAGTTAGCTTTCGTCATGATAAGGTTTAGCAAACCTGTCGCTTTACCCTACAAAACAAAGGACCCCCTTAAACTGTGTTTAATAATAAAAACTAGAACAAAAAAAAAATGTTTTCACATTGTAGGTTAAAAAAGTGAAACCTAAACGATTTGTTAATAAAGGCAATATCTATAAGTTTCTTCAGTTTCATTTTAAGCTTTTTGCATCTCACGGGACAAATCCCATTATCACCGGTCAGTCGCCAACAGGCGAGTTAGGTTGGACACCTTTATTTACTTTGCTTGCCGCTAACTCCTATCGGACGAGCTACACTGAAACTATTATTTCCACAGTCATATTTTGGAAACAAGATAGGGATAAGTGATTTCAATTTTCTAGCTGTAGATATTTCTATCATCAAGAGACAAAAACTAAATTAGCAATCACACTGAAGGCCAGTGCAGCATCTGCCTCTCTATTAATTTGGCAGCATTCAAGATCATAGCAAACAACTCCTCTATCTTCTGCTGTGCATTTCTGTGCTCGGAAACCCAACAGCAGAAGTGGAGCCTCTGAGCTATGGACTGGGTCGCAGACATTATAAAAAGAAGATACTGAATCAGACTTACATAATAGGGAAGTGCTAATAGCATTGGTTGTGTATAGTGTTGTTAACCCACTTGATTAGTTACTGTGTTCCACACACAATTCAGTGATTGCATGCAGCTCACAGTAACCAATCAAGTTTTTACTTTCTTACCTGTAATTTTCTCTAAGTCATTTGGTATGGCTGGTTACATTTAAATATTATACATATAACTGATGTAGATAAAAAGTGTACTCTTTTATTTAGCTTTTCAGCAAGTGGCAACATGTGTAGGCTGAACTAGTATAAGAACGAAGGCCCCTTTCACGCCAGCGCCTCAGTTTTCCAGGATTTGCTTGCTTAGCGGGGATCACTCCTCTGATCCCCGCTATGCAGGCAGATAACAGGTCCGTCTCCAACTACTGCGCAGATCCAGTCCCGCTCTCCTCTATGGGGAGATCGGATGAAAATGGACCACCTGTCAGTTTTCATCCAATTATATCCGATCCGACAGACGGATGGAAAATAGGACCACCATCTGTCTGGATTTGTCAGACAGGATTGAATTAGACATGTGCATTTTGTTTCATTGCAATTAAATATTTGGACAAATGTTTCGTTATTTGGAGATTCGGATATATTAGAATACCCGCATTACAGTATAAACAAAGTTTACTGAATGCTCCAAATACAGAAAAATTTGTCTGAATTTCCGAAATTCGAATTGAAATTCGAATAGAATTTTACATCAAACTCCAGTCGACACATTTCTGAAATCAAAGGCTGTGTATTTTATTAGAGTACCATTTCGAAATAATGCTGTTTTTTGTTAAGCCAAAGGTGATTTAAAAAATCATTGTAATCATTTGATGAAGATTTTTCTTTTGTTTGTTCACTTTGCCACACTGGAATTGAAAAAAACTTAAAAAATCGAAAGTTTTTGATTCAAATTGTTCAAAATTTATCGATTTGAATGTTTCGAATCGAAAAAAAAAAAATCGGTAAATTCTGAGAAAATTCGAAAAATACATAAAACGAATTCCAAATACGAATCCCGAATACAAATTGAACTAATCAACCAAATTTAACTAAATTAAATAACTAGAATAACGAATCTAAACGTAATGAAACAAAAAAATTTTTTGTCATTACCAATAGACATTGTGCGCACACAGGATCTGCGCATGCGCGAACCTTTCCCGCTGACATACGGAGCTATTTTTTACCTTGCAAGGCCTTTTTTATGTATTTGGATCCTCGTTTTTCAATAAATTCCTATGAGGAACGTCTGCACTATTGGAGTCTTTATTCTCTTCCATCCTTTACCCACTGGATGTTCATACTCATTCCGGGGAACGGAACACCTGGCTGGAGCCCACCATAAGAAGTGACCTTTGGAAGGGGCCTTCCTAGAGGCTGACTGATCTTTGGAGAGGGAGCCTGGGAGATCTAACAGCACCAAGGCTGTTCTACTAAGCCTAGTTTGACCCCCCTGAATAAGGGCGGTCCCTGGCTTTCTGGTAAGCCTCCATTGTTTCACTATATTGTGATGGGCAGCAAGAGCGATGAAAACGTATATACATTTAATCACACTCCGGATTTTTTTTGGATGTCTTCACATTTGAACTTTTTCATTTATGAATTGTTTGGACTTTCAATTTATGCATATTTTTTTCATTAAGCACGTTTATTGATATATAGCATATTCATTACCCTTGACAGTTCTTTTATAACTGAAGGCGGAGCCACACCATGACATCGCCAGGTGACCCTGCCCCCTCTGATGTATGGGGACATCCCTATAACTTCCCTGTAGCGTCAGAGGGGGCGGGGCCACCCAGTTACATAACCGAGTGACCCCGCCACTCGGAACAAGAGAAGAAGAAGATGAATGGACTTCGTGGGACAGTTTTATTTTTTATTTTTTTTAATAAAGGACTGGTCCCAAGGTTTGTATTGTGTTTTTTTTTTACCATTTCACACAGGGGCTGCGAGATCTGGAGGTCCCCTTGTTAAAGGGGGCTTCCAGATTCTAATAAGTCCCCCACCCGGAGACCCCCACAACCACCGGGCAAGGGTTGTGGGGATGAGGCCCTTCTCCCTGATCAACATGGGGACAAGGTGCTTTGGGGGGATACCCCGAAGCACCCTCCCAATGTTGAGGGCATGTAGCCTTGTACAGTTCAGGAGTGGGGGGCACTCTCTCGACCCCCCTCTTTTCCTGCGGCCTGCCAGGTTGCGTGCTCAGATAAGGGTCTGGTATGGATGTTTGGGGGGACCCCTCACCATTTGTTTTTTAAATGTTGGCATGGGGTTCCCCTTAAAATCCATACCAGACCCGAAGGGCCTGGTATGGAATTTGGGGGGACCCCCACGCATTTTTTTTTTATTTTGGTTTGGGGTTCCCCTGTGGGGGAATCCCATGTGGTTTTTATCAATGAACTTTAATGTGTATTGCCGGGACTGACAATTCATTATAGCCACGAGTACTTTTAAATTACTTTTTTTCCTTTAGAAATTTAATTTTGCTCTCGGACTGTTGTAAACACAGGAAACATACACCACTTTACAGGCATACTATAGACACCCCCCATGTACGAAATTTAAAGGAATATTACACTTTTATTGTTTCACTTTAAGCATTATTAAAATCACTGCTCCCAAAAAAATGGTAATTTTTAAAACTTTTTTTTGCATTGATACATGTCCCCTGGGGCAGGACCCAGGTCCCCAAACACTTTTTAAGACAATACCATGCATATAAGCCTTTAAAATTAGCACTTTTGATTTATCCCATAGACTTTTAAAGGGTGTTCCGCGCTTTCGAATTTGCCGCGAACACCCCAAATTGTTCGCTATTCGGCGAACTCCCAATGTTCAAGTCGAATTTGCGTTCGACTCAAACATCGGGACCATCCCTAGTAAAGACCTTTAATACCTATAATAAGTAAATAACTAACATTGTCAGCCCGGCATGCACACTCCGTCACTAGGACTGCAGGATATTGTGCCAATACACAGCATGCCTGCAGAGTCCCATAGGCATCCTGTAACATTAAAGACAACCATGCCTCTGGTGGTGCGCTGTAGTGTTTGAATTGATGCCATTTGCATGAAGCCCAAACATTGGGGGGGGGGGGGGACAGGAGATGGCCTCCTGCAGAGCGAAATCTCTGTTATGGACCAAAACTGACTAAAAAGTTAATGTAGCATTTTTTGCCCACGCAGCAGAGCACAACACACTGTAGTCCATTGCTGTTTGTTGTGGTGCACTACAATGCATGTGTGTTTAGTCTTTGTTGTCATAATGCATTGGGGTGCCATTAAAAATGAATGGCACTGTAAAGCATTAATGCACCAGCAGGGATAGGTGTAAATAGGCCAAAATTGTCTGCTTTGATCCTATCTTCTACATCACCGGCCCCGAATAATTCCAGCCATCAAATCTCAGGGATTTTGTCAACCTGCTCTTAAAAGGATTTCTTCAACCCAGAAACTCTTGAAAAGCGATCATTTATTGAACTATGGAAAGTAAATGGAAAATCACTACCTCTTTTCACAGCATTACATGGATAAAAATGTCAGATTATAAAAATAGTTGTTAAAAAAGCCAAATCTTCAGACTGGTCTTTGTGATGTTCTCATAAGGAAGAAAAAAATAATAATGTAAAATGGAACCTGTTTCAGCATTTTGCGTGTGTGTGCAAATGACACATTTTGTACTATCTGTGGAACAATTTCTTAACAAGTAGTGAAGTTATTTTTTTTTCTGTTGCTTTAGGTTAGCGTTACTCAAGATGATGTGAAATTCCATTTCTTACAAAGTACAATGTTTTTTTTCAGATTTTTTTTTGGCTACAGAGAACTAAAATATTGTCATCCTAAAAAAAGACCGTCTATCGCCAATTAAAGGCTTACTATTTTTACTGCATTTTATCTCTACACTGAAACAAGGTCTTCCAGTCATGCCAATTTTAACTGCTGTGTGTAAGAAGACACCTGAAGCCATTTTGTATTCAAATAGCAGTCAATGGAAAATGCTAGAAATAGAAGTAGGGGCTGTATTAACATTTGTACTCAGCTGTTAGTTTAGTTGAAGGAATATGGAAGCCAGAGGGACTGAATATTTATAACAGTGGTAATGTTGCAGTGAAAACAGTGTAATACTGCCCTTTAAGCTTTTAAAAAGGGGGTCTGGGCCAAAAAGAGGAGAAAAAAAATACGTAAAAAATGTAAAAGCCACCACAGTATGCCAAAAAGACAAATAAAAAAACAAATTCATATTTTAGATATCTTGAGGTTGAATTACATTTTTCTTTCTACATTTGATACAGATTATAACATGGAGGAGCATTTTTCTAACTATAGCCTCATACACATCAGATTTTCCGCAGACAAAACCTCCGACTTTTGTCCGAAGGCGTGTGCCTGGATTTCGTCTTGCATACAAATGGCAAGGAATTGTCGGCCAACTAATGCGAACGTAGTGACGTACTACGTGGTTCTTCAGCTCTTTAGCACCACCCTTTGGGCTCCTTCTGCTAATTTTGTGTTAGTAGAAGTTTGGTGAGTGTTGATTCATGCTTTTCATTTTGCTCTTTACATTTTGCGCTTTTCAGTTAACGCTTTTCATTTCTTGCATTTCAGTTTGTTTTTGGCCTTGGAGTTATTGTTTTTACCCAAGTCCAGTCCAGGAACAGGAAAAGGAGGAGTTCTTGGACCAAAAATTGGTTGCTTTACTAATCGTGACCAATTATGTCATATGCCTTTGCTGCTGGAGCTCCAGGAGAATAATCCAGGTGATTTTTGGAATTATCTCTGGATGGCGGACCCCTGCTTTCACCAACTCTTGGCATTGTTGACCCCCTATATTAACCATTTAAGGACCGCCTTAGCACATTTACGTCGGCAGAATGGCACGGCTGGGCACATCAACGTACAGGTACGTTGTCCTTTAAGTGCCCAGCCGCGGGTCACGCGCGCGCCGCTAGTGGCGCGCTCGCGACCCGCTAGCGGCACGCTCGCTACCCGGTCCTGAGCTCTGTGACCGTGGTCACGGGACCCACGGACCCGATCGCCACTGGTGTCCCACGATCGGGTCACAGAGCTGAAGAACGGGGAAAGGTAAGTGTAAACAAACCTCTCCCCGTGCTTCCTAGTAAGACTGACACTGATCGTCTGTTCCCTGTCATCGGGAAAGACGATCAGTGATGTCGAACGCCAAGCCACGCCCCCCTACAGTAAAAAAAACACACACACACGTCACACTTAACCCCTCCACGCCCCCTAGTGGTTAACTCCTTCACTGCCAGTGTCATTTACACAGGAATCGGTGCATTTAAATATCACTGATTGCTGTATAAATGACAATGGTCCCAAAAATGTTTCAAAAATGTCCGATGTGTCCGCCATAATGTCGCAGTCACAATAAAAATCGCTGATCGACGCTATTACTAGTAAAAAAAATATATTAATAAAAATGCTATAAAACTATCCCCAATTTGTAATCGCTATAACTTTTGCGCAAACCAATCAATAATCGCTAATTGCAATTTTTTTTTTTACCAAAAAATATGTAGAAGAATACGTATCGGCCTAAACTGAGGAACAAAAATGTTTTATATATTTTTTGTGGATACTTATTATAGCAAAAAGTAAAAAATATTGCATTTTTTTTTTTCAAAATTGTCGCTCTATTTTTGTTTATAGCGCAAAAAATAAAAACCGCAGAGGGGATCAAATACCACCAAAAGAAAGCTCTATTTGTAGGAAAAAAAGGACGCAAATTTTGTTTGGGAGCCACGTCGCATGACCACGCAATTGTCAGTTAAATCGACGCAGTGCCGAATCACAAAAAGGGGCCTGGTCCTTTGGCTGCAAATTGGTCCGGGGCTTAAGTGGTTAAAAAGCAGGACACATGCATGAGGCTTTTATTTTATTTTTTGGTTGAATAATAATTATTTGATTTGGTATATTTTCTATATTTTTGGATGCATAGAATGCACATTTTGGTTTAGTTCTATTGGCAGATAGCAAGTCTAATTTTATGTGTTTTCTTTTTTTAATGCACAATAAAAAAAATTGTGGAGAATAATACTTGGCTGTTTGTTTTACTTCAAATGACAGTTTGTATTTTTTTAAATGTAACTGCCTACTCCCAATGTAAAATTGACAAGGGACACCAACATAGTTGTATCTTTGATCTTAACCACTAGGCGCCCGAGCTATAGCCGAAAGACGGCTGCAGCGCGGACGCTCCCTGCAGGGAGGACGTCCCTGGACGTCCTCCTGTTTACTTCCCTAATGTGCGCTCCTGAGAGCGCGCATCGGGGAAGTTCTGTGCTGGCCGTGTCCGTAGGACACAGCCAGTCACAGATCGCTGTAAACGGCCAATCACAGCGGCCGTTTACAGCGAGATCGGCGTGTCCAATGAGAGATGATCTCATATGGAAACATATGAGATCATCTGTCAGCGCCGCTTTCTCTCCTCACACAGACAGCGTGTGAGAAGAGAGAGAGATGAGCGGCCGTAAGTAAAAAAAAAAAAAAAAAAACTAAATGTGCGATCTGTGTCCGCTGCCTGCTGCCCCCATCTGTCCCCATCTGTCCCCCCCTGCCCGCTGCCATCTGTCTTCATCTGCCCCCCCTGCCCGTTGCCATCTGTCTTCATCTGTCCCCCCTGCCCGCTGCCATCTGTCTTCATCTGCCCCCCCTGCCTGCTGCCATCTGTCTTCATCTGCCCCCCCTGCCCGCTGCCATCTGTCTTCATCTGTCCCCCCTGCCCGCTGCCATCTGTCTTCATCTGTCCCCCCTGCCCGCTGCCATCTGTCTTCATCTGTCCCCCCTGCCCGCTGCCATCTGTCTTCATCTGTCCCCCCTGCCCGCTGCCATCTGTCCCCAGTGCCATCTGTCCCCAGTGCCATCTGTCCCCAGTGCACCTGTCCCCAGTGCACCTGTCCCCAGTGCCATCTGTCCCCAGTGCCACTTGTCCCCAGTGCCATGTATAAGTGCCACGTGTCATCAGTGCCACGTCAGTGCCATCTGTCATCAGTGCCATATCAGTGCCATCTGTCATCAGTGCCATATCAGTGCCATCTGTCATCAGTGCCACGTATCAGTGCCATCTGTCATCAGTGTCACGTGTCATCGGTGCCACGTATCAGTGCCATCTGTCATCAGTGTCACATATTAGTGCCATCTCTCATCAGTGCCACGTATTAGTGCCATCTGTCACCAGTGCCACATATTAGTGCCATCTGTCAGTGTCACGTGTCATCAGTGCCCCGTATTAGTGCCATCTGTCATCAGTGTCACGTGTCATCAGTGCCCCGTACTAGTGCCATCTGTCATCAGTGCCATCTGTCAGTGTCACGTGTCATCAGTGCCCCGTATTAGTGCCATCTGTCATCAGTGCCACGTCAGTGCCACGTGTCATTGTCCTGGTGCTCCAGGGCCTTCAAAAGTGTAATAGGTAGTCAAGAAGTTAGATGTGTAATTTATGCTCCTAGAACACGTGATGGAGCTCCCTGCATTTTGGGCCTCTCTAAGTGGCCAGGCTGTGTAAAAGTCCCACACATGTGGTATCGTAATACTCAGGAGGAGTAGCAGAATTTATTTTGGGGTGTCATTTATGGTATACACATGCCATGTGAGAGAAATAACCTATTACAATGACAATTTTGTGGAAAAAAATAAATAAAAAAAAATTCATTTTGCAAAGGATTGTGGGAAAAAAAATGACAACATCAAAAAGCCTCTTACTAAATACCTTGGAATGTCTACTTTCAAAAAAGGGGTCATTTGGGGGGTATTTGTACTTTCCTGGCTTGTTCGGGTCACAAGAAATGAGATAGGCCACCAGTACATCAGATGTGATCAATTTTGTATAATTCGCACCACAGTTTGTAGAGTCTGTAACTTTCACAAAGACCAAATAATATCCACTAATTTGGTTTATTTTTACCAAAGATATGTGGCAGTATAAATTGTGGCCAAAATTTATGAAGAAAAATTTATAATTTGCTAAATTTTATCACAGAAACAAAGAAAAATGCTTTTTTTTCAAAATTTTCGGTCTTTTTTCATTTATAGCGCAAAAAATAAAAAACCCAGAGGTGATCAAATACCACCAAAAGAAAGCTCTATTTGTGGAAAAAAAGGACAAAAAATGAATTTGGGTTCAGTGTTGCATGACTGAGTAATTGTCATTCAAAGTGTGAGAGCACCGAAAGCTGAAAATTGGTCTGGGCAGGAAGGGTGTTTAAGTGCCCAGTAAGCAAGTGGTTAAAAACTACGGGATAATGGTGTTGTGGTAACTTGCCCAAATAAAAAAATAAAAGCATAATAATAATATTATTCTTGATATCATTAGAAAAAAAAAGCCTTTGAAAATTTGTTTGCAATAACTCCATCAGTATAACCAGCAAAGCAGCTTCATTATTATCCTATAGAAGAAGAGAATTGTGCGCTACATTTTGAGATTTCATAATTTGCCGCGTCACGAATGTTAATTTTCCATTATGAATGCTAGTTTACAAGACCGACCGCTTCTGGCTCATCTGTGCTTCCATTTTCCTTTTTTTTTTACCTGTCAAATGTGATGGCAACCAAGATAATCAGAATATAATCAGAATATATACAGACGAACACGGAAGACTGTAAATCAGCACATTGCAGGGAGAGAGCAGTGCAGGTGATATTTGCTTTTATGCCCCAAACCATAAATTATAGTGGGCTTTGTTCCCTTTTTAAAAATGGCGCTTAAATCCGCCTTTGCCCGCGTCACTACCGGTTTTGAAATACTGGGAAAGGATGACACATATATCCCAGGAGCACTAGTGAGCACAGGCGCCAAGGCAAATGACGTCAGGCACCGCAGAGGGAGAGGCAGATTAAAAGGAATCCCATAGCAACAGCCCCAAACGAGTGAGTAAAAAAAAAACTATTTTTTTCCAAATGTTGTAGCTGATGTTTATTGCTGTCGATTACTGTAAAGTTCATTTTATAGGTGGAACTCCGCTTTAATTTCCTGTCCCAGATACACAGCAGGGAAAATCTCACAAAATTGCGGGAATATCTTCTTTTAGACACCTGTCACGTCACCATAACAGGTTTACCCTTTGAGAGATTTCAGCTATTCCCATGAAAACTTAAAAATGTTCCTCTTATGCCGCGTACACACGATCGGAATTCTCGTCGGCAAAAACTGTGTAGGTTTTTCCAACGGAATTCCGACGGAATCCGCTCAAGCTGTGTTGCCTACACACGATCACACCAAATTCCGACCGCCAAGAACGCGGTGACGTCCACCACGTACGACGAGACCATAAAAGGAAAGTTCAGCACCATGTCCGACACCCGTTGGGCTCCTTCTGCTGATCTCGTGTTTATCGCGTGTTAGTAGGAGTTTCGCTATAGACGATTCGTGTTTTTTCAGACTTGTGCTTCAGATCGTTCCTGCTCTACAGTTTGTGCTTGTCGGTGCGTATTTGCTTATCAGTGCGTGTAGTCAGTTTGCATTTGTTTGTCTTTGCGGCCTATATATTTATATATAGTACGCTTTGATTTTCAGTGCTTATTGTCCGCTCGTTGCTTGATTTGCATTTCGTTCTTTCAGGCCTTGCTGTTTATCAGTGCTTTCTTTAGTCCGAAGCGATGTTACGTGTACGTACTCGTCGTAGAGTTCGTGCTGTGCGGGGGCTTGGTGTTGGGGTTCTTACTTTGACACAAGCCCGGTCCATGAACAGGGCGAGGAGGAGTTCGTGGACCAAGAATTGGTTGCTCCAACGTGACCAGTTCTCGCACATGCCTCTGCTTCGTGAGATCCGTGAGAATAACCCTGATGATTTCAGGAATTATCTCAGGATGACGGACCCCGTTTTTCACCGTCTGTTGGCTTTGCTGTCCCCTTATATTACCAGGCAGGATACCTGCATGCGGTAAGCCATCACTGCGGAGCAGAGGTTAGTTGCCACGTTGAGGTACTTGGCGACAGGGAGAAGCCTTCAGGACCTCAAGTTCTCGACAGGCATCTCCCCCCAGGCTCTGGGGATCATTATTCCAGAGACCTGTTCTGCCATCATCCAGGTCCTGCAGAAGGACTATATGAGGGTAAGTTGTATTCTTTAACATCACATTCTATGTATTTACTGTTTGCTAATGTATTGTATTTCTTTCCTCGTTCCCTAATTACCAGGACTTCAATATGCTGTAATATGCTGTAATATGCTGTGCCCCTTTGTCCTCATGCATGTTGGATTTTTGTATGCTCCTTTTTTGTCCTTCATGCATATTTGCCTTCACTTACTGGGGCCCATATATACCTATAGTCTAGTTACTTTACAATGTATTTTGTCAGCTCCATTGTAATGCTTTACCCTAAACACCCCCTAAAATGTGTACAAATGTTTTATAGTTGTCCTTAAATTAATGCAGAGGGCCTGAGGCTTTGTTTTGTGGTGCCCCAAATCTTTTTTGAACCCCCCCTCCCCCAACTGCTCAGTCAGCTGATACCAATCCTCTATGTGCTGACTTTGCCAAACCCAATACACACTATACCTACCTCTATAGTGGTCATATTTATGGATGAATTTTTCCAAGCATGTAGTGCCAGGCCTGCCTCAATACTTTCAAATGCTACTGTTTTAATTCTTCTCCTTCTATTATTATTGTGATAGGTAATAGCAGAATCCAAAAATGTGCTTCCATTTTCCTTTTTTTTTACCTGTCCAGTGGGCTGCCAATAGTGTAATTAAGGAGGGGTTGGCCAAACTATCACACATTACTTTGTTACTCCATTACGTAGTGGAGAGGGTGGTTACCTGTCCAAAACATACCTCCCCCCCCTAAAATATTTACAAGGGGCCATCAGAGGGGGGGGGAGGAATCTGATAAGTGGACCTTATATTTTAGCCTTTAAATACTACAAGAAATGTTATACTGATGTTTGCCAACAATGTTTGTGTAGAATCTGCTTGTAATGTTTATTATCAAATGTACTAATTATATTTTTCTTGTTTGAATCCACAGTTTCCTTCCACGCCACAGGAATGGCAGACTGTGGCCTCCCAGTTTGCCCAGCGGTGGGATTTCCCGAACTGCAGAGGGGCAATCGATGGGAAGCATGTCCACATCGTCCCACCACCCCATTCGGGGTCATACTATTTCAACTATAAGGGGTTCAATAGTATCGTGTTGATGGCGGTGGTGGCGGCAAACTATGAGTTCCTATATGTGGACGTGGGGCGGAATGGTCGGATGTCGGATGGAGGAGTCTTTTGCCGGACGGAGTTCTACCGACGTCTCAAGAGTGGTGGCTTGGGATTGCCACCCCCGGAGGAGAATGTCGAGGGACTCCCGTTTGTGTTCGTGGCAGACGAGGCGTTTGGTTTGGCTAACCATTTGATGCGACCATTCCCCCAGAGGACCCTCACCCCGGAGAAGAGGGTATTTAATTACAGGCTGGCCAGAGCCAGAAGAGTCGTGGAGAATGCGTTTGGTATTCTGGCCAGCCGGTTCCGCCTGTTCCAAACGGCCATAAATATTGCGGAATATAAACTGAACACCATAGTGGTATCATGTTGCATCTTGCACAATTTTTTTAAACGGACAAACCCAAATTATGTGGTAACACTTGGGCCTGACGCTGGGCTACAATCACTCACGTCCCTGGAAGCGGCCCGTCCTGGCTTGCCCCCCCAAAGCGCCCGTGAAGTGCGGCAAAATTATTCAGAATATTTTTCGGGGAGGGGGGCCATTGCTTTGCCAGCAGTGCTTCAATAAATTTGACCTTTAATTATCTTTAAAAATCTTGCTTTGAATTTCCTGCTTGTGTTTTTTTTTTTTTGTGTCTCCTAGTGCACTTGTAGTGCCAAGTGGTTTGCACATTATTATCTAAACACCCATTGTCACTGTAAACACCAATTTAAACACAAAGAAATGGTATTGAAAGAAGAAGGCACACATTGTTGAGCAAAAAATATTTTTTTTTTTTACTCCGTACACATTCACGTGTTTTTTTTTTTACAAACATAACAAGTTTTGCATTCTCACCCCAAAAAATTGGGGTTACGTTACATAAACAGCCATGTTTCCAAAAATAAAATACACAACTCTGGTGCATAACAAAGTTCTACGTAGAAAAACTTTGAAAGCCAAGATCACACATTACATTGTCCAAAATGTGTGGATCTTGCCTTCATCAGATGGGGTGCAGTCACCCCTGTAAAAGCCTAATTTTGAAGATGCACACAAATTTTCTGGCAAACTGGGGATTTACATCCTGATCCCATGCCTAATGTCAACATGTGCTATCTCCCATCATGGGGGATCAATGTATGTGTTTTGGGGGTGCAACCCCTTCCTCTCACCGACTTGAGTTTTGAGGAAGGGGTTGCAGGCACAAAACGCGTACATTGATATCCCCTGATGGCAGATAGCACATGTTGACATACTGTGTGCATCTTCAAAATTAGGCTTTTGAAAATGTTGTAAACTTTTAAACAGCAAAAATAAAAGGTTGGACATTTTGGGAAAAATTTGATTCGCCCAAGGACATCAATCATGTTTTTAAGTTTTACTTCAATATCCCTAGTTTTTTTCCGAATAATCTCTAAATCCTGACTACAAAACATTATGTCCTGGATTAGCCTTTGGGCACTGTCAGTGGTGAAATGATGTGACTGTGACTGTTCTTCCACAACCTGTACTTCACCTAAAAATAAAAAAACACACCATCTCTTATAAATAGGCAGGCATACATGTCTGATTACCTGAATCTGGGGTGTCAGACACTCACCTGTTGTGGTCTCAATCACTTCTCCTTCCTCCACATCCTCATACTCTGGTGGTGACCTCTGTTCCGGAGATGGCCGGTCCCTGGGGACATGATATTTCCTGATTCTTTGCTCCCCTATGAGAATAAAACAAAAGGTATACTTAGCACACAGATATTTGAGCCAACAAATATGAATGATAAACATTGCTTGGAAGTGGGGGACAATTGTCTGGTTGGGCAGAATTCCAAGCTGCACACATGATTTATTCCCTTAATTCCTCAGGCTGGAATACTTACCTTTTTTGGATAATTTTCCCACCTGGAGACACCCCAAAGTATCCACTGGAGTACCTGTGTTTGACACCCTAAAATGTGCACCTGAGTCCAGATGTGTAAACAGCTGCAGAGTGTCCTCTACATACATTACACTGAATGAAGATTGATATTCCTTCTAGGTTCAAACACATCTAGACAACAATGTCCTAAAAAAACTCTTTTGGATAAATGTTAAAAATTGAAGGCCCTACAGTATTTAATCATTTATCTGTGAAAACATCGTATTTTGGATAAGGAATGAGGTTTACAACGAACGATTACTGCGTATGACCATGAAAGTAGCCATTTTGGACTGTACAAGACCTTATTAGGGGAAAACACATGACGCAGCATGCAATATTAATAATAATAGGTACACACGACATAATATACTTACTTTTTCGAAGAACTTTCTTGATCTTCCTATACTGATCGTGCTCCCTTAATTTGAGGTCCGACCATCGTTTCCTCAGTTGATCCTTCGTTCGTCGTACCCCAAAATTACTGTACAGACTCTTCACAACTTTAGTCATGATCTTGTCCTTTTTCATATTTGGGTTGGGGTACGGACCGTAATTCCCATCATAGTCGTTGCTCCTCAAGATGTCCACCATCTCCATCATCTCCACAAAGGACATATTTGAGGCCTTAAATCTCCTCCTCGATCGTGACGTTTCAGGCTCCGGGCTATCCTCCTACTCGTTACTGCTCTTATTATGCACCTGCTGTGTGTCCGCCATGTTCCGCTCCCACCTCAACGAAAGAGACTGGGCGGCGAATATTCTAGAAAGAACGTCAGGGGCGGGCGACGCGGGCGGAGATTTACGCATGCGCAGTGTATATAAAGCTTCAAACACGTGTGTGTCGTAACTACGTTCTGTGTGCACGGGAAGGAGGAACGGACGCCACGAAGAACGTCGAACAACGACGAACGTTACAACGAAGGTAAGATTTGAAACTTTTTGGAGTCATGTGCGGCATATACTGAATCTAGATTGATGCCTATATTGTGTTGAAAGATTATCCTGAGATTTTTATTTTTGTATTTTGTTTGGTCTTGCAGAGAAAATGCTGCCATTTAAGGACCCCGAATTCATAGATAAATACAGGGATATGAGAAATCTCTGGGAGGTGAACCCCTTGTACCACAATAAGCCAGCTAGGAGGGCAACGCTGGAGAAATTGCTTCAATTTGTGAAGACCCGGGTCCCCGATGCAGACATCAAATTTGTTGAGGCAAAAATTGGTAGCTTGAGAAGCACCTATAAGAAGGAGTACCAGAAGGTCCAGAAGTCCCTGAGGTCCGGAGTAGCAGCAGATAAGGTGTATGTACCCAGTCTGTGGTACTACAGCAGGATGAGGTTTATAGATGACCAGATGGAGGGCAGGGAATCACTTTCTACTCTTCCGGCACCCCTTCCCTCCAGCCTTCCAACCAGCCTTCCCTCCAGCCTTCCCTCTACCCAAGCTGAGGCATCTGTGGACTAACCTGGGCCTGCCATACAGGAGGAGATTGAGGAGCCCAGATGGAGCCAGGTATAGGTTTTTTATACATAATTTATCTGTGCAAAAAAAAAATTGTTGGTAAGTAGATGTTATTATTGCTAATAAATGAATGAAGTAACAAAAAGTGTTTCACATATCAATAGACAGAAGTGGCCAAAAAAGATTAGGACAAGAAGGAAAAATGCTGGGCTCACAATGATAGTCTTTTCTATTTATTAACATTAAATTTGCAACAGTCATGAGCTGAAAATTGTGTGTGTTTGATGAACAAACAACTAAAACTATGTCCCTTTTTCATACACAGGATGACCTCAGCCAGGACGAGGCTCTGGCTAGTGGCACACAGGAGGAGGTAGGGGGAAGTGTCACCCAGGAGGTGGCAGGGCCCAGTCACACACAATCGCAGATTCCTCCCCTCATCCTTCCCTACAAACGCCAGAGGAAGGGCACAAAAGCAGAGGAGGCAGCACTGGCCCTGATCAGGGAGGCTAATGAGTCCCTCAGATCCCCCCTTGATGCTACAGAGGCCTATGGCATGTATATTGCCTCTAATTTGCAACAAATGGAGGAGGGCCAACGGCGAAAGTGTGAAAGAATAATTTTTGATACTATACAGAAGGGGTTGAGTGGGGAAATGTCGGACAACCAACACCTATGTTCTCTCCCCCATCCTCCTCCTCCTCCTCCTCCTCCTGCCACAATGCCACCTCCAGAGCCACAGCCTCCAGGGAAGGCTGCAGGGAAGGCTGCACGGAAGGCTGCAGGGAAGGCTCTACGGAAGACCAGGAAGTGATCCCCTGCATTCACGTCTTAAAGAACCCACAGCCTGTTGTAGGACCACAGACTGGGTACATATGCCATCTGCTGCTGCTCCAGTTCTCTGGGACTCCTGGACCTCATTGTACTCCTTTTTCTATGGACTTCTCAGCTACCAGTTTTTTTGATGTCTGCCTTGGGGACCCGGGTCTTCACAAATTGAAGCAATTTCTCCTGCGTTGCCTTTATCTTTATTTTGTAATTATGATGTGAAATACATTTTTATTTTGTTTTCAGAAAATACTTGCCTATGTGTTTTTCTACAAATAGCAAATCAATTTATTTTGGGGGAGTAGGCAGGTACATTTCAAAAATACAATGTCAAAATTAACAAGGGACACCAACAACAAACAGGTTTACAAATAATACAGAATAATGGTGTTGTGGAAACATAACATTAAAAAAAAGGAGAACACGAGAAAATAATACAATAATACAAATATTCTTATTAAAGAAAAAAAAAACACTTAAAAAAATGATATCTATTTCATGCAGATCTGGCTTAAATTCTAATATAAATATTATTCCGGAGAGACCAAGAAATAATAAAGAAATACGTTTGTAAAAACTCTGTGTGAATATGAGCAGCAAAACCACTTCATTCTTCTAGCATTATAAAGAAGAGAATGAGCGGCTCATTGAAGAATTAAGAAAAACCCAGTGTGAAGAATCTGCTAGCTCCATTACGAACGCTAGTTTTACCAGACCGAGCGGTTCCGTCTCGTAGTGGATTCTGAGCATGCGTGATTTTTGGCGTGTCGGAATTGCCTACACACGATCGGAAAATCCGATAGAAAGGTTTTCCTGTCGGAAAAATTGAGAACAGGTTCTCAATTCAAAGTCCGTCGGAAATTCCGACAGAAAAAGACCGTTGACCATACACACGGTCGGAAAATCGCGATGAAAAGCTCCCATCGGACTGATTTCCATCGGAAATTCCGATCGTGTTTCCTATTTAGAAAAATTAGCTGTCAGGTTAATAAAACAGTGATATCTGAACCTATTCAATCATACAGCTTGTAGTGTACATAGATTTGCAAAAAAATAGGATAAAGGAATATTCCTGAACTTTGTTTTATCTCATGGTTACTGTGAAACTGTGTGAATGCATCAATGCAGTGCATGTTATCTCAGCTTGCAGAGCTTGTATTCTTTGAATGAGTTTACCAAAAAAATGTAATATTGCATAATATACAGCCTCATGCTACATAACTAAGCTTCATTTCATGCTGAATAATAAAGTTATTATTGTATCTTAAATAGAAAACTATCTTAAAATAGATTTTACTCCAAAAGCATTGTATTAAAATAATAAATTAAAAAAATAATCGGATTTAAATAAAAAAAAAATTCTGATTTAAATTAAAAAAATCAGATTTTTTTTTTTTGTGGCTATTTGCAGATTTTGGAATATTGAGAAAGGCACTATGTTCAGTACAATTTCCCCATTTGTCTCACTTAATTTAGGGTTTGTCAGACCTCATTAACGTCACAATTGAGTATGACTTAAAGCGTAACTAAACCCACAACAGTAAAATCAGTCTGTATATGCAGTAAAGCATGCTTGTTATACTCACTGTGGATCTAAGGGGTTAATCCTTTGCATTGTGTATTAAGGCTGTTTGATCCTATCTCCTCTGATCCTCCTCTTCTTCTACTGTCTCCAAAAATTAACCTGATATTTAAAGAGCAAGGGGACTGGGTACACATGCTCAGTTTGGTGTGTATTGCTAGAGGGTTTTTTCTTTTTCTTGGGAGAGTGCATGTGATCAGCACAGGGCCAATCAGCACTATCCAGACATGTCCAGACAGAGGATCAGGAGAGGATGAAAACTCCTTCTACAAGCTTTATTAGGAACTGATCAAAGTTCTGCTATATACTGCTGATGAGAAAAGGTATTTATCAGTGTATATTTACTAAAATAATTGCATTTCCATGTTGTGTACTGTCCTAGGTTTAGTAACACTTTAAGTTGGGCACACACGGGTCTAATGTCGGGAGACATTTGTCAGGTAAATAAAAGTTAACATTTGGCTCCTGTGTATGTTGGTCTGTCAACCAGTCTGAAAACCAGCAGCCAAATGGCAGAAAACGCTGATCGGAGTGTTATGGCAGGGGGGAGGGGGCGGTCTCCCTTTCGGGATACAATAGCTCAGCGGGGGAGATCGATGTACTAACTTCACATAGTCAGAACAGCGGCTCCGACCAGAGTTGACGGTCCAGCGGGTTGGACGAAAAAAAAAAAACCTCTTATGCCCCGTACACACGGTCGGAAATTCCGACCACAAAATCCGTCAGATTTTTTCTGACGGATTTTGTCCGACACTGGTGTTGCATACACACGGTCGGACAAAGTTATCGGAAAATCCGATCATTCTGAGCGTGGTGACGCTCGTTGCGTACGACGGGACTACGTAGAGGCTAGTAGCCAATAGCTTTGGCCTTGTAAAGTGATCTGAGCATGCGTGGCACTTTGTCCGTCGGAATTCGTTACACACGATCGGAAAAAGTCCGATAGGACTTTGTTGTCGGAAAATTTTAGAGCAGGATCTCAAACTTTTTCCGTCGGAAATTCTAACAGAAAAATTCCGATGGAGCCCACACACGGTCGGAATTTCCGACAACATGGTCCGATAGGACATTTTCCGTTGGAAAATCCGACCGTGTGTACGGGGCATTAGTGTGTACTAGGCTTTACAGGGACTTTTCACTTTCAACAGGAGTTAAAGAACCCTTCTTTTTTAATGGCTTCTGCAAATAACAATTGTTTCTCAAATGGACCCCCGCCAAGCGAATGTATGCAGAAATTTAAGAAGTAGCTCCTCGTATGCTTGAGTAATTGAAACTAAACAGTATTTTCTCATATAACACCACTCTGAACAAGAAGCCCTATTGAAAATAATATGTTTGCTTTGAAATAAATTATTTCCAAACCCCGACTCTCCCACTGGTCTGATTCAACCAATGAGAGGAAGGCAAAAAAAGGAAAGAGGAAAACCCTTTAATACCAAGTGAGAATAGTTGGCTTTTTTCTTGTCAAATGTTTTGTACACGCTGATCATTCTGCCCTCACAACCCACACCAATAAAACCCACTACTACAGGATAATAACAAATGAATTTAATCAGTTTGTGGAAGAGCGGAGAAGGCGCAGAATGACTTGTACTGATGGTACTTACTGAAATTGCATAATCTTCTTAGGGCTGTGAGCCTGTATTTCTATACATTTCACAATCCTCTTTCATCTGGAATTGTAACTTTGCATTCAAAAGGGTCTATGAAAACATAAAGCATGCACTGAAATAAATAACACTTAATCATAAACTGTATTTTAAGGCAATTGCAAGTGGGTAGCTTTCTGTGGGTCCCTAGACTGCCATTTCAGCATTCTTCCAAATAAATGCTACATGAAAGGAGTTAGTCAGTGATAGCACTTTTGAATATATGCTGTAAGCATGCAAGAATATGAAACTAAGCAACATTTAAAATGACATGGAGATGTTGATCTTAGCAGAGCTCATATTATAAAGCTCAATTGAACTTTCATTTTAAATCATCTGAATACATTCCAGGCACAGAAAAATGAAAGGTGTTCCATGTCTTTAGAAAAGTCTATCTGTAGGCTGCAGAGAAGGACCCTTGCTCTCTGTGTTGAATCAGTGATCTCTCTGCAGAACTCTTACATGCCCCCTGCTAAGACAGAGCTGGAGTTCTCAATACAGCAAATCTCCTCGACTGATCGGGGAATATAGATGTGCCGAACACCACCAGAACATGCGAAAAGGTAAAAAATGTGTGTGAACATGTAAACCCTATTAAAGTCAATGGACACGAACATGAAAACTCAAAAGTGCTAATTTTAAAGGTTTATTTGCAAGTTATTGCCATAAAATGTCTATGGGGACCAGAGTACTGCCCCAAGGGACTTGTATCAATGCAAAAAAAAAGGTTTAAAACAACCATTTTTTTCAGGAGCAGTGATTTTAATAATGCTTAAAGTGAAAATTTTTTATTTTTTTTAAAAGTCAGCAGCTACAAATACTGCAGCTGCTGACTTTTAAAAATCGGACACTTACCTGTCCAGGGGGCCCGCGATGCGGGGGAACGAGACCCCCCCTCGTTCCACGAGCCGCTCGTGGCGCCGGCATTCCTAATGTGGGAACCCGGCTGTGGCTTTACAGCCAGGCACCCACTGCGCATGCTCTCGGCAATATAGATAAAAATCAAGGAAAAAATCGACGTTGGTCCCCCCCCCCCCAGTTCATACCAGGCCCTTCGGGTCTGGTATGGATTTTAAGGGGAACTCCACGGCAAAATTTAAAAGAAAAATTGGTGTGGCCCCCCCCCCCAAAAAATCCATACCAGACCCTTATCCGAGCATGCAGCCTGGATACAGCGAATGCCCCCCCTCCTGAAATATACCAGGCTGGTTGCCCTTAACATGGGGACAAGGGCCAGGGGCCTCATCCCCACAACCCTGCCCCGGTGTTTGTGAGGGTCTGCGGGCGGGGGGCTTATCGGAATCTGGAGGCCCCGTTTAACAAGGAGCCCCCAGATCCGGGCTCCCCTATGTGAATGGGTATAGGGTACATTGTACCCCTACCTATTCACCAAAAAAAAAGGGTAAAAAAGTAAAAACCACACAAGACAAGTTGTCTGTAGTGTCCTCTGCCCCCTCCCGCAAAGTGGTCTCCTGTATGCTCCAATGCTATGTCCTCTGCCCCCTTTATATCATTTCCCCCCACTGCAGTGCCCTCTGCCTTCTTAGCAGTGTCCTGCACCCCCTCAAAGCAGTGTCCTCTGCGCCCTTCACATCACCTTCCCACTGTAGTGTGCCCTTCCCCCCAGTAGTGTGCTGTGCCCCCCCCCCAAAACAGTGTCCTCTACCCCCTTCACATCACCCCCCAACCCCAGTGTGGTGTGCTTTACCCTCCCATGGTAGTGTCCTCTGCCACCCACAAAGTGTCCTCTGACACTCTGCCCCCTGAAAGCAGTGTCCTCTGCCTCCCCATCCCCAAAGCAGTGTCATCTGTGCATTTCTCATCACAATCCCCCCCCCCCACTGTGTCTCCTCTGTCCCTTTCATATCATCCTTCACATCATCTTCTCCGCCCCCACATACACACAGTGCTATGTAAGTAGCACTTCCTACCTGCCAACGTGTGTACACTAGAACAGAGATCAGGAGATGGCATAGTACTGGGTGGAAGGCAGGAGCGGGAGCTGCCGGAGTTCATAATAACAAACTGGTGAATAACAAGTTGGTGATTGGTTGCTAGGACCGCCTCGCAACCAATCACGAGGCAGCTCCAGCCCCCACCCTTCATCCAGCACTATGCTGCCTCCCGCTCTCTGCTCTGCAGTTAACAGGAGAGTGTCAGAGGCTGGGGCTGTGGTCACGATCCATCTGTCAGCTTCCTGCCGCAAACCAGTCGATTGCGATTGACAGCTCGCAGACCCCCTAACACTTAAAGTGTATCTAAAGCCAACATTTTCTTTGTGTTCATTTTGACATTAGTGGGAAAGAATTAAAACCTTTGTCTGTATTTTCTTGTTGTTTGTGTGCCCAAAGGTAATGGTCCTGGTGACCATTGTCACTGAGACTGAAATCCAAAATGTTTTGTTGCTACCGGAAAAGAAATAAAAGTCTTCTTCCTTCGTAATACGTCTATGGAACAGGAAGTAAATGTAGTGGAACACAGATGACAAAAATATTAATGGGTTGTAATGCTTCCCTACTCTATCCAAAACAAAAGAAAAAAGATTTTTGGCTTAAGATATGCATGACTTTAATACCGAACCCTTATTCTTACCATAACCTTAAACCTCACCTTGAAAATGTAATCTTAACATTAAACTCCTAAATCCACAAAATTAAGCTCCAACCAGTCATTTTAACCTTAACCTGGCCTGAACATAGCTTACCCCAAACAAATCTTTACTCATATTATCAGTATAAGATTGTGCGTAATGGATATTTATCAGTTCAGCCAATCATATTTGACATTTGTTCAGTCAGTTGAGCTAGAAATGTGATACATATTTGGCATATCTAATACCTACAGTGAACTTCAAGTAAATTTCCCCTGAACAGCTAAGGATTGTACCAATCTTTTCAAAAATGTGATGGAGACCCTCTCAAATACTCACATATGAGAAGATGAGGCAGAACTGTGCTGGGGTAATAAAAAAATATGGATCCTCCTCTGCCAACATGTTCTTCGATACAAGTACAATGCAATCTACAAAGATCTTGGTTGAGGCCATCTTCTATTATTCCCCTGCTGTGTGCTTGGGAAGCCAGCCATTACTTCTGAACGTTGACTCTCTGTGGCATTTCTATGACTAAAAGATATGATGTTTGGTCTTCACCTTCTTCCCACTTAAGTTGACTCTTTCTAGAATAAACTGCTAAACATAAACTAATAAAAAGTGACTAGTGACCACACTGAGTATAAGCACAGCTAAGGAACTCAGAGTAAGTGAACTATGTATCCTGAATGCAATTTACTATGACCTCTGGGATAATAATGTTACAAACATAGAATGTCACATTAAGTTACATAATGTATAAGACTGAAAAAGACACAAATGCATCCAGTTCTACCAATGTGTGTGGGTGTATGATTTTTTTATTCTCTAATGCCGTGTACACACGACCGGACTTTCCGGCAGAAAAGGTCTGGCGGTCTTCCCGACGGACTTTCGGCGGAGTTCAGACGGACTTTCCGAACTAACGGACTTGGCCACACATGAACGGACTAAGTATATTCGAAAGTCCATTCGTTGAACGTGATGACGTAAACGGGACTAAAAAAGGAAGTTCAATAGCCAGTAGCCAATAGCTTCCCTTGCGTCGTATTTGGTCCGTCGGACCAGCATACAGACGAACGGTTTTCCCGATAGGAATTGAGTCCGTCGGACAGATTTGAAACATGTTCTATTTCTAGGTCCGTCTGATTTTTATAACAAAAAACGATCGGATTAGCACACACACGATCGGATTGTCCGACAGACTGATTCCGTCGGACCTAGTCTGCCGGAAAGTCCGGTCGTGTGTATGCGGCATTACAATTCCTAAAGCCCTTTATATTCTGCTTCCTGAGAAAGACATTTATGGGGCAGACCCCATAAAGCTTGTCCTAAAAAATTAACTATTCGTGCAAATAAAAAAGGATCATGGACAGTACTCACCCATGTTGTTATAAGTGCACTAATACGGCTGCAATCACTTTAACCACTTGCCGACCATGCTATAGCTGAATAACAGCTACAGAATGGCCAGCCAGTTTTGGGAGGGTGTCATATCATGTCCTCCCATGATCACCGCATGCCCACTGCAGCACACAGGCAGCATGCACTATGATCACTGTGTCCTCGGGACACAGCTGATCACAGATCTGGGGAAAAGAGCCAATCAGCGTCTCTTTACCCTATCTCCAATCATAGCTGATCATGATGTAAACACAAGCCGGTTATCTGCATTCCTGTCAGCGGAGAGGAAAGGAGAGCCAATAACCGGCTTGTGTGAAAGGGACATCTACAATAATCAGGGCACTATTATCAGGGATTATCAGAGTCCCAACAGTGCCCACTGGTGCTGCCAATGAGTGATGCCAATCAGTGCCTCCACATCAGTGTCACCTATCAGTGCTGCCTACCAGTGCCCATCAGTGCTGCTTATCAGTGCTGGCTATCAGTGACCTTCAGTGCCTCCTATTAGTGCCCATCAGTGCCACATATCAGTGCTATCTATCAGTGCACCCTCATCAGTGCAGCCTTATCAGTGCCCATTAGTGCAGCCTATCCATGGCCATCAGTGCAGCATCATCAGCTCACATCAGTAAAGGAGAAAAATTACCTTTTTGCAAAAAATGTTATCAATTTCTGAGTTTTTTTTCAAAACTGTTGGTCATTTTTTGTTAATTTATCAAACAATGAAAAAACTCAGTAGTGATTAAATACCACCAAAAGAAAGCTCTATTTGTGTGAAAAAATTGATAAAAGTTTCATATGGGTACAGTGTTGCATGACCGCGCAATTCTCACTAAAAATGCGACAGCTCTGAAAGCTGAAAATTGGCCTGGGCAGGTAAAAGTGTCCAGTAGGCAAGTGGTTAAAGTGGTTGTAAACCTCAGACATGAAATATGAACAAACCATTTCTCTCTATAGTGGGTACTTGTCTCTATCTAAAGCACTAAGTGTCTATTCTGTCTGCAGCCTCGTTCCTCTGCTATTGACATGAGTCAATTCTGACAAGTTTTCCTGATACCAAGAATTAAAATGTGACAGGGGAGGGACCTTCAGCACACAGCACACAGCCTGTCATTGACATCTTCAGCTCTGTTCCTGTGTGCTGTGTGAAGCTCTTCTCACTACCATCTGCTTTATGGAAGCACAAACTGTACTTTTTACGAGGGCTGCAGATAAACAGGTACAACTTGTGTAGAAGGATTTGTTTAATCTCTGTAAATCACCTGAGGCCAGTCACTTCACTGGACATACCTTTACAACCACGTTAGGCCTTGCTGCTTTGGAATTCCAACCAGCATTGTCATTCCTACTTGCTGGACTACATAACTCTGCCTACCCATAGCAACCCTCCGTTCCATTCCACATGCACACACTGAATTTTTCTCAGAAAAAAATACAGCAGCCTTTTTCAACCATTTTACCCCTAAGGAACCTGTGCAATAATTTTTAGGCCTCGGGGAACCCCTGCTAAGAGTAGTCAATTGGTGGTCTTTGGAAAAATGTCCTTTCCATTAGTGGTGGCCAGTGGAAAATATACTCCTTACATTGCTGGTCAGAATGTCACCCTTACAATCATGGCTCTGGCTCTACTAGACCTGCAGCTATGCAGACACCAGTACATGGGAGGTCAGCCAACCACAGCTCAAGGAGCCCCTAGACATCTCTGGAGGAACCCTAGTGTTCCACGGAACCCTGGTTGAGAATGACTGCCCTAGAGACTGCTCACACACAAGTCATCAATGAGCAGTTAGACATGAATGTACAATCGGATTATCTCAATGTCTTTTGGGCCAGCATTTCCCCTAAACAGGTATTCCTGTTAATTATTGAAGAAGTCTGGGGGTACCAGTTTATCTTGAACTGCAGTTTCAGTGCCTCTGTTGTAAACTGTTTATCCACAGTGTTTGTAGCTGCAGAGGTCAGTAAGGACTTGTGTTAAAGCTCTTTTATTCCCTATTAAGAATATGCCTGTTAGGAACATGTAAATACTTTAATGCCCAAAATCTGGACACGGGCATTTCAAGGTCTCATCTGAATTATTAGTCATTGTTTTATTGTAAGTGTTTGTGTGCCTTTAAATCCATTTTGGAATAATCCTTAAAGAACTTTGTAAATGATCTAATTCATATACTTCTAAGGACGCACTCATTTAAAAACTTCAGTATTCTTAGTTTACTATATAAACCTCTCTAGTAAATTGCGGGATTGCAAGATCGACAGACGGGTGCCCTTTAAGTGTCGCAGCAAAAAGATTGTAATTACTTTGTTGCAATATTCTTTACTAAGTAAGTTGGCTGTGAGGAATGTAAACAGAAAATTAATTAGAATCATGAGATTAGATTAATTTTCAGAATGACTGTTAAGGGAGATAATGCGTCTGCTCCTCTAATGCTCAAGCATACAATCTCTCTTTAAAACTGATAATGGGTATTTCTCTGAAATCTAATATTTTATTTTTAAAGAGGGTTCAAGAGGGTTATCGTACTAATTTTTGTTAATTCTAATCCTTTTATATAATCAGATCATTTTGCATAGAGGCCAGCGAACCACAAAAATAAACATTTAGAAGAGTACAAAAAAAAAAAAAAAAAAGTGAAATGTAATGCCCTGTACAAGTTCTTAGATGCTGTAGCTGCATTCGTTTTCCTATTTTTTATAAGGCTTCTTTTTCTTACTTTTCCCTGGTAAATCCTGCAAATAATATTTTTCCTGTCCCTTCATGTCTACACTTATGGTTTACTTGAATGTACGTTTAACCACTTCAGTACCAGGCACTTTCGCCCCTTCCTGCCCAGGACAATTTTCATCTTTCAGTGCTGTCACACTTTTGCCCCGTACACACGGTCGGAAAATCCAACCACAAAATCCATCGGATTTTTTCCGACTGATTTTGTCCGACACTGGTGTTGCATACACACGGTCGGACAAAGTTGTCGGAAAATCCGATCATTCTGAGCGTGGTGACGTTTGTTGCCTACGTAGAGGCTAGTAGCCAATAGCTTTGGTAATGTGATCTAAGCATGCGTGGCACTTTGTCCGTCGGAATTTGCTACACATGATCGGAAAAAGTCCAGTAGGACTTTGTTGTCGGAAAATTTGAGAGCAGGAGATAAAACTTTGTCCGTCGGAAAATCCGACGGAAAAAGTTCGATGGAGCCTACACACGGTCGGAATTTCCAACAACATTGTCCGATAGGACATTTTCCGTCGGAAAATTCGACTGTGTGTATGGGGCATTTGAATGACAATTGCGCGGTCATGTAATACTTTACCCAAACAACATTTCTATCATTTTCTTCCCACAAATAGAGCTTTATTTTGGTGATATTTGATAACCTCTGGGGTTTTTATTTTTTGATAAACAAACTAAAAAAGACCATCATCTAGTTATCCTGGACTTATGAACAATGCTACAGAGAATGGTGTTGACAATAATAAGTGCAGTTTTTTTCACAGATGAACAGTTTACAAAATTTTGCACATTAATATTAGGTTTCACTATTGCCTTTGATTATTTATTATTACCGCCTAGGTGATTGGATTTGTAATTGTATTATTTATTTTTTATAATTATTGAAGATTCACTGATTTATATTTATTAGGTTAGTTAGCGCCACATAATTTATATTTGTATTCTATTTTTGCTGTGTGGGAACACTTTATATGTTGGCGGCTTTTCTTTTTTACCTTTATTATCATCAATTTATACATGGTTTTGCACATTAGTTTACCCCCCCTTCTAGTATTGCCTTCATAATATGATCTGCATCACTGAGGGCCACACGCCACTGAAAATAGAAGAGGAAGAATCACACTCTTCATAAGCTAATTTAAGAGAAGTACACAAGAAAAAGTGTAATGAAACGCATCAGTAGGTGGAGCTACATGATGCACAATGCTTCTTTGGTTGATATGGATGCTGCTATAGCTGATTACATAGGTTTATATGTGTTGGTGCACTTAAATTAGTGCAATTGGAAGCCATATAAGTAGTTTTTTTTGTTTTACATTATGTAGAGTTCTGTTTTCATCATGATAAACAAATAATAATTATAGGAGTAGATGCAATTAAGCCGACAATACACAATGTGCTGTAGATTTATCCCTGTACTCATTGGTGGTTATAATAATGAAGGATCTATGAACACCAGAGTTTATTCATGCATTTGTCACATTTGTGAAATATAGAGGTTATTATGTTCTGGTGAGTTCCCGGTGCTTAGAGAGGTGGTGGAATCACTGGTCAGTGGGAGGATGGTTGTGCTATTCATTGCATAATCAGCACAAGGTTTGCCATGTATAGAATATCTCTGCAAGTTAAACAGTTTTGAAACACATAAGGACTTTTATTGTTGGTACTAGGCACATTTATTTGGACTATTTTGTTACATGTACGATACTGTTTTTATTTTTGTTACTCATTTGAGGTGTGCTGTATCAATTTACTTTTTTATTCGGTAGCCTTGCTGGAATTAAATTAAATGTGTATAACCCAGAAAGTCCAAAATAATGGAGATATTCCTGTTTGGGTCACAGATGTACAACTCATCCATTAGCTATGCCAAAATATACATTTTATTGTTCTACTCGCGCAATCTAAGCACTGAAAGTGTAATCTCAATAACTAATCCAGTTGTGGTGAGCTTAATTTACAGGCTAGTAGGTTGGCAGACTAAATAATATCCTGCAGATCATCGAAAGCTTCATCAAAACTTTTGCAAATCTTTATAGATGAAAATCATATAGGTAAAAAAAATGGTGTGTCTAGCTCCAGCAGAATACAGCACATGTGACGAATGGAGACTAAAGCATTAAGAAGAAGAAAAAGAAGAAGAAGGGTGGGACTAAATACATAGAGCATCCCTTAGTTACAGAGTGTGAAAAGGACAAAATGTATTTAAAAGGCAGACAGACAAAAATGCATGTATAACATGATATTTATTGAAACCTTAACTCATACTATCAAACCTAACTTGGGCTCCACCAAATACAGTATATATATATATATATATATATATATATATATATATATATATATATATATATATATATATATATATATATATATAAAGAAAGTTCAGAGGATTGTTGCACAAAAATGTATTGAAATTAAAAACATACAAAAAATGTATCAAAAACATTCCATTGAAGATCTTACGCAGCTGGAGCAGCTGTGCATACGGGAAAAATCAAAAAATAGTATATCACGAATTTATAAAATCTTAATAGACGTACCACCATATATCAAGAGATGGGAAACCGAATTAGGATCACGTTGTAGTAAGCATAAGCTAGACAAATTTCTGAAATTAACACATAGCTTGACGATAGACACTAGGACGGCTGAAACTAATTATAAGTGTTTGTCAAGATGATATGCGACACCTGATAAAATTAGTAATTATCATTATGAGAAATCTTAGTGTTGGAGAGGATGTGGAACCCTGGGAACAATGGCCCATATATGGTGGGATTGTCCCACCATAAAGACCATTAATCTACAATTAATTAAGATTATTACTAAGAAAGAAGTTCCGGAGGACCCGTGAATATGTTTGTTCCACGGGACAGATAGTTCTATTAGACAATATAAAGCCTCTATAATTCCTACCTTGCTTAATGTAGCAAAAAGTTTAATCCCGAAAGAATGGCAGGAAATAGAGAGCCCCAAAATCAGGGATTGGATATCCCGTGTAAGTGCCCTACAAAAACTGGAGAGTATCGATGAAAAACAAGAGGAGCAGGGGGAAGGATCCGAACGAAAGGATAAATGGGAAGTATGGAATAAGTTTAAGAAAACATGGAGATATGTAGAGGAGATTACTCGATAATTCTAATGTTGAACATACTAGAAATATGGATAAAAAGTGTTGAATTATCTACCTTGAAGAGATCGGAGCAAGGTGGGGTGGGATGGGAAAATGATTTGTAAAAATTTCTTCTGATGGATGAATTATGTACTTGTTCCCTTTCTTTTTGTATAAAGTACATTTTTATAAAATAAAATAAAGAATAAAAAAAAAACAATTGGAGTATTCTTTTCACATCATTTATAAGAAAGCATAATTGGAATCAACTGCATTAACAAGATCATTATCCATCATCACATGTGTCTAAAGGCCCATACACACGATCAGATTTTTTGAAAACAAACATGCAAATTAGCTGTTTTAAGGCAACATCCGACCGTGTGTACGCTCCATCGGCCAACCTTTTTTCGTTGTTCATCGGACAAAAGTTCGCACTGCAAACAGACAAACTTGGCGGCAACAAAAGTCCGATGGAGCAAAGTCCGATCGTGTGTACAGAAAACCATCGGACTTTAGTCCAAAGTACAAACACGCATGCTCAGAACCAATGCAAAAGATCAGACAACAATACAGAAGGAGCCCAAAGGGTGACGCCGGAGAATTAAACTTCCTCTTTTGAAGTGTCGTCAGTACGTTCGTGTTTGTTGCCTAAAAAGTCCTGCCGTATGTATGCAATACAAGTTCATGGGCAACGTCCTTTGTACAGAAATCCACGGGAAAGTTTGTTTGAAGTCCGATCTTGTGTACGAGGCTAAAGATCTCTTTAATCAAAAAAAGCAAGATGAAAAGGCTAGAAGCTGGATACAAATTCCTATTCACTCTAACAAGCATCCCTGGTCACAACCTATGATAAAAAATAGAAAAAATAAAAAATAAAGAGAAAATTATATGCCTTTTTATCTTCATATTCAGTAAATACCATATAATTTAAAACAGTTCATATGTTGAGCAATCCATACTCCATGAGTCATGCTGCGTACACACGAGCGTACTTTACGGCAGAAAAGGTTAGACGGAACGATTCCGTTGGACATTCCGTTCATTTGTGGGCTTCATCTTTTTCATCTCTCTTTTTTTCAAAAATTCCGAAGGACCTAGAAATAGAATATGTTTCAAATCTTTCCGCCGGAACCAGTTACTATCGAAAAAAAACATTCGTCTGTATGCTGGTCCGACAGAACCAAATACGATGCAAGGGCAGCTATTGGCTATTGACTATTGAACTTCATTTTCTAGTCCCGTCGTACATCATCACGTACGACAAACGGACTTTGGTCCGTTCGTGTGTGGGCAAGTCCGTTCGTTCGGAAGTCCGTCGGAGTTCAGTCCGAAGAGAAGTCCGCTCGTGTGTACGTAGCATTACTCATACAAACAAATACAGATCAATTTCCGAGTTTAATCCTTTGGGGTACATAGTATCTAAATAGTGAATTCACTGTACTTTTCTTTCCTTCTCAAAATTAACTCACGATTACCACCTCTCCTACTGCGACGTACTCCATCTATAAATATACATTTCATTTAAGAAATCGCATGGCCCTTTTAAACAAAATGCCTAGAAAATGGAAGTTGAGTAAGTTTGTCTCTTATAGAGTATTTGTGCCGGCAATGTGTTCCTTTACTTTTTGGCTTGTCTCACCAACAGGAGCCCGCAGGGACATTTAATCACATAGATCACATATGAAGACTGACTGGTGTAATATCCTTAATTTCAATCCTATGACCTCTATGTGGGTGAGACAAAAATGTCCCTTAGTCATTGAGTTGCATTGAATGCAGCTCAGACAGGGGAAGAAACCATTGTTTTTAGGTTCTAGAAATGTTACAGAAGGGGTAGGGATATAGTATTGATCAGTCCTCACTAGTCTGCATTGCAATGTTCTACCCCGTAGAGGGGGTGTATTAAATTCAGAAATATTAGGATAATTTTCACCCAATATGGACCAGTGTTTGCTGATAATACTAAATATCCTGAAGGAAAAGGGATGTGTCAGGGCTGGGCTCATCCCTTCCTTCTCTGAGCTGACCGCTCAGCTGTCGGCTAATTGCCAGCTCCTATCTCTCCACAGTTACTCAGCTGTTTATGATATCCTGCTCGTCAGTCCTGCCAACCTAAGCCGTCCAGCCCAGAGGATCTCTGCCTTCGCCTTAGTCAACATCACAGAGACGCTCTCCTGCATTCCTGTTAAAAGACTTGCTTGGCTGACATCCCTTCTGGCTCCAGATCCTGCTTGCTGTTTTACTACGCTCATCTCCGGCTCCCTGACGTTTGGCTTGTCTGACTATCCGTTCCAGTTCCTGAACTTTGGCTATGTTTTGACTACATTTTGTTATATTTACTTTTATTATTAAACAAGTGTGATTTAACTGTACTTCTGTCTCGGTCTGATTTCATGGTTTCTGACAGGATGAAATTGAGCCACAAATGGAATCCTGCTTTGTCTAAAAATGTAGAGCTTAATATCTAATGAAATCATCTCCCTTTCTTTATATACCAATTCTGAAGGGTAACCCCTCTGCGTGAGTCTCTCTTCCATTTCATTAAGTCGCTGATAGTGTCTTTCTGGATTATTTACAATCCTATTTACCCGAGTCAGTTGGCTTTTGGGAATGGATTTAAATACACCTGGAGGGTGAAAGCTGGTATAATGTAATAACTGATTACGGTCTGTATCTTTTATATACAGATCACTAATGAGTTTAGATCCCTGTATGGTCAACGTGGTGTCTAAAAATGACACCTGTGTTGTACCATAGGTGATATTAAATCACAGACCTGGCAATAAATAGTTCAAATAGTCATGAAACTATAAAAGTGATTCCAAGTCGCCTGTCCATATAGCGAACACATCATCAATGAATCTGGACCACCCCTTACAGTGGTCCAGAAACAATTTGTTATTAAAAATTAACAAATTCTCAATCAGGTCCATGTAAGTGTTTGCATATGGAGGTACAACATTGGAACCCATTGCTGCTCCTTTCAATTGAAGAAAATTAGCCTCTTTAAAAAGAAAGTAATTTTCTTCAAGTACAATGGCCAATAGTTCAACAAAAATGTAATCTGCACTTTTTCATATTGACGGGACTGGGTTAGAAGCCGATGACATGCTTCAACTCCCAATTCATGCGGTATAATCATATACAGACTGGATATATCCCATGTGACTAGGAAGGAATCAGAAGCTACTTGAACCTCCTTAATTTTATTAAGAAAATCACCTTTATCTTTGATATAGGACTTAGTTCGTGACACCTGAGGGGCAGTTACCGATTCCATCCCTGACACAATTCGGGCGGCCTGGGGGGATCAGTAGGGTGCTTAGGAATTTTGGGCAGAATATACAATACTGGTGTAATAGGGTAAGATAAGTACAAGTTTATTGATCAATGATCTCATCTTTCATAGCTTGTATTAATGTCTGCTTGATCCTAGTCTGTACCCGAAATACAGGACTAGAGTCAAGAGGCATGTATATATCCCTCTCTGATGCCGCGTACACATGGTCGGAATTTTGGCGAGCAAAAGACCGATGAGAGCTTTTTGTCAGAAAATGCGACCGTGTGTAGGCTCCATCGGACTTTTGCTGGCGGAATTTTGGCCAGCAAAAGATTGAGAGCATGTTCTCAATTTTTCAAACGGAAAAAGTTTCTTTCGGAAATTCCGATTGTCTGTGGCAATTCCGACGCGCAAAATTTTGATGCATGCTTGGAAACAATTTGACGCATGCTCGGAAGCATTGAACTTCATTTTCGCGGCTCGTCGTAGGGTTGTACGTCACCACATTCTTGACGGTCGGAATTTGGTGTGACCGTGTGTAGGCAACACAAGCTTGAGCGGAATTCCGTTGGAAAAAACATCCAAGGCTTTTCCAACAAGAATTCCGTTCGTGTGTACGCGGCATTGCAGTTGTTTCCAAATTTCTTCCTCATAATTCTTAGTATCCATAACCACTATAGCATCCCCCTTGTCGGCCAGTTTGATAACAAAATATCTCGCCGAGCCGACAAGGAGGATACAGAGGACAATTCATCCCTAGTCAGATTATTAGGTATGTGATCAGTCTTGGTCTGATCATTCAAAAAAGTCTGAACATCATTATCTACCTTGTTAATAAACACTTCTACCGCTGAACACGATGTGGGCAGCACTATCTTACTTTTAACCCTTAAATCTAAATTTCTCACTGATAAAGGTAATACATCAGTTCACTGTAAAGGAGATTTTGTAGAATAAAAAGCGTTGTCTAATTTATCTGAAAAAAACAGTACATATACTGTCACAAAACACAACTGTTCATATGTTCTTTAGGGCAAAAGCCCAAACCCTTATTCAACACAGTCAGTTCATTCTCATTCAGAATAATAGAAGAAATGTTATGTACCACATTTGCAGTTGTTATCTCTGCCGGTTCCTCAATCTGGTGGCTATGTCACGGTACTTTTGATTTCTTGTGTCGCTTACCTCCCCACCTCCTTGTGGCACAGGTCCTGTGGACGCCGCTAAATAAACAGATTTTGTAGTGTTGGCGGAGGACCCTGTAGAGGTATTTGATGATAAAGAAGCAGAGAATTTGTTATTGCGCTTTCCTCTTCGGAATGGCCCGCCTCGATAAAAATTGGGATCTGTCCAGTTGTATACTTTATCATTGGCATAGTCATTGCGATCCCTCTCCAATTTTGATTGTTTCTGTGCCTCTATGTTTTTACAAAATGTCACTATTTTCATCTTAGTTAGTTCCTCTTGATTAATTAATTTGGTTAGTTCTTTCTCCAAATCTGATATTTGTTGCAATATAGAGCTCCTCTCTTGGTGTAAAAACTGCACCATCAAAGGGATTAAATCAAAGGAACATTTGTTAATTATTTGTGCAAATTAGTCTTAAAGTCCTCATTCTGTGCAAAGAGTGTTGGAATCAAACGGACTCGCAGTCCCCTTGGGATCATTTGCAGTTTATAATACTCTGCTAAGGTCACCTCATGTAATTCCATGGTTACTGACCTTTGTTGTAATTTCTCCAATTTGCGTGCAAGCTGGATTGAAGAGGATTGTGTCAAAAAATCCCTCGAGCCAACTGTGTCGGTAAAAATCCGGAATGCATCTTCCTGTGAATAGGAGAAGGATCCACTCGCTGCCATTTCAACTTGATTCCAAGTAGAGCTGGTGGGAATTTATATTCAGCAAACAGGTGGTGGTGAACAGCACATCAGCAGTCTCTCAAAGCAGTGCAATGCAATTAGACCATCCCAAACGGTCATATATAGAAAGAAAGTTCAGAGGATTGCTGCACAAAAATGTATTGAAATGAAAAACATACAAAAAAAAACATACAAAAAATGTATCAAAAACATTCCATTATATAGTTAAAGTTTCAGGCTATATTGCTAGCACCCTTCTTCAGACTGGAACATATTACAATTGGAGTATTATTTTCACATCATTTATAAGAAAGCATAATTGGAATCAATTGCATTAACAAGATCATTATCCATCATCACATGTGTCAAAGATCTCTTTAACCACTTCAATACAGGGCATTTTCACCCCCTTCCTGCCCAGACCAATTTTTAGCTTTCAGCGCTGTAACATTTTTAATGACAATTGCACGATCACGCAACACTGTATCCATATGAAGATTTAATCATTTTTTCCCCCACAAATAGAGCTTTCTTTTGGTGGTATTTGATCACCTCTGTGGTTTTTATTTTCTGCGCTATAAACAAAAAAAGAGCGCCAATTTTGAAAATAACACAATATTTTTTACTTTTTCCTATAATAAATATCCCAATTAGTTTAAGCCGATATGTATTCTTCTACATATTTTTTTGGTTAAAAAATTAGCAATAAGCGTATATTGATTGGTTTGCGCAAAAGTTATAGCATTTACAAAATAGGGGATAGATTTATGGCATTTTTACAAATTTTTTTTTTTATTAGTAATAGCGGCGATCTGCAATTTTTATCGGGACTGTGATATTGCGGCGGACAAATTGAACACTTTTGACAAATTTTTGGGACCACTGACAATTATACAGCGATCAGTGCTATAAATATGCACTGATTGCTGTATAAATGTCACTGGCAGAGAAGGGGTTAACACTAGAGGGCGATCAAGGGGTTAAATGTGTTACCTAGGGAGTGATTCTAACTGTGGGGGAGGGGACTGACTGGGGGAGGTGACCAAACCGTGTTCCTATATACAAGTAACACATGATCTGTCTCCACTCCTCTGACAGGACGTGGATCTGTTTGTTTACACGGCAGGTGCGCACATGTGCCGAAGCACAAGCGCCCCCCTAGATGGCCGGGAAGGCGAGGGCATCATATGACGGCCGCCCAGAATGAGAGAGCCACCTTGCGGCCATCATATTATTATACACGGGATGGGAAGTGGTTAATCAAAAATAGCAAGATGAAAAGGCTAGAAGCTGGATACAAATTCCTATTCACTCTAACACGCATCCTGATTCCCTGGTAACAACCTATGACATAAAATAGAAAAAATAAAAAATAGAGAAAAACATAAGCTTTTTTATCTTCATATTCAGTAAATACCATATCATTTAAAACATGTCATATGTTGAGCAACCCATACTCCATGAATCATACAAACAAATACAGATCAATTTCTAAATTTAACCCTTTGGGGTACATAGTATCTAAAGCAGGGGTAGGCAACCCCCGGCATGGGTGCCACAAGTGGCACACAAAGCCTCTTTTGCCGGCACTCGTCTCCCTCTCGATCAGCAGAGCAGTGCAGGAAAGTGTCAGTGAGACACTAATGCATTCTAATTTCAGAATTCCCCACACCGCACCTGCACTGAGGGGGGAGGCACTGTGCCCCCACACATTGTAAAAGATGGGAAACATTGTTTGGTTCTCTAACTTTGCTGTAGCTGCGATTGTCAGCTTTTGTGATGGGAAAGAGATAGGGTGCTGTTCTGATAAGGGGGGCGGTCCCTGTTTTCAGGAGGAGGAGGACAGTCATTGGCCACTGCTAAAGCCAATCACAGTCCTGCTAGACCCATCCACCATCTAGAGGAAGATGACTCGCTTGGTTGCCACTACCAATCTCAAAAAGAAGGGATTTCACTGATTGAGAAAACCCCTATCAGGTGACAGTTTGTGGAATTACTGTTGAGCTTCAGGGAACTTTGTTGAAATTATTCCTGAAACTTTGCGTCACTTACTACTGAACCCCGGCACTCTGTGTCCCTTTAAGCCACAGACAGTATTCAGCACAATGAAAATCACACCCAACTTTTGCTGCGCCGCACTTTTTTCCAGCTGCCGGGGCCCAACTTATGATCCTGCACACAGGCCCACTGCTTTCAGAAAATACCCCTGACCTGAGCTCATCATTGTGCATCCATTCCAGATGCTTGTATGTGACATCACATACCGTATTTATCGGCGTATAACACGCACTTTTTCGCCCTTAAAATTGGGGGAAAGTCGTGGGTGCGTGTTATACGCCGATACCCCAAAAAAAAGTGGCCAAAAAAATCAAATGGGGCCGAAAAACAGCGGCCGCCGCAGAAAAAAAACGAGCGCCGCCAAAAAAGACCGATCTGTCTGTTCGGCTCTGCTCGCAGTCCTGCCTCCCTGCGCTCGCTTCCGAAACAGCAGGGAGGCGGGACTGCGAGCAGAGCCGAACAGACGACTCGGGCTTTTCCGGCTCCACTCGCAGTCCCGCCTCCCTGCGCTCGCTTCCGAAACAGCAGGGAGGCAGGACTGAGAGCAGGAGCCGAACAGACGGCTCAGGCTTTTCCGCCGGCGCTCGGTCTTTTCCGGCCGCGCGGTCTTTCTAGGCCGCAATTTTAAATGTGGAAAAGATGGAAATTACGCTGGCAAGCTGCAACTGACATCGACAAGCTGCAGATCACACTGGGCAAGCTGCAGGTCACACTGGGCAAGCTGCAGATCACACTGGGCAAGCTGCAGATCACACTGGGCAAAGCTGCAAATGACACTGGGAAAGCTGCAAATGACACTGGGCAAGCTGCAAAAGACGCTGACAAGCTGCAAATGAGGCTGACAAGCTGCAAATCACACTGGGCAAAGCTTCAAATGACGTTGGGCAAGCTGCAAATGACGCTTAAATGTAAGTGTTTTTTTTCCCTAAACTTCCCTCCTAAAACTTTTTTCCTTAAAATGCCCTCCTAAACTTGGGGTGCGTGTTATACGCCGATAAATACGGTACATCACATACATCAAATACAAGCACGTGGGCTTGATGCGAGAGGTGGATCAGCAGGATGAGTGTGCCAGGGCAGGTAGATGTGTCTCATCTCTGCTTCCTTTCATCACTCTGCATATCACGCATATCATAGATGAGAAGAGGGTACAGAGGTGGAGCAGATGAGCAGGAGGGTTACAGTGGTATTGATTCCGCACGTCAAAGTTTAAAAAAAAACGGCGTGCCCCCAAAATCCAGACCAGGTCAAGAAAGGGGGGGGGGGGGGAGTGAGCGCCCCCCCTCCTGAATCATATGCCCTCAACATGGGGGGTGCTTTTGGGTGACGCCCGCCACACCGCCGGACATGAAAAATGAAAAAAAAAAGCTCTGCCCAAAAAAAACTCCCCGCCGACTGCCTGTTCCGCCGTCTGACAGCATGCAATGATCGGTGAGCCTTCGTCACAAGCAGAGCTTTGATTTTTTTTTTTTCGGGTCAGGTGGTGTGGCTGGCATCGTGATTGATGATGGATCTACTTCGAGGGACAATGTTTTTTATTTTGTAGAAATGGAATTGTCACCCCATACTCCTTCACATAGCGAGGGGGCGGGATCTGGGGACCCTCCTGTTAAAGGGGGTTTCCAGATTCCGATAAGCCCCCTGCCCGCAGAACCCCACAACCACGGCCCAGGGTTGTGGGAAGAGGCCCTTGTCCCCATCCACATGGGGACAAGGTGCTTTGGGGTGGGGGGGCAGAGCCCCCCAGCCCCAAACCACTCCCCCATGCTGAGGGACCCCTGCATGCTCGGATAAGGGCACGGTATGGATTTGGGGGGGACCCCACACCATTTTTTTATTATATTTTGGTGTGAGGTTCCCCTTAAAATCCATACCAGACCAGAAGGGCCTGGTATGAATTGGGAGATAGGCACACCGTTTTTCTTTTCACATTTTTCTATTGCTGGCAATGTTTTTTGTTTTTTGTTTTAAAGAAAGCTTTCAGCAGGGAAAATCAAGTTAAATGTAATTTTATATATTTTTTTAATATGTATATGCTGGTTTTGCTGAAGCTGGTTCTATTCATGGTACAGATGCGCCACTAAGGGGACACCCCAGGTACTATATTTAAAGGAATTTTTCATTTTTATTGTTTCACTTTAAGCATCAGTAAATCACTGCTCCTTTTAAAACGATGTATAAAAAAAAAATGTTTTTGCATTGATACATATCCCCAGGGCATTACCCAGGCCCCCATACCCTTTCTATGGCCATTAACTTGCATATAAGCCTTCAAAATGGGGACTTTTGATTTTTCAAGTTTGGGTCCCATAGGCTTTAATAGAGTTGGCGGTTCGGGTCCAAACTTTTTCCATGTTTGGGAGTTCTGGTGTGAACTGAACTGGGGGGTGTTTGGCCCAACTCTAATCACAACACTACCTGCAATTCTACACATGTTACCACTGTTGGAATGTTATAATATTATACAAATATATGGAATTTTTCAAGTCGTGTCCCCAAATTTTGGGCTAGATTTGCTCATAAATCTTCAATATGTACATTTAATGAGAAAGATTTGCTTATCCAAAACATGAATTATAAACCAGACTTTAAAAAGTAATTTTAAATGTGCTAAGAATCAAGCAATCATCTTATAATAGAGAGACCTTGATCCTTACTAAAGATGCATCAAAAGGGGTTTATACAAATTAGCACAAAATGAATAAAGAACTATTATTCACAACTGTGCACTGTCTCAACAGATCTGAAATATCAATTGCAGATATTTTCTTCATATGAGTCTCCCGTTATCTCACTTATATGGCAACACAGAATGGTCCCATTTAATGAGTGTTAAGTAATCCTCCATTCAGTAGTTGTAAAAAACATAAATATTCAGAATTACGGTATATGTGCATATCATTATTAAACCTGAAAGCCACGTGGTTGAAAAGTCAGTCCCCATAGCCACATTGTAAACATCATATCTACCAAGTAGTTTTAAACTTGTTAAATATATAGTCACGCGGAAACCACATCCAGTTTGAGTGTGTATTTAGAGATGCCATTGCACCAAAAAATATCTATAAGGAGGTTGGTTGAGCCCAAGTCAGATCTTTATTGGGTTCGTTTGTTGGTTGTGGGTACCGAGAGTTCCCCTTCTTTAGTGAGTATTTAACTATTTATTGTAAGGAACCTGAAGACAATAACTTTTATCTTTTTTATATCTTTTTTTTTTTTACAGGTTTATTTAATTTTTTTCATAAAATACGTAGAAAATACTAAAGGCCCAAGAAGCCAATGAGCCCTATCAAACATTCAGAAAAGTATACCTATCAAAAACATAAAAGTAAAAAGGTGATATCTGCAATCTGGTAACATAAGATGTGGAACACAATGTCACACCTGGGTACAGCAAAAAGAAGATAAAAAACAACCAAAGAAAGACTAAATCATCCATACTACATTCCGCACACTCACAATTCTCCCTCCCTCCCCTCACAATAAGGGCATACAGTACTGTGAGTATATAATTAGATATTAACATCTACAGTAGACGCCTCCAAATATAACATCATGGGGGAATACAGCCAGAGATTCCAATTTTTTTTTTGGGGGGGGACATGCGCTGATTTTTTTGATATACTTAAATATACTCTTAAATATACGAAAATGATATAACAGACATTTACCACCCTTCCCTGCAGGCATTGTCAGGTCAAGGTCACCTAGAGCCCAGAGCACAATTGGGCACTAAGCTGCATGGTTACCCCCCTAAGCATAAATCCCCCCTTCTCCCAGTACAAATCTGCCCCCCCCCTGCTGAGTTCCCTCCCTGCACAAACCCTGCCCCTTCCAACCCCCCAGCACAAATGCCTCCCCCCCACAAAAATATCACCCCTTCTAGCACAAATCCTCCACCCCTCAAATTTCTCACATTCTCATAAGATGCATTAAGGTGAAAAAAACACAAAGGTTTACAACCCCTTTAACCAGTTCAATACCCGCCCATAGTCATATGACGCCCACAAGGTGGATCTACCATCCTGGGTGGGCGTCATATGACGTCCTCGGATTCCCGGCCGCCTGGGCATCGCTCGGGACCCGGTGCGAGTGCCCGGCGGCCGCGATGTCCGCCGGGCACCCGCGATTGCCCGTTAAAACAACGGGACCGGGCGGGACCGTGGAGCTGTGTGTGTAAACACACAGCTCCACGTCCTGTCAGCGGGGAGGAGACCGATCATGTGATCCCAGTACAGAGGATCACATGATCGGTCTCCTCCCCTTAAGTCCCCTCCCCCTACAGTTAGAATCACTCCTATTAGGGACACACATTAACCCCTCCAGCGCCCTCTAGTGTTAACCCCTTCCCTGACAGTCACATTTACACAGTAATCATTGCAATTTTATAGCAACGATCGCTGTGTAAATGTGAATGGTTCCAAAAATGTGTCAAAAGTGTCCGAAGTGTCCGCCGCAATGTCGCAGTCACGAAAAAAAAATCGCAAATCGCCACCATTACTAGTAAAAAAAAAAAAAAAAAAAATTCAATAAATCTATCCCCTATTTTGTAGACGCTATAACTTTTGCGCAAACCGATCAATATACGCTTATTGCGATTTTTTTTACCAAAAATATGTAGAAGAATACGTATCGGCCTAAACTGAGGAAAAAAATTGTTTTTTTTTTAAAAAATGGGATATTTATTATAGCAAAAAGTAAAAAATATTGTGTTTTTTTTTTTCAAAATTGTCGCTCTTCTTTTGTTTATAGCGCAAAAAATAAAAACCGCAGGGGCGATCAAATACCACCAAAAGAAAGCTCTATTTGTGGGAAAAAAAGGACGTCAATTTTGTTTGGGTGTAACGTCGCACGACCGCGCAATTGTTAGTTAAAGCGACGCAGTGCCGAATCGCAAAAAGTGCTCTGGTAAGGAAGGGTGTTTAAAAGCCCTGTATTGAAGCGGTTAATGAAAATAGGTTGCTTTAGATTTTAATGTACTTGACATTGAGTGTGGAAGGAGGGGGAAGCTATGGGTGGAGGACAATAAAAAGTTGAAATAGAGCTTTCACTAATGTAAATAAATGTTACATTTAGCCAAACAATATAATAATCCTGTCTCTTGGTGATGTACAGGGTGCCAAGCTATGATGTTCATGTGTGAATCCTTATTATATTAGGCAGGCACCAGCAAGCCTAACCACAGCAGGTGTGTTTTGTTCCTCCCTATTTTTGTAAATTTTACTGAGCCGGCATCAGCCTGGTCTTACAAATCATCTGCAAATCTTCTTTTGCCTAGCTAATTGGCTGTTTTAATATATTTAGGTTCGCTAGAGCAGATCCAATCTGTCATTCTGTTCCTAAGCAAAGATCAGTTGTGTTTCACTTATGCATCATTTAACGTCTTGGTTTTTCTGGATTACAGTTTTCAGTCTTTTCTGCAGTTTGCTTGACTTGGTTTAAGTCCTATAAGTGATATGAATATAGAGCATTAACTAAAGCACATCCATTATTATTCATTGTATATATTTTTTTAAAAAGAGACCCTTTCATCAGACCATATATCTCCCAGTCTTCCCATAAAGTTACGTGTGATGTACATTTAACATATTTTATGTATGTTTATCTGTAAAAGCATCCTTTTTGTAGACATACAAAAGTCCTGAGCCTGTTGTTCAGGTGCTGCCATCTCGGAAGGGATGTCAGCAGTCCCAACAGACTCATTCAAGTGATACTATACTGTATAAGGAGATGAAGGGCGCTCTGGATACCAGGTTCTGGCCAGAGGAGAGGTCCGCAATGGGATGGACACAGATCAGGCAAACAGGTGTCTCAAAAAGCACTTGGGCAACACTCCAAGAGGGAAGCAAACTGTGGTAAAAAAAAGGAAACAAACAAGCACCTCTAAGTGCAGCAAACAAAAGACTTTAATAGCCAAAAGGTAAAATAACACGTACTAGAAAAAAAGCCGATCACCGGTGGCAGTGAGAGGGACATTAGTCCCGATCACTGCAATGTTCCCCAGGTCCATGGTGCCCACCTGTGCCCTATACAAGTGCCGCCTACCAGTGCCCACCAGCTTCACCTGTTAGTGCCCACCATCTTCACCTGTCAGGGCCCACAGTGCCATCTGTCAGTGCCCACAGTGCCAGTGCCCACAATGTGCCTTTACAGTTCTGCACATCAGTGTCACCTACCAGTGCTCATCAGTGTCACCAACCAGTGCCACCTATCAGTGCCCATCAGTGCCACCTATCAGTGTCATCTATGAGTGCCCATCAGTGCCATCTATCAGTGCCCATCCGTGCCACCCATCCGTCCCCATCAGTGCCACCTTATCTGTGCCCACCAGTGCAGCCTATCAGTGCCCACCAGTGCAGCCTATCAGTGTCCACCAGTGCCGCCTCATCAGCGCATATCAATGAAGCCGAAAAATTACCTGTTTGCAAAATTGTATAACAAACTATTAAACATGATTTTTTTATTTATTTTAATGTTCCATCTTTTTTTGTTTGTTTAGCAAAAAATAAAAACCCCAGCTGTGATTAAATACAACCAAAAGAAAGCTCTATTTGTGGGAAAAAAATGATAAAAATTTCATTTGGGTACAGTGTTGTATGACCGCTCAATTGTCATTCAAAGTGCGTCAGTGCTGAAAGCTGAAAATTGGTCTGGGCAGGAGGGGGGGTTTAAGTGCCCAGTAAGCAAGTGGTTAATACTGTTATCCCTTGCTTTTCGAGTTGGGACACAGCCCCCCTGATCTAAGCCAATAATAGAAGGAATAACTGCTTGTAAGCGATCTGCAATTATTTTAGCATATATTTTAAGATCAACATTTATTAAAGAAATTGGACGATAACTTGATCATTCAGCAGGATCTTTCTGGTCTTTATGAATGAGAGTAATATGAGCTTCCTGTGCTTGATAAGAGAAAGTACATGAATCTGAAATTGAATGTAGTGTCAAAGATCGGTGATAAAAAGTTGAAAAACCATCAGGAATTATATAAAATGGAAAAATACCACCAACCCACAGATGGAAAGCTATTAATTAATTGGTTAACGTGTATTTTAAATGTGTATTTTAAATAGGAGCAGCACGTTGTGTTAGAAAATAAATAATTAATTAACTAATTAATTAAAACTGCGCTCTCTATATCATATATGTGCAAGTTGGTAATACAAGTGCATTAATTATTACATATATATTCTATAATCTATTACCACCAAAACATTTATATATATATATAAAAAATGAAAGAAAATTAAACATATTTAAATATGAAAAAAAAAAAATGTATAATATAATCAATTATAAAATCTAAGTGAAAACGACCAGCATGGTGTTTGTAACCATGTGCTCAAAACACCAAATCAAATTAGTGAAAAAATTAGTGAATAAATAAACTTGAAAATTGAGAAAATTATATAATAGTGTAATAATTGTGAAAAAACCTCTGGATAGAATCTTCTCAATGAGCGGCAATCAATAAAGAGGTTTTCTTCCACCACCATCAACGTCCACACAGTCTACTCACCAGATTGAAGTGACCCCCATTACAGGAGTCAAAAACGCCTCAAAGGAAAATGCCAGAAGGACTCTCGCGGCCGCGGTTTAGAAAATCGCAATATATTAATTAAGAAAAAAAGCGGGGAAATTATCTGACCAAAGTTGAGTTCCGATGTATGCCGGGGTTGCCAACTAAGTAAGTTGTGTGAAACAAAATGTCTATCCTACTATAAGCTTCATGGGTTAAAGAATGACAGGTATAATCCCGCTCAGTTGGGTGTAATACCCGCCACACATCTTCAACTAGCTGAAAATCGTGCAATCTGCGCTTGAGAATATTGATCTGAGGCAAAGAGAAGCGCCTGGAGGTAGACGTATTGTCCAGTGTTGAGTCAAATACAATATTTAAATCTCCTCCTAGTACTATCCTTCCCTCAGCCAGAGGGCCTAATTTGCACAAAAGAGCAAGCATCATAGAGATCTGACCCTGGTTGGGAGCATAGGCATTAACCAAAGTAAACATAATATTATTCATTTTACATTTAAGAATAAGAAATCAACCCCCTGAATCCCTTACTTCCTGAATGTCCGATACTGAGAGCAATGTATGGAGCCTATGGCCACACCTCTAGATTTACTAACAGGATTATTATTAAGATACCAATTACTATAGTAGAGAGTGGGCATATGTGGTACTGATGATGTTTTAAAATGTGTCTCCTGTAAAAAGAGTATCTAAACTCTTTGCTTATGCATATTGTATAAAATCTGTGATCTCTTCTGTGGGATATCAAAACCCCTAACATTAAGTGACCCAAATTTTATTGCCTCCATAGTGCATATTACAACATTTTTTTAGTACGTTATTTATTGTTGGGGTCTGTCTGTCCGATGCCAGGAGAAAAAGGGGGAAGGTGAAAAAAAGGGTAAAGAATGGGGAAAAAAAAAAAAAAAAGAGTCCCGTTCTAACTGGTCTCAAAAAAAGAGTGTGTCTAATATGACACATTAACCGCCTGTGCCAGCCCAGACAGAAGCCTATAGGGGGAAAGGGTTAGTCTTGGGCCATGGGCCCACTCCTGCTCGAAAAAAAAAATCTAATAATCTATTAACAGTAAAGAAACAAAAGGTTTCACAGAGATTCCCCCGGGGGGCCATCAGGGAAAGTTCAGATGTCATGCATAAAATTCCAACTAGGAATAACTCAATAATTGTATTCACAAGCCCCCTGTCTCTCCCCGGTGCACCTCCAAAGCTAACAGCAATACATTATTTGACATATTACTGCATTCAATTGCAAACCTCCTATATTCACCTGAATCTACCCATATATACACATGTTTATTCACAAGCATATGAAGAGGAAAAAAAAAAAGAAAGCCCACATATAACAAAATAATTAGCAGTTTAAGTAAGCAGTATTCTTGAAAATCATCTCTCTTTTTTTTTTCTTTTTATCAAATGTATACACTTTTAGCCAGATCATTCACCCCCCCCCCCCCCCGGCCCTTCCATCTTTCCTCTTCCAAAGATCATCTCAGCAGCTGTCATCTAGGATGACCACTCTTAGGTGGTCTAGATGACTTTGCATTTGAGGAATGGGCGCCACAAAACAATTCAGTGACTCCTCTGGGTGTAGGGCTATACATTGTTTCTGCATAGAAGCCTTAACGACAGGTGGTCACATATGGTCACTTACAATATTAGTTTAAAATGTGTTTTAAATCATAAAGAGGTGTGAACAACCAGGCATGTAAAAATATTTAGAAATATTTATTGACTGTCTGTTGTTCACTATGAAAATACATGTAACGGCCTCTGACGTGACCTCTATTTTATCAACAGTGTCTCTCTTCAAGCACAGTATGGTGATGATACAAGTCAGCTTTTAAAAGCTCCTCCTAGGGTATAAGGGTTTAAGACATGTTATATGATTTGACTGGGACTGTTCTGTAGGCCAAAGATAGAGCCCTTAAGTAAGACACTTTAATTAATGACTGTTTAAAGTTGTTGATGTTTTTATGTCTGACTCAACGAATACAGCCCGTGGAAATGCCTCAAAAATGGTTTGTCTAGATCTTCTGAATCAAGAACACCAGGGGTGTGTGATTCATATCTGCCCATCCAAAATGATATTTTAGTTCTAGATAGATGCTGGAGAGTTACACCAGCTGACAGTAATTTATATCTATCGAGAATTCTACCAAGCGTGATTTCCTGGGTGTGGACATCTGCTGTGTCCATTATCACGGCTTCTTATTTTTTCCGCTGAATTGATTTTTTCATTCTATGGAAAATGCAACATGATGTGCTGGAACAAGCAAAAGTAGGTGCAACAAACTTCCAGGTGAAAAGGAACTGTCGCAGTAAGGTCTTATTGTTGGGTTATATGAGACATAATATGGCCTCCAAGTAAATGGAGCTCAGGTGTTTCCATTGAAGGGTACTGTTAACACTACAGCAACAATAATTTTTTAGAGAATTGTGGGAACAAATTGGGGAAGGCCTGTTCCAGCATGACTGTGTCCTTGTGTAGAAAGACAGCTCCATAAAGACAGGGATTGATAAGTTTGGAGTGGCGGACCTTGAATGACCTGCATAGAGCCCTGACCCCAACTCTACTAAACACTTTCAGGATGAACTAAAATGCTAATTGGAGGCCAGATCTTCTCTTCCTTCATCAGTACCTGGCCTCACAAATGTTCTTTTGACTGAATGGTCACAAACTCCCAAAGACACAAGGGTTTGTGGAAATACTTCCTAGAACAGAACAATGGAGGCTGTTAGATGGATTGGAAGATTTTCCACCAAAAAGATCAATTGGTCAAGGAGTAGGAGCCTAAGCTTGTGCCTCAGCTTAAGAAAAGTAGAAGTCATAGTAGGCTAAGGTTGTCATTGTCATACACAATTTCAAGAGAATTCCTTGCATATACGACTTATGGGTGTTACAAAGTACTAAGGGATCAGATACTGATAATACTGATAAAGCATTGTGATGGAAAAATTCTGATAGGTGCTGCATGAGAAATTTAGTTTTTTGAGGATTCTTCTTTGAAGATTATAGCACCAAAGGTGAATAGATAAAATCGTCTGATAATCTGAGGTTGGATAGAAATTGAGTCACGGTTTGACTATGTGATGTCATTGATAGCAGAGGTTGTGAATCTTTGTGAGGCCCATTTATTTACGACAAATAAGTCAATCCTCAAATATGAATTGTGTGAGAAAAAAAAGGTGAAGTCTTTCTCATAAGCCTAGCGGCATCATATAAATCTTCTCTTTGGAAGGGAAGCTGCCGGGATGGTTAGGATCATCTAGTCAGGGCTGGCTCAAGAAATTGTGCTGCCTGGGTCCAAGAATTAAATGCTAACTCCCCCCCACCCCCACCTCCCCCCAAAAAATTAAGCCCACCAAAAGGCCCCCACATCCATTATTTTTATATCATGATAATTGAAACTAAAATTACATTTATCAGGAAGTCAGGTTTACATGCAACAGCACCTTGTCTATATTCAAAACTAGATGACATGCCATCAATGGTGGCTGGTGGTAAAAAAATTTGGGGGGGGGGGGGTGTCAAACGGGCCAGGTCTGGTCGGTCGTTTGGTTAGGAGCCCAGGACTTACCCCATCTATGGCAGGCAGCGCTTCCCAACGGGCAATGGCTTCCCCTTCCCCTGCTCTCCTCCTCGGCATCACTGCGTTTTCTTCTTCCCCTCTATGGCGGGCAGCGCTTCCTGACTTCCCCTGTTCTCCTTTTCTGTATCACGGTGACTTCCGCTGTGCACCTCCTCTCTCCTCCTCCTAGGCCAACTGGAATGCTTCTCCTTTCAGCCAATCCAGAAACCTGTCTCAGAGCCGTGCTTCCTGATTGGCAGTGAGGGGATTCAGTGTGAAAATAGTGAATATTCCTTCGCTATTCTAACACACCTGGGTGGGCTCCGAGCGCAATGCTCTGCGCCCAGAATCCACCCTATTTTGAAGTCTTTTAGAGCCTCAGGCTCTAAGCAGGTGCTTAAAAAAAAACCTGCCACTGTAATTCATGCGCCCGGCGTCCTAAAAGGGGCCTGATGCATGGATAGGGGGTGGCAGTGGCAAGGATAGGGGAGGCGGCACCCATGAGTCCTTAATGGATGGGCCTCCCCCTGCATGCCATTATGTTCAATTCCAAGGGGTAGGCTAGGGCAGTATAGGGGCAGGCTAGGGCAATAAAAAGGCAGGCCAGGGTAGTATAGGGGCAGGTTAAGGTAGTATATGGACAGGCTAGGGTAATAAATGGACAGGCTAGGGCAGTATAGATGCAGACTAGGGTAATAAATGGACAGGCTAGGGTAGTATATGGGCAGTCTAGGATAGTATATATAGACAGGCTAGGGTAGTACATAGACAGGCTATGGTAGTATATGGACAGGCTAGGGCAGTGTAGGGGCTGGCTAGGGTAGTATATGGGTGGGCTAGGGTAGTATAATGGCAAGCTAGGGCTGTTTAGGGATTTCTAATCATGACCCATCATTTGCCCATCCAGCAGATCAACAGCCACAACTAGAAAAAAATGGGCAGAACTAACTTTTATTACCTCTCTGTTGCTCTCTCCCAGGGCTCTCACAGTCTTCAGTGCAAAGCCTCACGCATGCACCAGAGCAGAAGAAGGTGGGCTGGGTGTGAGGCCGGCCGCACCCCCTCCTCCAGTTCCACCCAATAGAGAGGCAAATCTTGCAAGCTGCGCCCTAACATCGGCTGCTGGCAGAGCAAGTGGGGAAGGGATCTTTCCTTGCTCTCTGTCTCCTGTGGGTACCCCACCCTCGGCAGCACACACACCTGAGCTCTTCATGTGTCCAATGGACCCAGCGGGATCCATGGTAGGGCCGGCCCTGCACCTAGTGGATGCAGTAGAGTCCAATCGTTTGTCCGGAACAAGATTGAAGTCCCCACAAAGTACTGGGGAACCTTGACATTTGAAATTCTTTTAAGAAGTTTGTTAAGAAAACTAAGCTCGTTTGGAGCATAGGTGTTTACAAGATTATACAGTATGGTTTAGCATTGATTAATCAGCTCAGAATGAAATAGCAGCCAGCAGGATCAGCAATAAGTTCTGGTTGGGTGAAGGAAATCGTGTTCCTAATAGCTATCATTACTCCTTGCTTTTTAGCAATAACACTTGCCAAAAAACATTAGAAAAAGTTAAAAATGTGAGCCTCTTTCCAAAGCATTGGTCATTTAGTGGGATGTTTCAGACCATTAGCATTGGCTGAGAGAATTCTCAAGCTAATGATAGAGGTGTAGATTCACTAATAAGAGCAATTGAGTTATATAGTCCCAAGAGAGCTGCTAGCTGAATAAGAGGAAATACATGCCTGGGAAGTTTCCTAGGAAGGAGGCAAGGTCAGTAGAATAATTTGGAACAGAGTTTGAATCCATGCTTTGTACTGCATTAATCATATAGAAAACAAAAAAAACAGTAACATCAGATTTAAAAGGCAAATCCTGAGGGGATAGGTATCAGTGTTGCCAACCTACCTAACATCCAAAATTTACTGGCACAGCCAAGTTTTTGCTGGCATTTCCAAAAGTTACAAAATTAAAATTTTAAGTGCAAATTTCAGTATTTAGGCTACAAACATACAATATGCAATTAGCAATATGATTTAAGGTAGATAATAAGGCAAAAAACATATTTCTTATTTTATTTTCGATATAGTAAGTAAGTAGCTCAGGGACAGGAGACAGGAGGGCAAGAAATTAGAATGGGTGCACACACACATAAAATTGACTCTCACAGTGGCACTGACAGCAGTGTGTAGCAGCACAGATGATGATGACATGTCACTGACACAACATGTCCCCTCCTGAGTCATAGTGACAGTCTCTCTCCAAGCCAAGTGGTCCCTCCTGTCCACTCCAGTCTAAACAGCACTGACAGTCCCGCTCCTGGCCTGCCTTGCTCCCATACCGCAGACCTGCACACGAGGCTCTGGTCGCTCTGCTTGGCTCCATTGCACCATGACATCACACGACATGCTTAGGCACCGCCTCCGCCAGAGCCGCCCGATCACACTGTAGCAGGCACTTAGATGGTCTCAGCCGGCTCCGGACCAAGCCGAGCGTCACAGCCATATTTATAACCTTATAAATTATAACCTTTTACTTTTACTGCCATTTACTGGCAGGAGAAAATTGCCTGTTTTTTACTGTCTGCCAGTAAAAAATACTGACGGATAGCAACACTGTGCAGAAACATTGAGAGGGAATTAAGTAATGATCCAGAAGGGCACCCACAATATATGTGTTATGTATTTGCCGGATGAACCTGACGTGCAGTGGGAAGGCTTCATCGTACAACCCCGGCTCAAGGGCCACCGGTGTTGCAACAGTGGCCGCAAGATCCTGGCGGTGTATGGGTGCCTGGTTTGTCTTTGGTCTTGTCAGTCCAGCTGGTGCAGCAGGAAAAAGGAAGCAGGCTGGTAGGTGCAGGGCTGGAGAGGCACTGAATACGTAGTCAGACAAGCCGGGTTTGGTAACAGACGATCAGATGTAGATATAGACGACAGGCAGAGAATGGTCAGGATACAGGCAAAGTTCGGCAACAGGATATAAAGCAGTGTAAAGCTGAGCGTGGTTACAAGGCAGGCCGGGGTCAGGATAACAGAGATCAATTGTAGTCAAACACAGGAAACAGATCAGATAACAGGAACAGGAAGTCACAGGAACAGGTATGAGCTGCAGATCAGACAGCAAAGACAGAGTGCTGCTGAGGTGTTTAAATAAGGCAACCTGCTGCCAATCACTGAAATCAGTCTGCACTATTTTAACCCCTAGGTGGCAGATCCATGACAATATGGATAGGCCCTAAATGTGTGAGTAACCAATTACCCCAAGGAGAGTTTGCTGCAGGATGGTGTAGATGATTTGGGGGTAGCAGGTTTTGTAATATATCCCATTTTCGTAGAAGTTTAAGGCCTAAAGATGACACTTCATGGATGCAACCATTCTTACTGAGGACAAGTTTCATGGGATGCCCCCAAAAGTACATTATTTTGTGGTTCTTAAGAGACTTGGTCAAAGGCAACAATTTCTTTCTGTGCGTTAAAGTATGCTGACAGGTGAAGATATGAAGGTTTAGAAGGGAGGTGTTATCTGTCAACATGTTCAGATGCAGGTATATCGGGAAGAGTAGTTCTTTATTGTTGCAACATAATCTGTCCTTCAAATCACCAAGTTTTTCCTTTATCAAAGTCAGATCACCCTCTCTAGCATTGTGAGGGTCAACATAATTGTTAAAAGACAAGGCACATTCCCCCATTTCTTGTTCAGAATGATCAAAGGCTAAGTTCACATTTTTGAAAAAATAATACATGCACACATTTTTTGCAGGAAAAATTTTGATTTTATTTATTTTTTTCACAGGAGGAGGGTGCAATGCCAGGCTCCTGCTCACACTGTGTGTACAGAGCTGTAGGCAGTGTGAAGGGATTACGAGTATGCTGATCAACATGCTTGCAGTCCATGCCATCTGCCATGGTGGAAGACGGGACTTGTAGTTTTCTCATTTACAGATTCCTGTGAAAGAATGACATGCCTGTGCGGGCAGAGCCCCGCACAGCTGCACCATATTCAAAATGTGGGTTATGGATAAATGCAGCGCTTAAGAAAAGATTTAGTACCTAGAGAGTAAGTACCAAATGGGTATAATTAAAAATTAAATGTCACAGTGATGGTGGTATGTAAACAGAAGAGATGAGGTATGTTTTGTCAGGTAAGGCGTAGTGCTAACCTCTATTCACCTTAAGCCCCATACACACGGTCGGACTTTTTCATGGATTCTGTCCGATCGGACAATGTTGTTGAAAAATCAGACCGTGTGTATGCACCATCGGACAGTGTTCGTCGGTTTGTCCTACGGACAAAGTCTTATCTCCTGCTGGAAAGATTTGCCGTCAACCCGGTCCGATCACACCAAACCCGATCGTGTGTACGGTTGTCCGACCGGACAAAGTGCTACGCATGCTCAGATCACATTACAAGACCAAAGCTATTGGCTACTAGCCTCTACGTAGTCCCGTCGTAGGCAACAAACGTCACCACGTTCAGAATGATCGGATTTTCCGACAACTTTGTCCGACCGTGTGTACGCAAAACCAACATCGGACAAAGTACGACGGACATGATCCGACGGACCTGGTCCGCGGATTGTCCGACCGTGTGTATGGGGCTTTAGATGTAAATGAATATAAAAGCATAAAACCTCATGACATGAGCAGTGTAAAAAACTTATAATACAGTAAAATATAAAAGTTATATTAAACACAGCAAACTGAAAACAAACACATGTGGTGATGTTTAGTGAAAAAACCTATCGTGATAAATAAATATAAAAAGGTAAGTAAAGTGACAATATGGGCTCAACAGTGGTTGAGATGGTTGGTGCCGGGTGAGAGACCTATACACTGGAGTGTATGGTAGTGAAGTCCATAAGGATGGTTGGTGGTCAAGTGAATGGCACAATATCCAGCAGGTGACTTTATTCAATGTGTTGAGTGGGGTGATAGTTGACTGATGGCTCTTAAGCCTGATGGAATGAGGCTTACCGGATCAAGTGGACTTGAAGGGGCATATGCCTCACAAGTCGCAAAGGCTTATCATAAAAGGTTGGCAGATCTCTGCTCCACTCAATGGCTCCAAGGCTCGTGCAGGTACCCCATGGGTCAGTGGTCACAAGGAGATGGGTATCGGATGTAAAAGTGGGTATCAGCAATCCATGTAGGAAACCGTGTTATGATATCATGAAAGGAAAACTTACATAGCGTGATACCGTTTAACCGCTTCAATACAGGGCTTTTAAACACCCTTCCTTACCAGAGCACTTTTTGTGATTCGGCACTGCGTCGCTTTAACTAACAATTGCGCGGTCGTGCGACGTTACACCCAAACAAAATTGACGTCCTTTTTTTCCCACAAATAGAGCTTTCTTTTGGTGGTATTTGATCACCTCTGCGGTTTTTATTTTTTGCGCTATAAACAAAAGAAGAGCGACAATTTTGAAAAAAAAACACAATATTTTTTACTTTTTGCTATAATAAATATCCCATTTAGGCCGATACGTATTCTTCTACATATTTTTGGTAAAAAAAATCGCAATAGGCGTATATTGATCGGTTTGCGCAAAAGTTATAGCGTCTACAAAATAGGGGATAGATTTATTGAATTTTTTTTTTTTTTTTTTACTAGTAATGGCGGCGATCTGCGATTTTTTTTTCGTGACTGCGACATTGCGGCGGACACTTCGGACACTTTTGACACATTTTTGGAACCATTCACATTTACACAGCGATCTTTGCTATAAAATTGCAATGATTACTGTGTAAATGTGACTGGCAGGGAAGGGGTTAACTCTAGGGGGCGCTGGAGGGGTTAATATGTTCCCTAATAGAAGTGATTCTAACTGTGGGGGGAGGGGACTCAAGGGGAGGAGACCGATCATGTGTTCCTCCGTACTGGGATCACATGATCGGTCTCCTCTGCACTGACAGGACGTGGAGCTGTGTGTTTTAACACACAGCTCCACGGTCCCGCACGGTCCCGTTGTTTTAACGGGCACTCGCACCGTGTCCCGAGCGATGCCGCGGGCGCGCGCGCGCGCCACCGGCGGCGCGCGCGCCCCCCAGGCGGCCGGGAATGCGAGGACGTCATATGACGCCCACCCAGGATGGTAAATCCACCTTGTGGGCGTCATATGACTATGGGCGGTAGTGAAGTGGTTAAGAAGGTTTTTAATGGTGTATAAACGAATTAAAAACACTCACATTTGGTAGAATTAAAACAGGCCTGTTTTTAAAATGAAGATGGCGTGGTGCTGTCGCTCTGGTCCACCCAGTCCACGCACTACGCCTTACCTGACAAAACATACCTCATATCTTCTGTTTACATACCACCATCACTGTGACATTTCATTTTTAATTATACCCATTTGGTACTTACTCTCTAGGTACTAAATCTTTTCTTAAGCGCTGCATTTATCCATAACCCATTCTTGACCTACCGATAATCTTTCGGGAATGCTAGCAGCTCCATCTATATAATCACATACAGCGCAATATCTCCCCCCTCCTTCCATATTCAAAATGTGACAGCGGATGCAGGGAGAAGATCCCCCCATTGCTGTTATGGGGGGGGGGGGGTAGCTCGAGAGTGCATGTTACATGTTACACCCTAAATATGGATGGCATAAGGATCCCTTGCTCACTGTCACAGGGGGGGCTGGGGAGTGCAGGTCTGGAGCATGTTGCATGTTTCACCCTAAATATGGGTGTGATGTGTAACATGCTCCAGAAGTTGAACTTATCCCTTAAGCTGTTATGCGTTTAGGTTCCATAAAGCATCAGCACAGACACATGTTCAAAACACAGATGGTGTTCATAAGGACATACAGCTGCATCTTCTAATTCATCTCAATGGGCAGCAGAAGGTTATGGGAGAGTAATTATGCAGACTCTGCTTGCTGTAAGGCCCCATGCATGGCCATCAGTGTTGCTAACCATCAGTATTTTTACTGGCATCCAGTAAAAAATGGCCACTTTCCTCCTAGTAAATGCCAGTGACAGGAAAAGCTTGCCAGTAAAAAATATGGCTGTGAACTGAGCATGTGCAGTTCTGGTCCGGAGCTGTCCGAGACTATCCGAGTGACTGCCACAGTGTGTTCAGGGGGCCGGTTATGAGGAAGCCGGTGTCTGAGCGTGTCATGTGATGTCATAGTGCAAGGGAGCTGAGCGGAGCAGCTGGAGCCTCATGTGTTAGTCTGCAGGACAGGAGCAAGGCAAGCCAGGACTGTCAGTGCTGTTTGGACTGGAGTGGGCTGTAGGGACCACCCGGCGTGGAGAAAGACTGTTTTGCTGTGAGAGTTGATTTCATGTGAGTGTGCCACCCATTATAGTTTATTGCCCTCCTGAGTCCTGTCCCTGAGCTACTTACTTACTATATCAAAAATAAAATAAGAAATGTGTTCTTTGTGTTAATATCGGCCTTAAATCACATTGCTAATTGCATATTGTACTGGTTTGTAGCCTAAATACTGAAATTTGCACTTTGTAACTTTTGGAAATGGCAGTAAAAACTTGGCTGTGCCAATAAATTTTGTGTGTCAGTACATTTTAATCTGGTAGGATGGCAACACTGATGGCCATGTGCATGAAGTCGAAATAGTTCTTGGACCTCTGATCTAAATTTTTGCATGCAGGATATCATGTCAGAGTGTAATGATCTTCTTGGTGAAATGAGCATGTCCTTTAAGGTGTATCTAGTACTGGTTGAATGGATATAAAAGGCATTGATAGAATTGTTGTATTCTCTAGTGTCATGTAGAGAGGTATTATTAGAGCTCACCTTAGTGCAGCCTGTGTCAGACTTTGGCATGCAAGTTTTGTACTTGGCTGGGCTCCCTGTCGATGGTGTGGGTAGTGCAGGTGAAGCCAGCTGTAGGAGGGAGTCACCAGCAGGAGATGGAGGGGAAGAGTGTGTCTCCCCTGTGGGAGCTCTCCAGGAGGAGGCAGGAGAGTGGCTGCTGCCACCATCTTGTCCATGCCACTGGGCTGATGGAGGAAAGAACTCTATCATCTTCTTATAGGGCCACATGCAATCTTTGCTCTTGCAGATGATACTGTTTGTCAACAGCGGCTGGTCCATAAAGGGCGCAGAGGTGCCGCCCCCTATATTCCATGCTTCCCCCCCTAATCTCCATGCGGGGCGCTAGACTTTTAGGTTTTTCTTTTTTTTTTTTTTAAGCACATGATTAGAACCTAAAGCTTTAATTGGCTTCAAAAAGCCAGTGCTCTGCACCCCAAACCCATCCACTTGTGTCATTAGCGAATCAATAATTGATATTGTTTTCCGGCTTATCGTCCCAGCCAATCAGGACAGGAGGCGGATCTTAAGACCGGATTAGCTGGTTGGAGAAGCTGAGAAGCCACGACCTGGATGGGGTAAGTGGGGACCTGGCCGGGGATTTTGTGGATCTATTACCTTTCTGCCACTCTTCTCTCTACTCCTATCAGCATTTTCCATGCAGCATATCTTAGTGCTGATTATGCCGCTTCCTGTCTGAGCTCTACTGTACAGATTTTACAGTATACTGAAAAAGACTGATGTCAAGTCAAACTCAGGTACATTTATCAGTCCTTTATCCTTTAACCGCTTGCTGACTGCCCTATAGCACTTTTACTGCTGCTGTGCCCTGGATCACGTATATATAAATGACTCCAGACTACCGCATGCAGGGGGCACATGCGCGCTGCCGGCAGGCCACTTCTGCTGTGACAATTCACAGCAGAAGCCGATCTGCGTGTGCCAGGCCCTGTATGTCCTCTGTCAACTGCCGATCGCTCGGGAAGACACAGACACAATTCTCCGTTCTTACAGGGGAAATGGATCGATCCTATGTTCCTGCATTCCTGTATTAGTGTCACTTGTTCCCGAAAAGTGTCAAAAGTGTCAGTTAGTGTCCGATTGTACCCTGCAATATCACAGTCCCGCTATAAGTCGCTGATCACCGCTATTACTAGTATAAAAAAATGAATTTTAAAAAATTCCATAAATATATCCCATAGTTTGTAATGAATAGATATATGGGTTGAAAGTGAGATGCCGCATCATATCATGTTCTTATTGGCATCATCCCAATATACGTGAGTAAAAGAAAAGAGCATAAGGGGGGCGGGACTTTGCATATGCCTCTGAGAACATACCACACCATATATATATATATATATAAAAAACATTATACATACAGTATATACATACAGTATGTATATACATACAGCAAAGTCCCGCTCCCCTTATGCTCTTTTCTTTTACTCATATCCCAAAGTTTGTAGAGGCTATAACATTTGCGTAAACCAATCAATATACGATTATTGGAATTTTTTTTTTTTTTACCAAAAACATGTAGCAGAATACATATTGTCCTACATTTTTGAAGAAATGTATTTATTTATTTTTATTGAATGTTTTATAGCAGAAAGTATTTTTTTTTCAAAATTGTTAATGGCGCAAAAAATAAGAAACGCAGTGGTGATCAAATAGCACCAAAAGAAAGCTCTATTTGTGAGAAAAAATTACATAACTTTTATTTGGGCACAGTGTCACACAACGGCATAATTGTCAGTTAAAGTAACGCAGTGCCGTATCGCAAAAAATGGCCTGGTCATGAAGGGCGGTAAATCTTCCGGAGGGCAAGTGGTTAATATATACCTGGAATTCAGCTTTAACAGGCTTATATTGATGGAAATATCTTATATTTATGATAGCTGTATTGATGACCTGGAAGTAGGTGGCTTCTTTAATAATTTCAGTGGTTTAAACCACAATAATGTAATTTATAAGCCAAAAAATGCTACTTTGCCCTCTATATATTATGCTATTTTATTTTTAAGCATACTGTACCTTTTTTTTTTTCAGTCCAAAGTTTAGGGATGTAACACAACTGCTTCGCATTTTTCAAGACTGAAGTGCTGAATCTTGGTTGTTAATCTTGGTGACAGTTACTTCCTTACATAACAGCATTCTGTCAATGGAGCCTGTCTCCCGGACGTCCTATACATCTGATATGTTTACCCAATGTATGGAATGAGGCCTGACATCATGTCTTATTTACTTACAGGGCATACAAATACTTATTTGGTCATGTCTGAGAAAATACTGTTCAAATGCTGTTCTTATTTAACACAAACCAGTGTAGCTACAGAGGCATCAGAGGTCACCAACCACTGTAGGCACATGGCCCTGGGTGGATGGGGGTGTTAGATGACACAAGAATGCTTGGCCTTTTTCCCCTTCGTCGCACTGATGGTTTATTATATTGTGTGAAACATTTGTGGACATGGTAAGCATTGCAACAGTGACATAGATATATTTAATGCCACGTAATCTGCAATCCCATGCTTGTGGACTCTGCAACAAATGGACATTATTGTTGTCCAAAGTAAATGTAGTTTTTTTTTTTTTTTTTTTATAGAACCTTTGGCAGATCCTTTATGTCCCCATGCTTATTCCATATTATATCTTTATGCCATGTAAAAAATCCCAAATTCAACAAAAAATAATTTTACAATTACCCAGTCCATACAGGGCGCAGAGGCGCCACCCCCCTAATCCATGCACCCGGCTCCTAATTTACACGCAGGGTGCTGGACGCATGGATTCCAATGGGGATTTAGGCTCTAATTGGCTTCAAAAAAAGAGTGGGCTCCAGTTGTGTGACGATAGTGAATTAATAATCGCTATTGTCTTCCTGATTCTCCTCCCGGCCCACCAGGAAGCAGTTCCTGTAACCTGATTGGCCAGGGAGTCAGGGTGTTCGTGGAGGAGAATCAACGGCCTGACTCTTCATCCCCCCTGACTCCAAAGGTAATGCCCTGATTGCTGCTGTCCCGTCCGTCTTCCACAGGCATGCGCGGGGGTCGATCACTGCATTTTCGTCCCTCTCCTGCGGGTGGCGGGGGTTCGATCACCGCAGTCACGTCCATCTCCGGGTGCGATCGGTGCATTCCCGGTCGCCTCCCGTCTCATTGATCTGACTGTGATACAGTATATAAGGCCTTATGGTTCCGTGTTTTGAAGACCAGTCACCCAATCTTCTTTTAGGGATGGGTGGAGATCATCAGCGGTGCTTTATTCCACCTACATCCCACCAACCAGTAAGACAGCACTGCAAACTACAGGAGCCACCGTCAACCAAATTGTTCTGGGTAGATCAACAAGTGCGGCTGAGCATGATGTAATAAAATAACCATAAATCACACTAGTCTGTTTCAAATTTCAAATTTCAAAACACAGCATAACTATATTGTTTGAATAGAAGATAATGGGGCATTTTACATTTTTATGGGTATTTAAATAGTAAAATAGTGCCCCGCATCCGGCTTCCCTCCTCTCCTCTCCCACCGGCTGCTGGGGGGATATGTCAGGATGCAGAATGGAGGAGGGGGCCGGTAAATATGTAGTTTACCAGCCCCTTCCCTTTCTCAATTGGACACAGTGAGCGATCGCTTCTGTGTCCTTTGATAACTGAGCAGAGTAAACTATATTTCAGTTTATGAATGAACAAGAGCCTCTGTCTCCTGTTCATTCATTGTTAATGCTGAGATTGCAGAGAAAAGGACCGGGGAATCTCTGTCCTCAGTCCCTTTTCTCTGTCTCAAAGGGGAGATGTCAATGGGGTCTGTTTAGACCCTTGATATCTCACCAAAGCCCACCAACAGGGCTGATAAAAAAAAAATCAATAAATATAAAAAAATGTAATTATAAAAAAAGTATACAAAATAAAATTGTAAAAAAATAGATAAAATAAAAAACTACTGACAACACTAACCCCCCCCCCCCCCACACACACACACACAACCTACCGGCAACGCCCACTGCCCCAACTACCTATCCTCAAAAAGCATTGTGAAAAAATTAAAAAACAAATTAAATTGTAAAAAAATGAATACATAAAAGTAACAAAATTACTGATACCATTCACTGCCCTACTGACCCAGTCTACTGCCCCATACTTATAAAATATTTTAAAAACAATAATAAAACAACAAAATTGTAAAAAATAATAGATAAAATCATAGAAACAAAATACTACTAACACCACCCACTGTCCAATACCCCCTCCCCCTCAAATCATTGTGAAAAAAAAAATAATACAAATATAAAATGTAAAAAAATATTTAAAATTAAATGGTAAAAAATAATACAAATAAAAAAATTCTGAGACTGTCCACTGCCCTGCTGACACCATCCAATGACCCCCAAAAAGAATTTTGAAAAAATGAATAAAAAAAAATAAAAATAAAGAAAAATGTTATTGTAAGAAAAAATAAATAATAATAAAAAAATTATAAAAATAAAGAACTTCTGACACCACTCCTCCCCTGCACAATATACCCACCTTCATACACTCCAAATTCCTTTTCTGCACATACTACCCAGCTCCATACACTCCTTACTCCTCATCTGCACATTATACCCACCCCTATACAATACGCACACCTCTCCTGCACATACTACCCACCGCCATACACTCCACACTCCTCTCCTGCACATACTACCCACCTCCATACACTCCAAACTCCTCTCCTGCACATACTACCCAACTCCATACAATCCATATTCTTCTTCTGCACATACTACCCACCACCATACACACTGTACTCCTCCCCTGCACATACTACCCACCCCCATACACTCTGCACTATATAAGTCATCTCAGACTCTATTAAACCACACCCCTTTAATCCATGCCCAATATTTAGAGCAATTTAAGCTACGCCACATTTTGCCACGCAACACATTTGTTAAATTCGATCCCTAGGGCCCACTTTTTATCTTGCATGCGAGCCCACTCATTTCATGATATGCCCCTGCTGAGAGCGCTGATTGGGAGTCGGTCGGCTGCTGGTTTTCCAGCATGGATGTCTGACAGAAGCCAGCCAAACATCTGGGCTGTTCTTTTTTGAACTGGCAAATGTCTCCCAACGTTTTTGGCTTACCCCTCACATTCTACAATGCAAAGTATGTACCTCTCTGCCTGTCAGGGCAACCTATATACACCTATATACATATGTTGTTTACACTGTAGCATGTGGTGGAATGTTCCAGCATATGGTTTATGTTGTTATTTGTATATAGAGCAGCCGCCTTTTCCAACCAGAGTTGTGTGTAACCCTAGAGTTCCTCCAAAGGTTATAGGGGTTCCTTGAGCAATGAAAAATTTTTGTCTCTGAGATAAGTAACCACAAATCACAACGCTCTTTTAAGCCATCTGTAAGTGCAAGGATTGCATTGTTCTCAGTGACCATCATACTAATGTACCGTGAGCTGTAGATATAGTCATTTTTAGCAGGGGTTCCCTGAGACCTGAAAGTTATTTTAAGGATTCCTCTGTGTTAAAAGATTGAGAAAGGCTAATATAGAATGTTTCTGGATTCAGGGGCTTTGGAACATGCAGAAATATCTTTCACAAAAAAACAAAAAAAAGACTGAGGCCACATTCACACTGAGGCGCTTCTAAACTGCCAGTAAAAACACTGAGCGCTTCTGAAGAGCTTTTCAGGCGCTTTTGAAGAGCTTTCCATTCATTTCATTGGGGAGGGGAGTTTTTCACAGCCCTGCCAGCACACTGCCCCAGTGTGAAAGCGTTCATTGATTTTAATGGAAATAAGTTTTCGTGAGCTTTTTAGGCGCTGTTTTTAGCGTGAAAGCGCCTGAAAAGCGCCTCAGTGTGAAAGTGGTCTAAAAATGGTCTGCAGAGGTATCTTGCGAGGCTATTATTAGGCAAACATGGTGCATCAATCAGATTTTTCAAGTAACAGGTTCACTTAAAAGTTTGTCATGGTGGCTCACAAAAGGCATCACTTTAATTTCTGTCTTTTTATTGTAGATCGTCTCTAGGAAGCAGCTTGGGAACACTGGGACACGGAATAAATGATGTATCAAAGCTGTCAAGTTTGCCTTAAGTGTCTTTTATTAATCATGACTCTCATATTCTGCTTCATGTGATGTGCAAGTTGAACTGAATGGCTGGAGTCGGTCATCCTTTATGCACCTGTTAATGAAGATGGTGTATTAGTGTTTTCCCGTGAGCTTATTTCTGGGAGAAATAGAATCAGACAATGCGTCAGACAAGGTTGAGATGACGCATTTAGTGTCCATCACAATTTGTCATTAACAGGTTTTGTAGGAAAAATAACAAAGATACTATCAGAAGATTGCTAAGGGTAAACATAAAAGATGTTACACTCGTTATTAACACTCTCGGACTGCCCACCGTCGTTATACTTCGGTAGTTTGAAGAGGGTTGTCGATATTAAGGCAGCAGCTAGCTGCCATAACCCCAATATCCTCTTCTTCAGCGGGTGGTCCGCTTCAAGATAAAAGTGGTCTCTGTGGCGGATTTGCCGCAAGAGCACTTTTATCGGCGGCGGGAGAGGGCCCCCGCTATGCTCCGGTGCCCTCTGCTGCTTACCGCTGGCAGAGGCGGAGGCGATCGGTTCCTTCTCCTGGCCTGACATGGAGACGAGTAAGGGGAAGATCGCCCCCACCCGTCTCCATGTGATTGCAGGGTGGAAGCGACATCAAAATGTCACTTCTGCCCATAGCTCTTAAAGGGCCATTTGTTTTTTTTTGTTTTTTTATTGCATTTTAGTGTAAATATGAGATCTGTGGTCTTTTTGACCCCAGATCTCATATTTAAGAGGTCCTGTCATGCTTTTTTTGTTTACATTCCTTGTAATAGGAATAAAAGTGACACAATTTTTGTTTTATTTAAAAGAACAGTGTAAAAATAAAAGGTAAAATAAATAAGAAAAATGTTTTTTTTTTTAAATGCTCCCCGTCCCGCCGAGCTCACGCACAGAAGCGAACGCATACGGGAGTAGCGCCCGCATATGAAAACGGTGTCCAAACCACACATGTGAGGTATCGTTGTGATCGGTAGAGCAAGAGCAATAATTCTAGCCCCGGGGCTGAAGTGGTTAAAATATGCCTCTAAATGTCCTAATGTGCATGGACTCCTAGGATAACATTGAGCTGTTTCTACAGGCAGAATGGCAGAAGGAGCTTATTTATGCCCAGTGGGCATTGACCCTTAATGACAGCTTCCACCTCCAGCTTAAAAAAAAAAAAACCTTTGCAAACAGAAGCCAAAAAATAAATATTGAAGAAAAATGTAATAACTCAGATCCTGGTTTCCATCCACTTCACAAGGCAATGGTGATATAACCGTGCTTCGCCACCATCTCCCTAGAAAGATGGGTGCTCAAAATTCTGTGAGAGTGTGCTCCTTCACATATAATATATTTAAAATAAACCCAACTCAATTCCATATAATGGAGATGCCCTTAAATATTTACAGGATATACAGTATATCTACATTACTTTTTCTCAACACCTGGTAAAAAAAAAAAAGGTAAAACATCTGAGCACAGGGAAAGCTTGCTTTTAATGAGGCCTTCTATCTTAACAAACTGACTTTTAAAAAACATGCATTTTTACCAACTGTGCTGATTTATTTGTATGTCTTTTTACCAATGATATTCCTTTGCGTGCTCTAACAAGAACTATGTATTTTAAAAAAAATTACATTTGTTCTTGGCTTCATTTATAATCAGCATAACAAAGGGGATTTTGTCTTTTGAAAGCTTTTTGTGATTTCCTCCTAAGCTGACCCTTAAAATATTAAACTCAGTTACGTTTGTTATTATGACCTATAAACAGGCCTTGTTCCATTACAAGGTTTGCATGTTACTAAGAGTTAAAGTAAATGTAAAAAGTTCTCTTATTTGTTCCCTTTTGGCCTGTGAATTATACCATTGAAAGTGTTTTGTTATACTGTATCTGTTCAACAAGTGCAATACATATAGATATATATAGATATATATAGATATATAGATATATCTATATATATTGCACTTATATATGATACATATATATATATATATATATATATATATATATATATATATATATATATATATATATATATATATATATATATATATATATATATATATATATATATATATATATATATATATATATATATATATATATATATATATATGAATATATATATATATATATATATATATATATATATATATATATATATATATATATATATATATATATATATATATATTTATATATATATATATATATATATATATATATATATATATATCAGCAATCCACCATGAATACAGTAAGCATTGTCATCTTACGACAGAAAGTGTGTTACTGGTAGGATAGCCAAATAAAAGAAAAGAAGAAAAGGAAAAAAATCCTTAACAATAACAAAAATAATAATAATAATTTTAAAAACAAAAAAAAATAATAATAAAACCATATCAAGAAGAAGTGCAGACCCAACATCTAAGCGTGTTTTGAAGCGCTGCACAAACTGTTGGTGCTATATAAATCCTGAATAATAATAATAATATTAGTAATACTAAATATAAATAGTAATAATAATAATAATGTGCAATTAATTATATTTTGGATTTTAGATCTGGATACAATTTAACATACCAATACAGTAAGCTCCTAGGTTACTTGTCAAGTCCCATAACCCAACAGAATGCTTTAGAATGGCCCAGCTGTACTTTGTAAATGTGCACCATTCCATTCCGTCATTTCCAATGGTAAATTAAACATACAGCTGGAGTATCCATGCTTAACACATAGCAAATCATTTTAGAGAAGCCTCTTGTGGTTTTAGGATTACTGGATGATTATGTCACCCCTAAATACATTTTAAAGACGACACAAAGGTCAGCAGAAACAGCATACAGTTAATTTGCTTGAAATTCCTACACAATTCTTTCTTTTCATTCAGCAGCAAGCAGTGAGTAAATTGCAGATTATAGTTATTTATGTGGTGTAATTAGTTAAAGTATCATTTACTCTTATAAGCGATAAATGAAAACTCAAAATGATTCATCATTTGCTAATCAGCAGATTTTTATTTATTTTTTTCTAATTCAGCTGGTACATATTGCATTCATTTGTAAACAAATCAAATCACATGTTCCTTTCAGCAATATAGCTGGGTATAAAAGTAATTTGAATTGATGGTCTTTTTTTTTTTTTTACAAGCTTCTTATTATAGACTGATGATTAAAAGTCTACAGTCTCAAATTTCACTCAACCTCATTGTCTCCTTTGGCACAGATTTTTAGGATAAAATAGTTAATGAAAAATTTGATTAGTCATTTTGTTTGCTTATTTATATAAATTTGTTTAAGGGGTTCTGTGCAAAGATTGAAACTAGGGGTGAGCCGAACACCCCCCCCCCCCCCCCCCCCCCCCCCCCCCCCGGTTCGGTTAGCAGCAGAACTTGCGAACAGGCAAAGAATTTGTTCGAACACCGTTAAAGCGGTTCTGCACTGTGTGTTTTTTTTTTTTTTTTAAAATGTAATGCATAGGATTAGGAGGTCAATTCTGGGACTCACGTGTTCCATGTTCTTAATTGATTGCTGGCGTTTTTTGTCCTATAAAATATTTTTTAAAAATGTATTCTTGCTGGGTGCCATCTTGCCTGTGGGCATGTGAAACCCCACAGGCACTTCAGATGGCCCAGCATGCACCGCCGTTACTGCGCCGAGCTCGCGCGTGCGCAGTAACGGCAAAGTGCAGCTCACGTTCTCCGAAATCTCGCGAGATTTCGGCACATCTGCCGACATCTCGCGAGATTTCGGAAGATGTGCCCGAAATCTCGCGAGATTTCGGAAGATGTCCGCACTGACTCCTGGGATCAATGACACCAGATCCCAGGAGACAGTGCGGCGTGACGACGATCGACGCAGAGACCCCGCCCGCCGCCGCAGAGACAGAGGAAAGGAAGTCAGCGATTACAAGGTAAGTGGGAAAAAAAAATTCATTTAGTACTCTTTGCCTTCAATACAGGGCACTTTAACCACTTCAATACAGGGCACTTCCCTTCCTGCCCAGACCAATTTTGAGCTTTCAGCGCTCTCACACTTTGAATGACAATTGCGCGGTCATGCAACACTGTACCCAAATTAAATTTTTATCATTTTTTTCCCACAAATAGAGCTTTCTTTTGGTGGTATTTGATCACCTCTGCGGTTTTTATTTTTTGCTAAACGAATAAAAAAAAGACCGAAAATTTTGAAAAAAAAAATTTTTTTTTTGTTTTCAGTTTCAAAACTTTGTAAATAAGTACGTTTTCTCCTTCACTGATGGGCACTGATAGGTCTGCACTGATGGGCACTGATAAGGCGGCACTGATGGGCACCGATGAGGTGGCACCAATGAAGTGGCACTGAGGTGGCATTGATGGGCACTGATAGGCGGCACTGATGGGCGACACGGATGGGCACTGATGGGTGGCACAAATTGGCACTGATTGGCATGGATAGGCGGCACGGATTGGCATGGATAGGCGGCACGGATGGGCACGGATAGGCGGCACGGATGGGCACGGATAGGCGGCACGGATGGGCACGGATAGGCGGCACGGATGGGCACGGATAGGCGGCACGGATGGGCACGATAGGCGGCATGGATGGGCACGATAGGCGGCATGGATGGGCACGATAGGCGGCATGGATGGGCACTGATAGGCGGCGCGGATAGGCACTGATAGGTGGCACGGATAGGCACTGATAGGCAGCATTGTTTTTTACTGATGGATGCCAATCAGTGCCAAACAATAATGCATGCCAATCAGTGATGCCCATTGTGGGCACTGATTGGCATCCATTGGGGGCACTGATTAGCATCCATTAGGGGTACTGTGTGTCATCCCTGGTGGTCCGGTGGCATACCTTTTTATTGCACATCCCTGGTGGTCTGGTGGCGTCCCTGGTGGTCCAGTGTGGGCATCCTCGGGGGGGCTGCGCTGATAATCGATCAGCACAGACCCCCCCTGTCAGAGGAGCAGCCGATCGGCTCTCCTCTACTCGCGTCTAACAGACGCGAGTGAGGAAAAGCCGATTACCGGCTTTTCCTATTTACACTGTGATCAGCCGTGATTGGACACGGCTGATCACGTGGTAAAGAGTCTCCGTCGGAGACTCTTTACCAAGATCGTAGTTGCGGGGTGTCAGACTGACACCCCGCAACAACGATCGCCGCGATGCGCGCCCCCGGGGGCGCGCAGCGGCTCAAAATCCTGGAGGACTTCATATGACGTCCTGTCAGGATTTTGCAACCACTTTGCCGACGTCATTTGACAATGGACGGGCGGCAAGTGGTTAAAGTCTATGGGACATGAACATTAGGGATGAGCTTCGAGTTCGAGTCGAACTCATGTTCGACTCGAACATTGCCTGTTCGCCTGTTCATCTAACAGCGAACAATTTGGGGTGTTCGCGGCAAATTCGAAAAGCCACGAGCACCCTGTAAAAGTCTATGGGAGAAATCTAAAGTGCTAATTTTAAAAGCCTATATGTCATAAAAAGTGTTTGGGGACCTGGGTTCTGCCCCAGGGGACATGTATCAATGCAAAAAAAAGTTTTAAAAACTACAGTTTTTTCAGGAGCAGTGATTTTAATAATGCTTAAAGTGAAACAATAAAAGTGTAATATTCCTTTAAATTTCGTATAGTATGCCTGTAAAGTGGCACATTTCCCGTCTTTACAACATACCCTGCACAAAATGACATTTCTAAAGGAAAAAAAGTAATTTAAAAGTACTAGCGGCTATAATGAATTGTTGGTCCTGGCAATACACATAAAAGTAATTTTAAAAACGGCATGGGATTCCCCCACAGTCCATTACCAGGCCCTTTGGGTCTGGTATGAATATTAAGGGAAACCCCAAACCAAAATGTAAAAAAAAATTGCGTGGGGGTCCCCTCAAAATCCATACCAGACCCTTCAGGTCTGGTATGGATTTTAAGGGGAACCCCACGCCAAAATTAAAAAAAATAAAGGCGTGGGGGTCCCCCAAAAAATCCATACTAGACCCTTATCCGAGCATGCAACCTGGCAGGCCGCAGGAAAAGAGGGGGGGAAGAGAGAGCGCCCCCTTTTCCTGAACCGTACCAGACCACATGCCCTCAACATGGGGAGGGTGCTTTGGGGTAGCCCCCCAAAGCACCGTGTCCCCATGTTGATGGGGACAAGGGCCTCATCCCCACAACCCTTGCCCGGTGGTTGTGGAGGTCTGCGGGCAGGGGGCTTATCGGAATCTGGAAGCCCCCTTTAATAAGGGGACCCCCATATCCAAGCCTCCCCCCGTGTGAAATGGTAACGGGGTACAAATGTACCCCTACCATTTCACCAAAAAAGTGTGAAAATGGTAAAAATGACAAAAAAGTCCTTCTCTAGCTCCGCCGACAGACCGAAAAAAAAAAAAACCTGCACGTCGCCAGCGATCTGCCTCCATGAGAGGCACCCGCCGCAATGACCGTCCTCTCAGGTGCCAGTTCTTTTATAACTGAGGGTGGGGCCACACGGTGACGTCGCTGGGTGACCCCGCCCCCCCATGTGGCCGTTTTTTTCAATGACTTTTATCAGCCGGGACTGACAATTCATTATAGCCGCGAGTAGTTTTAAATTACTTTTTTTCCTTTAGAAATATCATTTGTGCAGGGAATGTTGTAAACACAGGAAACATGCGCCACTTTACAGGCATACTCTAGGCACCCCCCAGGTATGAAATTTAAAGGAATATTTCACTTTTTTTTTTTTTTTTTTGGTTAAAGTGTTACTAAACCCAGGTCCCTGCATTCACTGTATCTGGTCTCCCACAGTACACAGAACATGGAAATGTAATTATTTTTGTAACTATAAGCTGCTAAATACCTTTTCTCATCAGCAGTATATAGCAGCCTTGTGACTTCTATCAGTGTCTGGTTAAAGCTTGTAGGAGGAGTTTTCATTCTGCTTTGACTGTCCTATGAGGCTGCAGGACAACCGACCCACTGCCTGGATAGTGCTGACTGGCCCTGTGCTGATCACATGCACCCTCCCAAGAAAAAAATAACTCTCTAGCAATACATACCAAACTGAGCATGTGCAGAGTGCCTCCATGGCTATGTTTTCAGGAGACGGATTGGGGACAGTGCAATAAGGGGAGGATTGGGGAAGACAGGATCAGACAGCCATTTTACACAATGCAGAGGATTAACCCCTTAGGTTCAACAGTGAGTATAACAAGCATGCTTTACTGCATATACAGATTGATTTTACTGTTGTGGGTTTAATAACACTTTAAATCCCCCTTTAGCACCTTTGCTTATATAATGATATATTACTATACGCTGTTGACTGATAATTTATTTTTTGAGGCTCTTTTCTTATTATTATTCCTTATAGTTCATATATAAGATGCTTATAATCATATTCTATGTAGTTTAATATTTTACCCTTCATTTGTATTTTGTGCTGTTCTACTGATTTCTACCTGCAGGCTTCCTTTGCACATTTTGTCTGTTTTATTGTATTCTTCTAATTTACTGCTTTTCTTAAGATTATTGTTAAAACCTAAAAAAATGTTTAAAACAAGCAATATTATAATATTTATAAATGAACATCATTGGTTTAACATTGTGACTTGTGGCAATTCAGTACTTAGGATTTTTTTATTATCAAATTCCTTTACATAGAAATCATGTTTTTTTTCCCTCCAAGCTCCAAGAAATCCTTGCCTTAGTCCAATCACCTTGGAATCTGTCAAGGGAAATGTTGATTGTCCAAGAAATATACCATCTACAACATACTTGAACAATTATCACTGAACAGTGGTGGGGGCCTTTGACAGTTTCTGCCTTCCACATACAGTAAAGTGTAATTTTAACATCTACCCCAGTGATTTGATAACAATTCACATCCTTTGCCATGTTTTTCAAATCATTAACCCCTATGCAGGATCCCTGACATCAAGTAACTAGAACAGGGTAGATCCACAATTTTCACACCTCCCATCATGTTCTTGGAAAATCGTCATCTGCCCTGACACATTCCATCATGATTGGATTAGGTGTCTGTGCTACCTTTGTGGATATAAATGCTGGGGTATATTTTTGACACTCATTAGAAACATGGATAACCTATGAAATGTCTTCAACATTAACTTTAACATTGTTTAAAGAAACATCACTAATTAAAAACTTGGATAACCTATAAAATGTCTTCAACATTAACATTAAACATTAACATTGTTTAAAGAACAAGTCCCAATGAATGTGACTAACTACTATTGATAATCAGTGAAAACTCTGTTGAGGTCTGTCCTCAGAGACCAAGTTATTTTCCTTTTGGGTACTGCCATCTTGCCTCAGCATAGGCGAGATGAAGCCAAATTGTCAATCAAAGCCTGCACATCAAACATCCCTTTGCCATGACAGATATGGAAAACTTATACACAAGTAACAAAAACTCTGTACTGGTCAGAACCCTGAGACAATCTTTCTCCTGTTGAGAACTGATGTTTTGCTTCTTGTACAACATAGGGGTGGTGAAGCCACATTGTCATTCGGAGGCCTCAAATCATCTTTGCCCTTCTTCCAGGCAACACGCATGTGTCAAAGATAAGGGGGTGGTTAGAATTAAACGAAAATAAGGTTTACCTGTTGAATAATGCCCAATTTTTTTGCATATCTTTAACCACTTAAAGTCCAGCCGCAGTTTGGTACCCCTGGGCGAATCGCTGTCATGATACGTTGGCTGCTTTAAGAGCTCTAGGGGGCGTGCGCTTTGTGAGTGGCCGAATGTCTTCTGGGACCTCACACAGGTCCCAGAAGACAGCAGGGGGATCGCCGAAGAAGAGCATATGACGTCCTGCGCCGTGGACCAGATGCATCGGAAGTACAGGCTGTACTTCATAAAAAAGTTAGAAGAAAAAAATAATTTTACTAGCCAAAAACGAGGGGTAGAGAGGTGGTCTTGCGTTAAAGACCACCTCTCAAAAGTAGGTGGAACTCCGCTTTAAGTGGTTAAAGACCAGGTGAGGACTGGGAGGCAAAGTACTAATGAGATATGTGGGGATGCTGGACCTGAAAAGAGACATTTTAATGCTAAGACATCTATAATGCCTCGTACACACGATCAGAAATACCACCAGCAAAAGACAGATGAGAGCTTTTGGTCAGAAAAGAATCACAAAAAAGAAAGCCAGATGAAATCCGATCATTCTTCTAGAAATACATTTTCACATTTACAGTTTAACATTACATTTTGCATTTTGCATTTAACATTACAGTGTGTATGCTCCATCGGAATTCCCGCCAGCAAAAGATTGAGAGCAAGATTGAGAGCAGGTTCTCTATTTTTCTGATCGTCTGTACCAATTCCGACGTACAAAATTCCTATGCATGCTCGGAAACAATTTGACGCATGCTCGGAAGTATTGAACTTCATTTTCTCGGCTCGTCATAGTGTTGTACGTCACCGCGTTCTTGACGGTCGAAAGTTCAGAGAACTTTTGTGTGACCTTGTGTATGCAAGCCAAGCTTGAGCAGAATTCCATCAGAAAAAACATCCAAATTCTGCTTGTGTGTATGGGGCAAAAGATTTGGACCATTCAATGACAAATGCTGGACATTATATAGCTACCCACTGCCTGCTCAGACCTGCAGTCAAAGCTCTGGCAGAGGGAAGTCTTCCAGCACCAACTTCCTTTGCAGTTGTAATATGTTATGTGACCAAATATTGTGAGCCATGAAGAAAGATGATTCTGAAAAATATGAAAAGGCATGTCACAAAAAACCTTTAGGCTATGTTCACACTATTCCGACACGGAAGTTGCACAAAATCTGATCCGAATTTGCCTTGCGACTTCATGCCCGACTTCCATGCGATTTCAATGAACGGGATCTGACTTTGAGTCTGGTATGGATCTTGAAGGGGAACCCCATATCAAAATAAAAAAAAAAAAAAACGGCGTGGGGTCCCCCCAAAATCCATACAAGTCCCTTATCCAAACTTGCAGCCCGGCAGGTCATGAAGGGGGGGCCTTTTCACAACAGGCCTGGGTGGTGGTTGTGGGGGGTCTGGAAACAGAATCTGGAAGCTCTCTTTAACATGGGGGCCCCCAGTTCCAGGCCCCCCCCCCCATGTGAATGAGTATCAAAAAAATTGTCAAAAATAAAGACAACCAGTACACAGGTTTTTGACAAGGTCCTTTACTAAAAATAGCTCCAACATGTCTTCTTTCTCTGGTGGTCTTCTCCCTCCTCCGGTTCTTCTCCCTCTGCTGCCGATGTCTTCTTCCTCTGGTTCTTCTCCCTCCTCTGGTTCTTCTACCTCTGCTGCTGATGTCTTCTTCCTCTGGTTCGTCTCTCTCTGTTGCCAATGTCATGACCCTGGCGGTGACGTCATAAGGGGGCAGGGACTCTGGATGGCGTTACTGGATGGCCATGTCCCATGTCTATAAAAGAACTGGCAGAGAACGGAGCTGGCACAACTGCAGGAGCTAGCATCGGGAGAAAAAACAGCAGAAGAACAGGAGGAAGAAGACATGGGCAGCAGAGGGAGAAGAACTAGAGAAAGAAGACATCGGCAGCAGTGGAAGAAGAACCAGAGGAGGGAGGTGAACCGGAGGAGGGAAATGAACCAGAGGAAGAAGACACCGGCAGCAGAGAGTGAAGAACCAGAGGAAGAAGAAGAACCGGAAGAGGGAGGTGAACCGGAGGAGGGAAATTAACCAGAGGAAGAAGACATCGGCAACAGAGAGTGAAGAACCAGAGGAGGGAGAAGAACCAGAAAAGGGAGAAGACCACTAGAGAAAGAAGACACGTTGGAGCTATTTTTAATAAAGAACTTTGTCAAAAAACCTGTGTACCGTTTTAATTTATTATTGACACTTTTTTGGTGAATGGGTAGGGGTACAATGTACCCCATACTCATCACATGGGGCAGGCCAGGATCTGGGGGCTTCCATATTCTGATAAGCCCTCCGCCCACAGACCTCCACAATCATCGCCCAGGGTTGTCCGGAAAAGGCCCTTGTCCCCATCAATATGAGGACAAGGTGCTTTGGGGTGGGGGGTGCAGAGCCTCCCTGCCCCAAAGCACCCACCCACCATGTTGAGGGCATGTGGCCTGGTATGGTCCAGGACCTGCCAGGCTGCATGCTTGGATAAGGGTCTGGTATGGCTATTCTGGAGACCCTATGATTTTTTTTTTTTAATTTTGGTGTACGGTTTCCCTTCAAGATCCTCAGAGCACAAGTCGCATGCCACAATTTGGATCAGTTAAGACGATGATCTGACTTAGATGCGACTTACATTGAACTCAATGGGCTAAAATTGTGCCCAAGACAGACCGAAGTAATGCAGAGAGCATTTTCAAAGTCGGACTGACACAATTTGGACCAGTTAAGATGGCTCTTATAGGAAACCATTCATTTTGACATGTCATGCGACTTGTGCTCTGGAAGTTGGAGGGCATGTCGGACCAGTGTGAACCAGCCCTTAGGAACACTCCTATTACCGATCAATGGGGTACCACCTGCATTTTTCATGGTGCACATCCTTGAGTCCACAAGAAATCCATGTTTACTATGAAGGAGCAGGTTGGTTGTGTTTATCCCCTGGACCAAATGTTCACCCTACCCTGTTAACAGCACTGTTTAGGCTTTCAGTTTTGGAAAAAGTTGATTTGAGTCTGACACATTTAATGGAGCGCATTATGAAGGTACCACTGTACATACAGTACATACTTGGGGAATGGATAAGTTGAACCATCCACCTTAGTCCCTGTTCCAACCATCCACCTTAGTCCCTGTTCCACAAAAAAAGCTGACACTATTTCCCCTACAACATTCACACAGAACCAGTTTTAGGAAGAAAGTCAATTACCTTACCAGTATGTCTGTAGACTGTTGGAGGAAACTACAACAAACCTACACAGGCTTGGAACAAAAACATAAAAAAAAACATGCATAGTGTGTCTTTTGAGGATGTTAAATTCTGGAGCCCAGAGGAGCAAGGCCAGAGTGATAATCACTTAGTCAGTATGCTTTGTCAGATCAGTAACATTGGGACAGCTTTAGGCTATTGTTTAATGCTTTAATTATTTTAACATGCTTTATATTCAGCCACCGTACAGTATTTGAATTAAATCATGTTTATTCATTTTTAATTATGAAGTGGTAAAAGGTGAGCATCATTTAAAATTCTCTATAAAGTGTTTGATTTTCTGAAATGCTGGGAATGCTAGTTAAGCAAAACCTGTGCTGAAAAAATACAGGGTGACCATTACTGACCTCTTCTTCTGAAAATCCTAGGCGGGGATGCGCTGTCCCTCTCTCCACGGGGTCCCAGCACTTGATTGGATAGATTGATAGCAGCGCAGCCATTGTCTCCCGCTGCTGTCAATCAAATCCAATGACGTGGGCACCTTGTCTGTGAATGCAAATGCTGGACTCGGGAGCGCGCCCGCAAGGTAACCCCCTCAGGAGAGCGCTTCTCCTAGGGGGTTATCTGATATGGGGAGGAGCCGCGAGAGCCGCCCGGGGACCCCAGAAAAGGATGTCCGGGGCCACTCTGTGCAAAACGTGAAATATGATATGTTTGTTATTTAAAAAAAAATAAAAAACGATCCTTTACAATCACTTTAATATCCTCAGGGTCATGAAAAAGGCATGCAAATAAACAATGCACTTGCTACATGCTTGTTTTGAAATAGTAAAGCCACAGTCAGGCAACTAGAATTTCCCAAAGAATGACAGCAATTGCAAACTCCATATTCACTTATTTTGGTATTGGTGTCCTTTGAGGATAGATAGATATATAGATAGATAGATAGATAGATAGATAGATAGATAGATAGATAGATAGATAGATAGATAGATAGATAGATAGATAGACAGACTATATCCTATATTATGGATTCATTCTGAACAGGCTTAAGTCCTGTTGCTTTGACTTTGATGTTCTACGCACGACAGTTTCCATTATATCATCAGTTCCTGCTCAAAGCTAAAAACACATTTAAAGTCCTTTGGTCTTTTCTTGTTGTATTTGGTATGTCACAACAGACCATTTGACACACTGATTTGATAGATGTTGATGTTGCATTGCATTGTTTTTCTGTAAGTTTGCTCAATGCACATATGTCTGACTCCCCCAGTTAATGCAGACATGTTTAAATGTTAACTTAACCACTTGCCGACCGCCCCATGTAGATATACGTCGGCAGAATGGCACGTACAGGCAGAACCACGTACCTGTACGTGCCATTCTTTAGGCGGTTGGGGGGTCCGATCGGACCCCCCTCCGCCGGCGGGGACGGTCGGCATCGCTTCAGGAGCGATCCGGGACGAGGGGACGGCCAGTGGTTTCTGGCCACCCCCTCGCGATCGCTCCTGGCGAATGAAAAGCTTCCCCTTCCTGTCTATTGTATAGACAGGAAGGCGGAAGTGATGTCACGCTCGGTGCGCCGGTCTATGTGACCGGAGACGCCGAGCGGCGAACATGTTAAGGTTAGTGCACAACAGTACACTGACACCAGTACAGTTAGGCACACAAAACACCCCCCTGTCACCCCCTGATCACCCCCCAGATCACCCCCTCCCCCCCCAGTCACAGTGTCACTAATTGCAGTGATCATTTATTTACTGATCACTGCATTTAGTGTCAGTGTGACTGTAATAACTGTCAGGGCAGTTAGTTTTAGGTCCTAGGTAGCCCCCTACCCCCCCCTAATAAAGGTTTAACCCCCTGATTGCCCCTAGTTAACCCCTTCACCCCCTTTTGCCAGTGTCACTAAGCGATCGTTTTTCTGATCGCTGCATTGTGTCGCTAGGTAACCATTTTTTTTTTATTTTAACCGCCATGTTTTATATAGGTTCATAAATAGTTTTATAGGTCAGGTACCCCCATATTACAACCTAAATAAAGGTTTTAACCCCCTGATTGCACCTAGAGTTAACCCTTTCACCAGTAATCACCGTATAACTGTCACTGGTGACGCTGGTTAGCCAGTTAGTTATTTCGTTATTTAGGTTCCCCGTCAGGTTTTTATATAGCGTCAGGTACCCCCATATATTACCTAATAAAGGTTTAACCCCCTGATTGCCCCTAGTTAACCCTTTCACCCCCTTTTGCCAGTGTCACTAAGCGATCGTTTTTCTGATCGCTGCATTAGTGTCGCTAGGTAACCATTTTTTTTTTATTTTAACCGCCATGTTTTATATAGGTTCATAAATAGTTTTATAGGTCAGGTACCCCCATATTACAACCTAAATAAAGGTTTTAACCCCCTGATTGCCCCTAGAGTTAACCCTTTCACCAGTAATCACCGTATAACTGTCACTGGTGACGCTGGTTAGCCAGTTAGTTATTTCGTTATTTAGGTTCCCCGTCAGGTTTTTATATAGCGTCAGGTACCCCCATATATTACCTAATAAAGGTTTAACCCCCTGATTGCCCCTAGTTAACCCTTTCACCCCCTTTTGCCAGTGTCACTAAGCGATCGTTTTTCTGATCCCTGCATTAGTGTCGCTAGGTAACCAGTTTTTTTTTTGTATTACTGTTACGGGTGACGCTGGTTAGTTAGCTTGTTTTTTTATACTGTCAGGGCACCCGCCATTTATTACCCAATAACGGTTTAACCCCCTGATCGCCCGGCGGGTGATATCAATTAGGTTTTAGGGTCAAATAAGGTCTGCGTCGCCCCAGGTTAGTGCCAGTACCGCAAACACCCACGCGCAAAGCATACACCTCCCTTAGTGGTATAGTATCTGAACAGATCAATATCTGATCTGATCAGATCTATACTAGCGTCCCAGCAGTTTAGGGTTCCAAAAAAACGCATTGTTAGCGGGATCAGCCCAGATACCTGCTAGCACCTGCGTTTTCCCCCTCCGCCCCCCCCCCCCCACCCAAGTGCAGTATCGATCGATCACTGTCACTTACAAAACACTAAGCACACATAACTGCAGCGTTCGCAGAGTCAGGCCTGATCCCTGCGATCGCTAACATTTTTTTTGTGGTAGCGTTTTGATTCAGTCGCTAACAGTCAGGAGCTTTTTTACCTGTGAATCTCAAAAAAATAAAAAAAACAAAAATAGTTGTCGTTTTATTGTTCTCTCTCTCTCTCTATTGTTGCTCTTTTTTTACTCCATTCTATTCTGCAATGTTTTATTATGTTTTATCATGTTTTATCATGCTTGCTTTTCAGGTATGTAATTTTGTTTACTGTGTTTTAGTGTTAAGCATTTTTTTGTTTTCAGGTGCGCCATTCAGTTGCAGCGCGGAAAAAGATTACAATATATGTCCAGTATGTTGCTGGACTTTGAATGGTTATACCAGAATGATGCCTGCAGGTTTAGGTATCATCTTGGTATCATTCTTTTCAGCCAGTGATCGGCTTTCATGTAAAAGCAATTCTAGCGGGTAATTAGCCTCTAGACTGCTTTTACAAGCAGTAGGAGGGAATGTCCCCCCTCCCGGATATAAACCGCGCCATTGGGAAATTGGGAAAGCATTTTATCACACCAATCTTGGTGTGGTCAGATGCTTTGAGGGCAGAGGAAAGATCTAGGGTCTAATAGACCCCAATTTTTTCAAAAAAAGAGTACCTGTCACTGCCTATTGCTATCATAGGGGATATTTACATTCCCTGAGATAACAATAAAAATCATAACAAAGAAAAAAAATGGAAGGAACAGTTTAAAAATAGAATAAAAAAGCTAAATAAAATAAAAAAAAAACTAAAAAAAAAAAAAAAAAAGCACCCCTGCCCCCCCTTCTCTTGCGCAAAGGCGTACACAAGCGTTGGTCTGGCGTCATATGTAAACAGCAATTGCAGCATGCATGTGAGGTATCACCGCGAAGGTCAGATCGAGGGCAGTAATTTTAGCAGTAGACCTCCTCCGTGAATCTAATGTGGTATCATGTAAAGGCTTTTAAAGGCTTTTAAAAATGTATGTAGTTTGTCGCCACTGCGTGTTTGTGCGCAATTTTAAAGCATGTCGTGTTTGGTATCCATGTACTCGGCCTAAGATCATATTTTTTATTTCATCAAAAATTTGAGCAATATAGTGTGTTTTAGTGCATTAAAATAAAAAAAAGTGTATTTTTTCCACAAAAAATGCGTTTGAAAAATCGCTGCGCAAATACTGTGTGGAAAAAAAAAATGCAACACCCACCATTTTAATCTGTAGGGCCTTTGCTTTAACAATATATATAGTGTTTGGGGGTTCAACGTAATTTTCTTGCAAAAAAAAAATATGTTTTCATGTAAACAAAAAGTGTCAGAAAGGGCTTTGTCTTCAAGTGGTTAGAAGAGTGGGTGACGTGTGACATAGGCTTCTAAATGTTGTGCATAAAATGCCAGGACAGTTCAAACCCCCCCCAAATGACCCCATTTTGGAAAGTAGACACCCCAAGCTATTTGCTGAGAGCAATGTTGAGCCCATTAAATATTTTTTTTTTTTGTCCCAAGAGATTGAATAATGAAAAAAAAAAATATATATATTTTTTTTACAAAAAGTTGTCACTAAATGATATATTGCTCAAACATGTCATGGGCATATGTGGAAATACACCCCAAAATACATTCTGTTGCTTCTCCTGAGTACGGGGATACCACATGTGTGGGACTTTTTGGGAGCCTAGCTGCGTACGGAACCCCAAAAACCAAGCACCGCCTTCAGGCTTTCTAAGGGAGTAATTTTTTTATTTCACTTCTCACTGCCAATCACAGTTTCGGAGGCCATGGAATGCCCAGATGGCATAAAACCCCCCAAAATGACCCCATTTTGGAAAGTAGACACCCCAAGCTATTTGCTGAGAGGTATTGTGAGTATTTTGCAGATGTCGCTTTTTGTCACAAAGTTTTGAAAATTGAAAAAAGAAAAAAAAAAAAATGTTTTTCTTTACTTTCTTCATTTTCAAAAACAAATGAGAGCTGTAAAATACTCACCATGCCTCTCAACAAATAGCTTGGGGTGTCTACTTTCCAAAATGGGGTCATTTGGGGGGGTTTTGTGCTATTTTGGCATTTTATGGCCTTCGAAACTGTGATAGGTAGTGAGGAGTGAAATCAAAAATTTGCACCCTTAGAAATCCTGAAGGCGGTGCTTGGGTTTCGGGGCCCCGTACGCGGCTAGGCTCCCAAAAAGTCCCACACATGTGGTATCCCCATACTCAGGAGAAGCAGCAAAATGTATTTTGGGGTGCAATTCCACATATAACTATGGCATGTGTGAGCAATATATAATTTAGTGACAACTTTTTGAAGAAAAAAAAAATTATTTTTTATTTTTGTCTTTATTCAATCACTTGGGACTAAAAAAAAAAATATTCAATGGGCTCAACATGCCTCTCAGCAAATAGCTTGGGGTGTCTACTTTCCAAAATGGGGTCATTTGGGGGGGTTTTGTACTTCTCTGCCATTTTAGCACCTCAAGAAATGAAATAGGCAGTCATAAATTAAAAGCGGTGTAAATTCCAGAAAATGTACTCTAGTTTGTAGACGCTATAACTTTTGCGCAAACCAATAAATATACGCTTATTGGCATTTTTTTTACTAAAGACATGTGGCTGAATACATTTTGGCCCAAATGTTTGACTAAAATTGAGTTTATTAGATTTTTTTTATAACAAAAAGTAGAAAATCTCTTTTTTTTTCAAAATTTTCGCTCTTTTTCCGTTTATATCGCAAAAAATAAAAATCACAGAGGCAATCAAATACCATCAAAAGAAAGCTCTATTTGTGGGAAGAAAAGGACGCAAATTTCGTTTCGTTACAAAATTGCATGACCGCACAATTACCAGTTAAAGTAGTGCAGTGCGAAATTGAAAAAAGACCTCTGGTCCTTAAGCTGACAATTGGTCCGGGGCTGAAGTGGTTAAAGCTACATTACCAATCTTGTTGAGATGGGTAAATAAAAAGAAATAGACTGAATAAATACATTCCTCTCCTAAAGAAAATCACATTCTGATGTGGCCAAACATTTAGATGTTTGACTTTGTGATCTTGGAAAAGAAGCATTAATATACTGCAAATATATCTATCTATCTATCTATCTATCTATCTATCTATCTATCTATCTATCTATCTATATAGATATGTATAAATAAATATATATATAGATGTATAGATACAGTATAGATATAGATATCTCTCTCTCTCTCTCTCTCTCTATATATATATTGTGAACTTCGGGGACAATAGCTCCACGGGATTAAGTGCATAAACCGTCAGATTTATAATAAAAGACATTTATTTGTAAGAAAAAATCAAAAAATAAGGCTTTCTTCAGCGCACAGGCAAAATACAAAAACAAAGTCCGCTTATCTTCAGCATAACAGAAAATCAGCTTATCTTCAGCACAAAAACAAAGTTAAGGAAAACACATACAGTTTTGCAGCAGGTTCTTTAGCAGCCTCCAGACATCCACACAGCTCAACCGACAGGTGTAATCACCTACTCCTCCTCACACCAACAACTCTTCCCTACTTCCTGTCTTATGAGCTGTCTTCCTGGAGGCCCTTAACCACCTGTGCGCTGAATCCCTGTGGTCAGGGAGGGAGGCTCTTTCCCACCCGAATATCTCTTCAGAGCCTCCCAAATTCCGGGTCCCAAATAACTTACTATTAAACATAGAGAGGACTGCGAGTCAGTCCTCTCCTGCTTGGCTACTCCCGAAACCCCTCACCCATTTTGGGTGACCCCCTGAGCAACGCTGCGACTCCTTTAAAGGGACCACAGCCCAAATACTGGTGCTATATAGCACCCGTCCAGGACCCAACCTTGGCGTCCTGTACAATATATATATATATATATATATATATATATATAGATAGATAGATAGATAGATAGATAGATAGATAGATAGATAGATAGATAATTCTAGATATATATAGATATATTACCAAAACTATTGCAACGCCTGCCTTTACACGCACATGAACTTTAATGGCATCCCAGTCTTAGTCCATAGAGTTCAATACTGAGTTGGCCCACTCTTTGCAGCTTCAACTCTTCTGGGAAGGCTGTCCACAAGGTTTAGGAATGTGTCTATGGGAATGTTTGACTATTCTTCCAGAAGTGCATTTGTGAGGGCAGACATTGATGTTGGACAAAAATGCCTGGTTTGCAGTCTCCGCTCAAATTCATCCTAAATGTGTTCTATCGGATTTAGGTCAGGACTCTGTGAAGGCCAGTCAAGTTCCTCCACCCCAAACTCACTCATCCATACTAAATTGTCAAAAGTATTGGGCCACCCCTATGGGGATGTGGGATGTTTTTCAGGGGTTTGGCTTGGCCCCTTAGTTCCAGCGAGGGAACTATAAAGGTGTCAGCATACCAAGACATTTTGCATAATTTCATGCTCCCAACTTTTGTGGGAACAGTTTGGGGATGGTACCTTCTTGCTCTAACATGACTGTGCACCAGTCAAAAGCAAGGTCCATAGTCATGTGCAAGTCACGCTGTGCTTGCTGAAAGGACCAGCAGCCTCCTGGGGCATGTGATTTGTCCCACAATGTTTGCAGGCGAGAGGGGAATACAAACGTCTGCTTTGCTTGCCCATGGCGAGTTTCAGTTTGAAAAATGAAAACTAATGCAGCCACTATATCTAAGAACTGAATTATAAAAACATCATACCAGAAGGAGCTTTTTATATGGGACTTTTATTTTACCATACTAATCCATACACTCCCTGTCTTCCTCCTTTCCCCTCTAACTGCCTAACATTTGTCGGAAGAACAACAGCATAGTAGCTTTTTATACTGTGAACTATATATATAAGCATTATACCTGTCTATACCAGCAGGTGGCACTGCAGTGTTATATAGTGTGTATCTATGGTAATATAATGAGAGGAACTGTTCTCTTTCCTCTGTTCAGTGCACTTGCTTTTTGTTCTCTTCCAGTTACCATTATGTAAAGACATGTTCTGTTATTCCTCCATGAAAGTAAAGTATTCTCTGCATCCAAGAAGCTTTCAGCACATTATTTCAATACTTTGCATAACAGGTTTTGGGCCCAGCCTATCCAGCAGGCACCTGTCAGGACATCCAGGCACTGGAAAGAGAACTCTGCAACTCAGTGAGTACTGTATACAAGCTACTGAAAGATGGCAAGTGGTTCAGATGTGAAGTTTGCAATTGCAAAGCTGAACAATGCCAATTACCAGCTGTTGAAGTTTAAACTAGAAATGCTTCTTAGCAAGGATGACTTGTGGCAAGTGCTGAATACAGACAAACCCACAAATGGAGAGATGGGGGAATGGGACAGGAAAGACAGACAAGCAAAAAGGGCTATAATAAGCTTGCTAGTGGAAGATGACCCGCTTATCCACATAAGAACAGAGAAAACAGCCAAAGGTATGTGGACTTCATTACAAAAACTGCATGAGCATTCAAGCCTCAACAGTAAGCTCTACTAAGAAATCTTTATAATATGAGACTAGAAGAGGGCCAGCAAATGTGTGACCATGTGAAAGCTATGCTAGAAATCATAGAGCAGCTGCGTGCCACCAGAGAGGACATCAAAGATAACCATAATGTTGCACAGCACCTCTACAGCCTTCCAGAGAAATATACTGCACTTATTAACACTTTAGAAACCAGACCTGAGCAGAAGCTGACACTGGAACATGTCAAAGGGAAATTAATTGATGAATATGACAGAAGGAAAGAAAATTTGCATTGTGATGACAAAGCTCTTAATATGTACAAAGGCACAAAGCACAACAAAGAAAGCAGAGCCTGTTTTCACGGTCACTTTAAAAAAAGGACTGTTCCATTTGGAAAGCCGAGCAGTGAAAGCTAAAGCTATCAACAAAAAAAGAGTGGCACCTTTAAAGTGACAGAGTGGCAAGCCCCACGGCTGGTGCATAGACTCAGGAGCGACAAGCCACATGACTAGCGATGAGACCTTCTTCACAAACATTGATTACAATGCAAAAGGCAAGGTTTTCCTAGAAAATGGGAAAAGCATCACATCAGAAGGTAAAGCTTCTTCTGGATATAACTATGATGTTCCTTCAACTAAGGTTTGGTGAGTGCATCGGGAAAATGTGAGAAATGTCTGTCTGTTCATCTTCTGTTTCTACTTCAGAGCTAACCAGCATTTCGGAGAGTCTTCTCTGTCATACAGTAATGCACAATGTCACATTTGCTGCTGATATTCTTAGCTCCACTAACATTTTCTGGACACCTTAGTGGTACAAGTGGATATTTCCTCATTGCTGGCATATACAAGATACATTCACATGCTAAATTGAAACTATAAAGTATTCAACGCGTGTATTTTAAAGTGTATTTGCACATTTGCAGTCAAATTCGAAAAACACCCACTATACTGTATGTTTGTTATGTGTTCCCATTCACTTGGCATACCTCAAAAGTATATTAAAAAAATGTTCTTCCTTTCTAGTTGTTTCTTTGATGTAAGCTTTTGGGCAGACTGCAAGCTTTTTTGAACAATTTCAAAGTAACAGTGGAGAGTAGGGACGGACTGAATTTTCCCTCATTAACATACATGACTTATGGCGCGTACACACGATCGGATTTTCTGATGGGAAATGTTGGATGTGAGCTTGTTGGCTGAAAGTCCGACCGTGTGTATGCTCCATCGGATATTTGTTGTCGGACTTTCTGCCAACAAATGTTGGCTAGCATGTTCCCAAATTTTCTGCCAACAAATGTTTGTTGTCGGACTTTCCGATCGTGTGTACACAAGTCCGCCGGACAAAAGTCCAAAGTACAAACACGCATGCTCGGAAGCAAGGACGAGCCGGAAGCACTCGGTCTTGTAAAAACTAGCGTTCGTAATGGAGATATCATGTCCATATATCATGTCACTACGTTCGTAATTGATAGCCAACATTTGTGTGACCGTGTGTATGCAAGACAAGTTGGAGCCAACACCCTTCGAACAAAAGTCCACGGTTTTGTTTTCGGAAAGTCCGATAGTGTGTACGAGGCTTAAGGCATATCAGAGGTAGTGCTGGATGCTTCTGTAGACCTCTACAGCCCAGTGAACCCCCACTTTCCACTTATCACTAAAATGATACGACTGACACACTTTTGGAGTAAAATGGTTCGTAGCGGCCATTTATTAACAACAAAAAACATATCAACATTCCTTAGTACAGAATTAGAACAATAACAATAATGACCCCCAGGTTGTCGATCCTTGGAGGCACTACCGAAACCAACACAAACATTGTATCTACGGAACGACTTGAAGGTCCTCTGCCGCAGAATACTGGCTCGAAGACAATACTAAATTTCCCATAGACACCTCCATCTCCACAAATCCTGTTAAACCACCGTTAACTGGGATTAAACATAGGACGCCATACCATAGACGGATCTTGGGACTGTGATCTCACATAGCAAAAACCCCAACCGCCATAACACTACAACCACCCCACAAGTCCAACTTCGTCGGACATCGTCGTCCGTCTGCCTCAAAGTGCCCCTCAGACTTCACGACCCCACCTCCCCACAGTCTTTGCCCCTCCATAGCATTACCTACACCAATCAATGCCTACAGCCCCTTACTGACCCCTGAGCACTTTGCCATTAACCCACTGACTGCTGTTCTACCCTGCTGGCCTAGTCATGCCTGCCCTTCGCCCTTTGCTTCAGGCTTCTCTGAACAGCAGACAAACAGTAAAAATGTAAGCAGCATTTTTATTTTAACCACTTTGCGCAAAACGATGTACCTGTATGTCGTATTGAGAAAGTGGTTGTACCCTGGTGAGGCCTGCAGCTGCAGGCTTCACCCCAGTACAATTTTTTAGAGCTGACAGTCAGCTTTCTGATGATAACAATCGATGCGGTTCAGTAGCAGCTCGGCTGTTATCACATCCGCCGGCTGGCCGGAGTCCCGAACAGGAATCGGCTCCGATGTAGTAACTGCCAACATCGCCGATATTAAAAAATCCCTAGTACCGTATATATTTGAGTATAAGCCAAATTTTTGAGGCCATTTTTTTGGGCTGAAAAAAAAAATGCCTCGCTTATACTCGAGTGAGTGAAAAAAATGTCTGAAATAGAGGAGAAAAAAGGGGCGGGGCTGTGTCGCTGGGTGACGTTCGTGAATCGGCCCGGAGCCCCTGTGAGTTTCCCCTCCCTCCCATGCTGTGTCAGATCGCCGTGCAGCCAGCCACATAACGATGTCCCGCCTCCTCCTGTGACAGACGGCAGAGTGATCCAATGCTAGGAATCACTGTGCCGTTTGTCATAGGAGGCGGGACATCCTACCGCGGCTGCATGGCAATCTGACACAGCAGGACATCGATCTCACATACACAGTTCCTGGTAAGAAAATAGAATAAAGCAGCTTTTGCACCATGCTTCTGAATGCGCCCCACCACCTTACGTATGCGAGAAGATCTCTCACTTAGCGAATAACATGAAAGTGTGATCTTTCTATTTATTTTCCCTTGCACATAACTGGGCATTCTAAAAGTTAGCCCAATTTTTTTGTATAATATGAAAGATGTTATAACTGCGAGAATCATGAGAGAATCGTGATCTTTATTCTAAGCAAAAAAATTGTGATTCTCATTTTAGTCAGAATCGTGCAGCTCTACTTTGGTGTGTAAATGAGGGAAGTTTAACCACTTAAACACTAAACCTTTTTCTGACACTTAGACCCCTCAAACATTATATATATATATATTTTTTTTTTTAGTAGAGACCCTAGAGAATAAAATGGTGGTTGTTGCAATATTTTATGTCACACTGTATTTGCACAGCAGTCGTTCAAATGCAATTTTTTGGGAAAAAATTACACTTTAATTAATTTAAAAAAAACTAACCAGTAAAGTTAGCCCAATTTTCTTTGTATAATGTGAAAGATTTTACGCCACGAGAATCATGCTCTTTTTATTCTAAGCAAAAAAATTGTGATTGTGATTTTGGCCAGAATCGTTCAGCTCTAATCTGTCACAAAAAGCCACTGAAGACACAAAATGTCAACCAGAAGAAGATGGAGGAACAATGACCACAATTGAACCCTGTAGAAATATCTAGATGCTTTTAAGAAAATTGCTAAAGTATTTTTCTGTTATTGATTTGATCAAACTATACTGAAGCTGTCAATTTATTACCCAGTTTAGAATTCGCAAGTTAATCATACCCGTAGGCAGTAGACTATAACATTTCTTCCAATTCCTTGTGATGGAATTTATGATTCCCAATGGCTAGAAGGTTTATGAAATTGAGTGAAAATAGGCACATGTATAGGTACCTTACATGTTGACAAGTTGGAGCGTTCCTTCAGCTTTAAACCACAGTAGTCAATCCATGGTAAACCATGGTATCAATCATTTTTCAGTTTCGAGTGACAAAGTGATTAAAACTGCTTGGAAGTTAACCGAAGATGCCTTTCAATCAAAGCTGTGGTGTTTTTTTTTATCAATTTAAACTCCGCTTTTGATTTTTTTGGTCACTTGCAATTGGAAGAGAAATGAACCGTGGTTGGCAGATTGCTGTGGTTACAAGCTAATTTTCAGCTCCGAAATTAACTACCAATTTGCCAAGGATACAACCAGCATTACAATGAAAAATACAGTCATTTATATGCAAATCCGCTGTGTACCTTTTCCAAGTGCTATTATTTTTGGGCACGGATGGGCTTGGATGGGCTAATGTTTACCAATCAAAGAAATAGGAGTTAGGGTCATACATTTTTAAATCACAGTCTCATAGCAAATAGATGAATGGTCGGCCAACTTCCCCTTTTTTTTCATTTAGGAGAATGACTGCATTTTATTGGCAGAAGAGCAGATGTTGTGACAGATCCAATCTGTGACACAAATCTGGCGGCCTGTAATTGAGAAGATCACCTGAGGGCTTTTTCCATTAAGAATGCATTTGTAGTCTTAGCAACGCTATTTCTCCAATCGTAATACATTTATCAAGGTATTACGAAACATAAATTCATAAATAAACTCTATATAGTTTATCTGTGGAGCATAAAGTGGAAACTCCAGGCACACATCTAAGCATGCAAGTGAAGTGCATTTTCGTGAACTCTTTTACCTTAGACAGGAGTTTAATTCTGTTCAGCCAGTCTTGTGATTCACACATCCCTTCCACCTCTCTGCTGGTTAGGCTTTACCACCACCCATGTTACCTGCCTGCTCATTGGACAAAGAGTCATCCGTGGCATGAGAATAACCAGGCTGGTGGTGGGGAAGCAAACACAGAAAACTGTAAAGCTGAACCAAGTAATAGGAGTGTCATCTTCTTGTCAACATGCAACATGGTCAAAGGTGTGTGAATCACAAGATTGGCTTAAAGCGGAGGGCCACCCTAACACTAAAAAAAAATAAAAAAAATAGCATTAATAGTCTTAAAAAAAAAACATTTGAAAAAAATGTTTTTTAACTTACCACAAACCCCTGTTGCTAGGCAGTCTTCCTAATCTGCCTCTTCCTATTTCGCGGCGCTTCCTCCTCTTCGGCGAGCAGCCCCGTTGCCTTCTGGGACATGTGTGTGTACCAGAACACAACGGGGCCATTCACAAAGCGCCGCGCAACTCACACACGCGCAGTAGGAAACGGGCAGTGAAGCCACAAGGCTCCACTGCCTGTTTTCCATTCGTTAAGATGGCGGCGCCATCGGGGGAGCCTCGGGGGGCCGACATTGCGCGCTCGCTGGACAGGTAAGTGTCCTTATTAAAAGTCAGCAGCTACAGTGTTTGTAGCTGCTGACTTTAAAAAAAAAAAAAAAAAAACACCCCTTTAACATAAATATAAATGCTTTGGCAGAAAAAACAATTACATTTACATATTTCAGGTGTGTATTTAAAGGGGTTTCCCGGCCTCCCCCTCCAAAAATAAAAAGTCAGCAGCTACACATACTGTAGCTGCTGACTTTTAATAATAGGACACTTACCTGTCTTGAAATCCAGCTATGTCGGCACCCCAGCCAATGTTTCCATTGACTGTTGGGTGCTGCTGCCACCATTGCCAGTAAGGGAACCCGGCAGTGAAGCCATGGGGCTTCACAGCCGGGTCCCCACTGTGCATGCGCAGAGTGCCCTGCACTCTCTTACTGGCCCGGCACCAGGGAAAGGAGGAGGGAGGAGGAGGGGGCCAAACTTCTGACATACCTCCGACAGAAGTGGGGACAGGGTACCTGTCAAAAACAGTTACTCGCTCCCTGGCACTTTGGGAAGGGGGGAGGAATCAAATAAGCAGAAGTTACACTTTCCACTCCACTTTAATACAGAAATCAATGTAAGACATTCATCAATTTCTGCTTTTACTGTATATAGGATGTCTTTACAATTATGATCAGGATATATTTTGTTTTGTCTCTATTATTTTTTTTCTGTTCTACCTGCCTCTTTTCTGTAATAGTGATGGAGACGTAAGGGGCTACACTAAGCCATTTATGTGTTTGATCAATGCATACTCATATCATCAAACGGTCAGTAACCAATGATAGTAAATGATATTAGAACTACTGGCCAGTTACTTAAAGTGTTACTAAACCCAGGACCCTGCATTCACTATATCTGGTCTCCCACAGTACACAGAACATGGAAATGCAATTATTTTAGTAAATATAAACTTTTAAATACCTTTTCTCATCAGCAGTATTTAGCAGTCTTGTGACTTCTAGCAGTGTCTGGTTATCAGTGTCTGTTAAAGCTTGTAGGAGTTTTCATTCTCCTGTGACTGTCTTATGAGGCTGCAGAACCCCTGAACTTCTGTCTGGCCAGTGCTTATTGGCCCTGTGCCAATCACATGCACCCTCCCAAGGAAAAATAATAATCTCTAGCAATACACACCAAACTGAGCATGTGCAGATTTCCCCCAAAGCTCTGTACTGTCAACAGATGCATTGGGTACTGTGGAAGAAGGGGAGGATCAGATAAGACAGGATCAAACAGCCTTTTTACACAATGCGCAGGACTACCCCCTTAGGCTCCACAGCAGTGGTGGCTGGTGACGTTTTAAATATAAATAAATATATTCCAAACACCTGGTGTTAGCACTTCAATAATCCCGGCACCATGGTTGTTATGGTGTCAGGATGATTGAAGCGCATTATTTTTATTATTACATTGTAATAGAAAATGAAATCATTCAACTCACCATAATGCAGAATCAGTGGGAGTCCTGAGCGTGTCACTAACCACCTCGCCTGCCACCAGATGCCATCAGGTGTCCCCAGCGGAGTCCGTCCTTGCATCAGGTGCCCCCAGGGGAGTCCCTCCTTACATGCAGCCTTTGTCAAATCAAATGCAGCCTGTGATACATCAAATGCAGTCTGCGTCCCACCAAATGCAGCCTGCGTCCCACCAAAGGCAGCCTGCGTCCCACCAAAGGCAGACTGCGCCCCACCAAAGGCAGCCTGCGTCCCACCAAATACAGCCTGCGTCCCACCAAATGTCCCATTAAACCCCCCCTTCTCGTACTTACCTTGCTGTGTTGTCCTCTCCTCTCCTGCGGTGTCTCCTTCCACAGGCAGCAGCGATGGAGGAGTCCGCTCCTCATACTTCTGGTTTTCTCTCTCTTGGCGCAAGGGGAGAGAGAAAACAGGAAGTGACATCTAACTCAGATGTCAATCAAACCGCCGGCCATAGTGATAGATACTACGAGCGCTGGATGGAAGCTACTCGGTGCTTCGGAAAGCGCCGCAAGGCGGGACAATAGCCCGCAAATGAAGCGCAGCGTCGGCAATCTCGTGGTTTCATAGACGTGGCGCTTCCCATAGTGCACTGTATCTGGCGTCCGAGCACAGTGCATTTAAGGACCTTTTCTTTTTTTTTTTTTAAAGGGCCAGTTTTTTTTTGTGACTGCCTGGAGGGGGGCGCCCGTGTGCCCCTATGGTCAGGCCGCCACTGCTCCACAGTGAGTATAACAAGCATGCTTTACTGCATATACAGACTGATTTTACTGTTATGAGTTTAGTAACATTTTAACAGTTTAAAGGCAATTTTGAAAACTTTTGAAACCTTTCCTACAGCCCCTAATAGAAAAAAAAAATAGAACAGTCAAAGAAATGAGTTGCCCTGCTTTTTTTTTCTATAATTTCCAAGTTTTAAATTGCCAAATGATCAGATGAAGGTTGAGATTGAAAGATTTTGTTTGACTGTTGTGGTACTTTTGATGAATTTTCATCATGACTTCAGTAAATCAAATCGTTTCTGAGAACTGGCAACAATTATAACAGTGGGTGGCAGTCTGCCGCATTTTTTCATATCTTTACATATCTTTACTTTCCTATTAAAAGCCAATGGAAAGCATCCAAAAATTAGCTGGTCTTACATGTCTCAGTTTTTAGTGATATCTAACCAATTTACATGCACTTGGGAATTGCACATACAAGTAACCACCAGAAATGAATTATTCACCTGCAAACTCAATCAACAACAAGAATTCAGTTAAATGAGAACTTGAAACTGGGCAAATTTACTTTGAATGTCAATACAGTTTATTAAATCATTCAACCAAAAATAGACTTATGCCACGTACACACGAGCGGATTTTCCGTCAGAAAAATCTTGGAGAATTCCACTCAAGCTTGTCTTGCATACACACAGTTACACAAAAGTTCTCTGAACTTTCGACCGTCAAGAACGCGGTGACGTACAACACTACGACGAGCCGAGAAAATGAAGTTCAATGCTTTACGAGCATGCGTTAAATTGTTTCCGAGCATGCGTAGGAATTTTGCGCGTCGGAATTTCTACAGACGATCGGAATTTTCGATGGGAACTTTTTCCGACCGAAAAATTGAGAACATGCTCTCAATCTTTTGCTGGCTGGAATTCGGCCAGCAAAAGTCCGATGACATGATCACATTTTCCGACCAAAAACTCTCGTTGGTCTTTTGCTGGCTGAATTTTCATAGAAAATTATCAGATTTTGAGTGGATTTGATTGGGGCAATTTGTCTTTCATTTCTTTGCAGTCAAAAATTATAACTATATGTGTTTGATTGCTTTGTGATTTCAACTAAAATTTGAATGAACAATGTATAGTCTCAATCAATCAATCAATCAATCAATATATATGCAATATATATGGCCAGCTAAGGCACCTTTCACACAAACGTTCCGATCTGGTCTGCCTGTCCGTTTTATAGGCGGAACCAGGGCTCAAGTCCTGCGGGAACGCATGGGAACGGAGTTCCTGTACTTTTTCCACAACAGGAACTCAGTTCCCATTAGCAGTCCTGCAAGACTTTGAAGTATGCGAGCTGTGTGGCAGGTGCTACACCAGCAGCCGCCGACACAGCTCGCAATAGTAAGTGACGCACACCAGGGGTGGACTGACCATTCAGGCATTGCCAGTAGGGGGCCTCATGACAGCTTCCTCTTCGATCTACCTGTCAATCACAGCTAGCTGACAGGTAGATCAGGTCCCTGCTGCTAAGTGATTGTGTTTAGTCAGACCTCTCATGATGTGCTCCTCCCCGCTGGCCCCTCCTGATTTTCTGTCTCTTCATCCTCCCCCCCCAGTCTCCTGCATACTTGCTCTGTGTGTCCCACTGAATCCCCCCCCACCTCTATCTTCAGTGCCATATAATGAGAGAACCCAGAGGAGGAGCACAGCTATTCTGCTCACAGGACATGCAGGGAGAGAGGTGAGCTGAGGGAGGAACATCAGTTTGGGGTGGTAAGCTGAGCACAATACCTGGCAAAGTTTAATGCCAGGAGGGAAGTTTATGTGGAAATATGTGAAGGGTTGGAATAGCAGCGAGTGCGTGTTGGAGCCCTGCAGAGTTTTCAGCCCCCCAAGCTAACATACATCTCCTAAGCAGGAACACATCACTATCTCCCCAAGCATTCTGTCCAGATAATGTGCAGTTAATTTATGACCTTTCCATTTAACCCTGTGTTATCCAAACTCTGTTCAATGAAAAGTGTAAACTCACCCCATAAACACTCTATATACAAAATAAAATTCCCCAATAAAGATCAGAACATGATGTTCACATTTGCATGGAAGCACAATTGAATGAATGCTGATTATTCAGAGAATTACCGTATTTATGTTTATTGAGGATTGTTTTTTTTTATGTACTAACAGTTAAGCTTCATACACACAATATGAAAATTGGATAAAAAATACCACTTTTGAAGCGTTCATGCTTTTTTTTTTTTTGCTGGGGGAGTGGATTTTGGATGGGAGTTCCCACACTTTTTTCCCTAGGACTTGACCCCTGGGCAGAACCCATCGGATTATCCATAGCGCTCTATAGAGCGGCGGATGGCCGCCAAATCCTGGGCCACCAAACACAGACAGATAGGTGGATCGGATGACAGTTGGATGTAAAAGGACAGGCGGTCGATTTCCATCTCACCAGGAGAGCGGGCTTAGCATAGCAGAGCGGACACGGAACTGTCATCCACCTGCTCTGCGGGGATCACCCGCTCCTCCTATCAGCGTGTTGCTTGCACTGCAGAAAAACTGATTGGCTCCTTGTGCAGCTTCTCCCTCCCTCAGTTGTAAAGGGACTGCAATGTGCTAGTAACAATCAAATTTAGATATTTACTGTACACTGCTTGCATTTAAAAAAATATATATTTAAGATGTATTAATAAACACAGAGCTGCATTAGCTTGTGTCTTTTATATCCGTGTGGAGGTACACTTTAATAATATTACATTTTAATTACTAATAATAGAATATTTAAGTAATACCAATTATTATTATTTATTTATTATTATTAAACACAGTAATACATTTACTCGAAAATCCCATCAGTATATTCCAGAAATAACTGTATGTTAAAGAGGATCTTTACTTGGTACCACAATAATCTTGCTGAGTTGGCAACTTCTGAATTAGTGACAGATTTAATGATTTGCCTATTAACCACTTTCAGACCGGACCAATTTGCAGCCAAAGGACCAGGCCCCTTTTTGCGATTCGGCACTGCGTCGCTTTAACTGACAATTGCGCGAACGTGTGATGTGGCTCCCAAATAAAATTGGCGTCCTTTTTTTCTCACAAATAGAGCTTTCTTTTGGTGGTATTTGATCGCCCCTGCGGTTTTTATTTTTTGCGCTATAAACAAAAATAGAGCGACAATTTTGAAAAAAATGCAATATTTTTTACTTTTTGCTATAATAAATATCCCCCAAAAATATATAAATATTTTTTTTCCTCAGTTTAGGCCGATACGTATTCTTCTACATATTTTTTTGGTAAAAAAAAAATCGCAATTAGCGATTATTGATTGGTTTGCGCAAAAGTTATAGCGTTTACAAAATAGGGGATAGTTTTATAGCATTTTTTTATTAATATTTTTTTTTTTACTAGTAATGGCGGCGATCAGCGATTTTTATTGTGACTGCGACATTATGGCGGACACATCGGACATTTTTGACACATTTTTGGGACCATTGTCATTTATACAGCAATCAATGCTATTTAAATGCACTGATTCCTGTATAAATGACACTGGCAGTGAAAGAGTTAACCACTAGGGGGCGGGGAGGGGTTATAGTCTGTGACGTGTGTTTTTTTTACATTAGGGGGCGTGGCTGACGTCTGACGTCACTGATCGGCTTTCCCGATGACAGGGAACAGCCGATTAGTGACAGGCAGTGTAGGAAGCGCGGGGAGAGGTTTGTTTACACAGACCACTCCCCGTTCTTCAGCTCTGTGACCCGGCGGCGCGCACGAGACCCACGGCTGGGCTCTTAAAGGACAACGTACCGGTACGTTGATCTGCCCAGCCGTGCCATTCTGCCGACGTATATGTGCAGGAGGCGGTCGGGAAGCGGTTAAATTGTAATACAGTTGGAGACAGATCTATCTTAGTTTGCTTTAAAAGTAAAGCATTTACCAATATAACAGCCTTTTCTGGATGTCAAATGATAAGTTACCTGCGGGAATAGCTAGGTAATTAGGTGCTTATTTATTTATTAATGTGATGGAATGGTAAACAATGAAGCTCCAGGTTACTTTTAGAATTAGCAAAAAGTCTAGTTGATCAAAATGGATGACAGACGAGAAAGCATTTGAATAAATCAAATCACTAATCTATCCTTAAAGCAGAACACATATGCAGATTTCATACCTGAGAGGCCGCTGGGGAAGCTGACCATCACTGTAGAAGTCGGAATGTTAGCAGATAGCAGTGGCGGCTGGTGCTCAAAATTTTAAGGGGGGGAGCAAACAAACTGAAAAATACTGAACCCCCCCATCAATTGCAGCCTCTCCGTGCCCATCAATTGCAGCCTCTCTGTGCCCATCAATTGCAGCCTCACTGTGCCCATCAAATGCAGCCATTGTGCCCATCAAATGCAGCCATTGTGCCCATCAAACACATCCACTATGCCCATCATATGCAGCCATTGTGCCCATCATATGCAGCCACTTGTGCCCATCATATGCAGCCACTTGTGCCCGTCAAAAATGCAGCCACTTGTGCCTATCATTTGCAGCCACTTGTGCCCATCATATGCAGCCACTTGTGCCCACCAATTGCCACCACTGTGCCCATCAAACGCAGCCACTGTGCCCATCAAATGCAACCTCTTGTGCCCATCATATGCAGCACTTGTGCCCATCAATTGCCGTCACTGTGCCGATCAATTGCCGCCACTGTGCCCATCAATTACTCCCACTGTGCCCCATCAAATGCAGCCACTGTACCATATCAAATGCTGCCAGTATGCCCCCCGCTAGCCCACTGTCTGCACTTACCTGTCTCGGTGGGACAGCTCCTCGATGTCTTCTCCCGTCCTCTCTTCCCGTCCTCTGCTATAATTGGACGCCTGGTGTCCAATCACAGCACCTGTCGATTCAGCCAATCAGGTGACGGGTAACAGATCCAAGCACCTGATTGGCGGAGAGGCGGTTTAGTCTTAGGACAATGAAAATTCAATCGCTATTCTAACACAGCTGAGTGACCTGCGAACGCCCAGCATGGCGTTCGCAGGTCACATTTTTTGATGCCTATTAGAGCCTATGGCTCTAATCGGGTGCTTCAAAACCACCCCCGCCACTGTAATTCAGGCGCCCTGCGCCCAAAAAGGGGCCGGCGCTTGAATAGGGGGTGGCCCGCGTGACCATAGATAGATTCATGCAATGCATGAATCTATCTATTGGTGCTAGAGGGGGAGGCAGGAGAGAGGGGGCAGTGCCCGTGCACCCCTATGGACGCACCGCCACTGAGTGATAGCCTCCCTACATATGTGGCTGGGAGGTTGTAAATATAGGCAATTAAACAGCAAGTTTACCTCCCCTTGACTGCCCAGCTACACATTAAAATAGCCACTGGCCATGCTAGTACACATTACTGCGGTCACAACAAGTCCCGGTCAACAGCCAGTACTGCCACAGAATGGGGTTGATTTACTAAAGGCAAATAGAAGGTGTACTTGCTCCAGAACTTAGTAAATGAGGTAAAGCTTCACTTTCCAAAGAATACCCAATCATGTGCAAGCAAAATTAAATAAACAACATTTTTGCTTGCACACAGTGTTGCCAACCTAACAGATTGAAATTTACTGACACAACACCCAAAATTTACTGGCACAGCCAAGTTTTTACTGGCATTTCATTCCAAAATATACAAAATTACAGTTTTAAGTACAAATTTCACTATTTAGGCTACAAACAAGTACAATATGTAATTAGCAATGTTATTAAGACCCCTTTCACACCACACCGCCCATAGCGTCGGCGGTAAAACGCCGCTATTTTTAGCTGCGTTTTACCGTCGGATTTGCGGCGCATTTCGGCCTCTAGCGGGGCGCTTTTACCCCCCGCTGGTGGCCGAGAAAGGGTTAAAACCCCCCGCAAAATGCTGCAATAGCGGTGTTTTGCCAGCGGTATTACAGCGCTGCCCCATTGATTTCAATGGGGAAAAGCGCTGGAGGAGCGGTAAGTTCACCGCTACTTCACTGCTCCAAAGAAGCTGCTGGCAGGACTTTTCCTGACGTCCTGCCAGCGCACCGCTGCAGTGTGAAAGCCCTCGGGCTTTCACACTACAGACAATGGTGCAGCTGTTTTAGGGCGGATTGCAGGCGCTATTTCTAACGCTATAGCGCCTGCAAAACGCCCTTGGTGTGAAAGGGGTCTTAAGGTAGATAATAAGGCAAAAAAACATATTTCTTATTTTATTTTTGATATAGTAAGTAAGTGGCTCAGGGACAGAACTCAGGAGGGCAAGAAATTTAGAATGAGCAGCAGACACATGAAATGGACTCTCACAGTGATACTGACAGCAGTGTGCAGCAGTACAGATTACTGACACGAAACGTCCCCTCCAGAGTCACAGTGACAGTCCAAGCTGTCCAAGCCAGGTGGTCCCTCCAGTCCAAACAGCACTGATGGACCTGTCTTGCTCCCATCCCGCAGACACAAGGCTCTGGCTGCTCTGCTTGGCTCCCCTGCACCATGACATCACAGGACATGCTCAGGCACCGCCTCCACCAGAGCTGCCCGAACACACTGTAGCAGGCACTTGTGTTGGCTGGCTCCAGGTCGCGCGTCACAGCCATATTTTTTACTGGCAACCTTTTCTTTTTACTGGCATTTACTGGCAGGAGAAAATTGCCTGTTTTTTACTGGCTGCCAGTAAAATTACTGACGGTTGGCAACACTGCTTGCACATGATTGGATGATATAAGTCACCAGAGCTTCTGCTCATTTACTAAACTCTGGAGCAACTGCACTTGCAGAGTGCAATTGCACTTTGCAAAGTGCACAGTCTATTTGCCTTTAGTAAATATACCCCACTGTGTCCCATTTAAACTAAAGCTCGTTTGGCTTTACTTCTCCTGTGGCTCGTTATGCACTCCTCTGCCCGCTGTGGGCTCACATCAAAGAGCTGGTCCAGGCACCCCTACACCCGGGTCAGCCTCTCTGCGAACTGTTAAGAGCCTGAGCCGGCCACACTGCGCACCCCCCCCCCCCCCCCCCCGCCACGGCGCTCCAGTGAGTGAGGAGGGGCAGTCACCAGCTCTCTGCTCTGGGAACCCTGAGAACAGAGTGATCTGCAGTGTTTAATCACTCGGTTCTCAGTGTTACAGCAGGCGGGGGACAGAGGCACCATCCACCTAGGTAAGTATGATTCTGAAAAAAAAACACAAAGCAATACTATTCTTTTCAGTAAATAGAGCCATTCTTTAACCTCAACCCAACCTCTTGGCTCACATTTGCGGTGTGGTATTCCCATTCACAATCCCCATTCAGCTTTAAAAAAAAAAAAAAGACGAAAAAAAAACAGGCATTCAGGAGGCAATCGTATTGCCCCAACATATCACTTTTCAAGGCGTGCTACTCCTGTAAACAAGCCATAAGAAGCAACTAATTACTGCCTTTGACTCATACCAGTCCTGCCCCCAGTTGTGGCTAAATCTAAATGTACAGAAGCAGAGCAACAGTGAGATACTTGCAAAAATCACTGTTCACCTAACAAGATGCCAAGGGGAATGCGAATGCTTGGGCTGATCATGGCTTGTAGGTATCTTTGACAAGAATCATTAAACCCACATCATTACTGTCAGTACATACTGTATTACATGCTGTTCATACTCACTCAGTCACTATGGGATTCATTTTCTGTATTCTGAAAAAAACCTGGTTGATCCTGTTCACTGTCTCTCCCCTTGTCTGTGTAGACCAGCCGTTGCCACCTCTACTGAGCATTCTCCAATTTCAGTTTCCTTCTAAGCTGTTAATTTCCTCCTTTTTATCTGTGCAGCCCATGTGAGTATAGAGTCACACATGTGGGCATATACACACTTATATGACAGCCCACTCACTCCCTCCTCCACCATGCAAACTAAACACAATAGGGGGATATTACATGTTGATTGCTGGAAGCTTCACCTCCCTGTAATTCTAGGCACATACAAACAATAGATGCAAGCTGGAACAGTGTGAAACAGGCTGTAATTGGCAGCACTCCCCCCTACATAGCCTACACCAGTGTTTCTCAACTCCAGTGCTCAAGGCGCCCCAACAGGTCATGTTTTCAGGATTTCCCTCAGATGAAACAGCTGTGGTAATTACTAAGGCAGTGAAACTGATCAAATCACCAGTGCAAAATAATGGAAAGCCTGAAAACATGACCTGTTGAGGTACCTTGGGGACTGGAGTTGAGAAACACTGGCCTACACTATGCTGTTGCAGAAAAAATATTAAAGATTTGAGTTCAAATTGATATCTGTATGACAAATTAAAATACTGTATTTATTGGTGTATAACACTTACTTTTTCACCATGAAAATCGGGTGCAAATTGCGCGTTCTATGCCAATACTTCAATTTTAGCTGCCGCGGAGGGGACAGGGAGGGTGGCGGGTTGAGCGCCATCAGATTACATACAGTAAGAGTCTCCTGTTTACTTGGCGGCCTCGGTAATAGGAAGTCCTGTCTCCTGGGCCGCCATTGGACCACTGTTCTGTCTATCATAGGATATTCTCACTGTATGTAATCTGTCGGTGCTCGTCCCACCCCTCCCTGTCCCCTTTAGGCTGCAGATGGGCATTGATCAGGCTGCATTGATGCCAATGGTGAGGCTGCATTGATGGCAATGGTGAGGCTGCTGCATTGATGCAATGGTGAGGCTGCTGCATTGATGGCAATGGTGAGGCTGCTGCATTGATGGCAATGGTGAGGCTGCATTGAAGGCAATAGTGAGGCTGCTGCATTGATGGCAATGGTGAGGCTGAAGATGGGCATTGATCAGGCTGCATTGATGGCAATGGTGAGGCTGCTGCATTGATGGCAATGGTGAGGCTGCTGCATTGATGGCAATGGTGAGGCTGCTGCATTGATGGCAATGGTGAGGCTGCTGCATTGATGGCAATGGTGAGGCTGCTGCATTGATGGCAATGGTGAGGCTGAAGATGGGCATTGATCAGGCTAAATTGATGGCAATGGTGAGGCTGCAGATGGCCACTGACCCTTATTTTGCTTCAAAGTTCCTTATTTAAAATGTAAGTTTTTTCCCTGAAACTTCCCTCTTAAAATGAATGTACGTGTTATATGCCGATAAATACGGTATTTATTTGATATTAATAATGTAATTTTCCTTTGTATTTTGTAGGCTGTGTTTTTTTTTTTTAACATGGGATTGGCAGCAGAGGATTGGAAGCCCCTCCTACTGATATTTCCCTGCAGATAGGCCTGGAAAAGAGTTGGGTCACATGATAGCTGGAAATTAATAATGAAAAAATGCACTTAGATTTTTGTTTTTCTTTCTAAAAATAAATATAGTGCCACCATCCATATACATAAGTACAAGGGATAGTGTAAATTAAACAGCGTGTGTTTTGTATTACTTTAAATATTTCATCAGGGGTACGAACATGGCCTATGTTAGTATTTACAGAACAGAAGCAGGTAGGGATCTCTGGATGTGATTACTATAGCTGATTTACATTTTTTTTGGTTTTTATAAATCTAGAGTTGCACTTCAAAACAGATGTGATAAATTTCATTTTTGTTTTTCCTATGAAAAAAAAGGCTAGAGAGAACATCATGATAAATTACATCACTTCCCCCTCCAGCCAATCACTAGACATGTGCGCCGTCAATAAATTAGTTTTGTTTTGTTCCGTTTCGTATTAGAATTAATTTGTATTTCGTAATTTGTGTCCGAAATTCAATTTGGATTCGTATGAAATACAAACTTTTGTTAGGTTCGTTAACTCTTCGTACCAATTACGAACGTTCGTTATGATGAATTTATCATTATGAGGGACTCCCACCATCCCTGTGCTGTGCTCATTGAGGGACTCCCACCATCCCTGTGCTGTGCTTATTGAGGGGCTCCCACCATCCCTGAGCTGTGCTCATTGAGGGACTCCCACCATCCCTGTGCTGTGCTCATTGAGGGACTCCCACCATCCCTGTGCTGTGCTCATTGAGGGGCTCCCACTATCCCTGTGCTTTGCTCATTGAGGGGCTCCCAGCATCCCTGAGCTGTGCTCATTGAGAGACTCCCACCATCCCTGTGCTGTGCTCATTGAGGAGCTCCCACCATCCCTGTGCTGTGCTCATTGAGGGGCTCCCACCATCCCTGAGCTGTGCTCATTGAGGGACTCCCACCATCCCTGTGCTGACTTCCTGGGTTTTTAACTTTTAGGTTTGTTAACTTTTCGTAACAATTACGAATGTTCGTTATGATGAATTTATTATGAGGGGCTCCCACCATCTCTGTGCTGACTTCCTGGGTTTTTTAACTTCATCATAACAAATAATCGTAATTAACGAACATTCTTATTTTGTCCGATTCCGAATCTCCCATCGACTAACAGTACCAGAATCCCCCACCCCCATATTAAAAAAGGTCATTTTCCCAACCCTCACTCAGCAGCAGAAGAAAACCTCTGATTGGTCAACAAAACACCAGTCACGTTTCTATTGTAACAGATTTTTGATCTGAAATTCGTAAACGAAATTTCGTACAAAATTCGGAAGCATAGCAATTCGTATTTCGGATCCTCCTGAATGTACGAATTTACGGAAATTCGTACGAATTTTCGATTCGTACTAAACTAATCGCACATGTCTAACAATCACTTAATATGTTGTGTTAAGATTGAAATGCCTCAGCTGTCAAACACTATTCAGTAGCTTTGCATAGAAATGCAATTATTCCAAGAGGATTATAACACAAATGGCTTCAAAATTCTGTTTTGAGGTTTTGCTGGTTAATCTTGTTAGTGAAGATATTCCAAGACTTGCAGGACTTCCAGTCTTGGGGAGAGGTTTTAGGGCTGGACGCAGCTCAATCTATTTACAACATAGGCCGCGACTTTCCTGGAAAATGCAGCTAATAAAACCTCCCATTGTTGACATACACCGGATGAATGTGGAAGTAGATACCACAAATGTCATTTGACCAGGATGCATATTTCTGGAGACTAACTTTAGTATCCCAGATTAAAGGACACACTTTACACATGCTATACTTTACATCGGTTGGACTAAATCACTTTAGATCATTGCTCATCTTAAACATGTCACTAAGGTGGGCAATTCATACTAAGTACACAACATAAGCAGATGTTAGCTTCAGAAAACTGCATGTCAAAAACATCCATTCATCACTGAATAAATGCTACAGACATTATGTACAAATTGGAATAATAAGGCCTGTTTATAAAGCAGCAGTATAGACTTATTGATTTAGAACTCGTTTATAAAGTAGTGATATAGTCTTATTGATTTAGGGCACATTTATAAAGCAGAGTTATAGATTTATCGATTCAGGTCCAGATTTGCTGACTACAGGGGATCTATTTTACTTTTTATCATTAACAAATTACATACAAATTACTTAGCACCACGAATTGATACTTGGTTCTGTATCCATTACTGAGATGTGGGTAGCGGGTGGAACCAAGGAATGGTGCTCGGACGTGGTTAGGGAGTGGAACTAAAGAATGGTGCTCGGAGGTGTGTAGGGGGTGGAACCAAGGAATGGTGCTCAGAGGTGGGTAGAGGGTGGAACCAAGGAATGGTGCTCGGAGGTGTGTAGGGGGTGGAACCAAGGAATGGTGCTCGGAGGTGGGTAGGGGGTGGAACCAAGGAACGATGCTTGGAGGTGGGTAGGGGGGGGAGGTGGGTAGTGGGGGGAACCAAGGAATGGTGCTCCGAGGTGTGTAGGGGGTGGAACCAAGGAATGGTGCTCGGAGGTGTGTAGTGGGTGGAACCAAGGAAGGTGCTCGGAGGTGGGTAGGGGGTGGAACCAAGGAACGGTGCTCGGAGGTGGGTAGGGGGTGGAACCAAGGAACGATGCTTGGAGGTGGGTAGAGGGGGGAACCAAGGAATGGTGCTTGGAGGTGGGTAGGGGGTGGAACCAAGGAACGGTGCTCTGAGGTGGGTAGGGGGTGGAACCAAGGAACGGTGCTCTGAGGTGGGTAGGGGGTGGAACCAAGGAATGGTGCTCGGAGGTGGGTAGGGGGTGGAACCAAGGAACGGTGCTCAGAGGTGGGTAGAGGGTGGAACCAAGGAATGGTGCTCGGAGGTGGGTAGGGGGTGGAACCAAGGAATGGTGCTCGGATGTGGACACAAGAGGTGACTCGGAAGGAGGGAGTTCCTGCACCTATTCTCTGAGAAAAAAAGCCATGATCCTTATAGATTTAGGGTCCGTTTATAAAGCAGTGGTATAGCCTTAATAATTTAGGTCCTCTTTTATAAAGCCGTGGTATAGCCTTATTGATTTAGGGCCCATTTATAAAAGCAGCATTATAGCTTTATGGATTCAGGTCCCTAATTATGAAGCAGTGGTATAGTCATATTGATTTTGTTTCCCATTTATAAAACAGTGGTATAGCCTTATTGATTAAGGTTCCCATTTATGAAGCAGTGGTATAGTCCTATTAATTTTGTTTCCCATTTATAAACCAGTGGTATAGCCTTATTGATTTAGATTCCCACTTATGAAGCTGTGGCATAGTCATATTGATTTTGGGCCCATTTATAAAGCAGTGCTATAACCTTATTAATTTAGCTCCCATTTATAAAGTAGAGGTAAGGCCTTATCACAGCCATACCACCACCATACATTCATAAAGTACAACATCAATTCGCCGTTCTGCCTCTGTCGGGAATGATCAGCGGGTTCCAGCAGACATTGGGTCCACCGGATCTGCTGATTGCCTCCCGCTGTGTCCAATTACAGCAAGAGCAGGTGACCCGGGAGGGCAGAATGCAGGAAATGTATGTGGGGCGGTCAGCAAGAGGTTAAAGAGATTCCAGTGATTGAAGAATCTACAGACACTGACACTTCCTGGAGTGTTGCATTCTGGTGCCCCATTTAAAGAGCATGTAACATAACTTTGTAACTTTACATATGCTCAGTGAAGTGACTGGCTTTAGGTGATACAGAGAGATGAAGCAAATCCTCCTACATAAGTACCTGTTTATCTGCAGCAATCTCTTCAATGTGTACAGTTTACATAGCTTTTCTGAGCTTCAAGAAACAAGGAAGTGGGGATCTGATGTCACACACTGCACAGCTCAGAAGAGAGAGCTGAGTGTAATCTGAGACCTGAGTGGAGGGAATGGATCCACTCCCTCTACACAGTCTCATAAGGAAAGGATGACTCATGCAGATAGTTAAGAAACGAGGCAGCAGACAGAAGTCACACCCAGTGTTTTGGATTGAGGCAAACACACTATGTATGGATATGTTTTGTTCATTATTTTTTTTAATTAAGAGGTTTACAACCACTTTAAGCAACATTTATTATTAAATTTCCACGAAAAAGAGTATGCATTTTGCCAGAAAGCTAGAGTTAGATGTTAAAGCAAAAGCATAGACACATATACAGTACCATATATACTCGAGTATAAGCCAAGTTTTTCAGCACATTTTTTTGTGCTGAAAGTGCTCCCCTCGGCTTATACTGGAGTCAAGCACTTTTCTGCAGAAAAAAAAATGAAATTTTCCGACCCGACTTTGCAGCCCCATATCTCGGGGCCACTTGGTGCTAGGAACCCCAAATTTGGATATGTTGTAGTGTTTGTTCCACTGGATTTGCAGACCAAATTTGGGGTTCCCAAAGTCGAACGGGAAAATGTCATTTTTTGCTGCAGAAAAGTGCTTGACATTTTCCGACCCGACTTTGGGGCCCTGTATCTCGGGGCCACTTGGTGTTAGGAACCTTTGGTGTGCAAACCCAGTGGAGCCAACAATACAACATATCCAAATTGGGGTTCCTAGCACTAAGTGGCCCCGAGATAAAGGGCCCCAAAGTCGTCAACTGTGTCCATCTGCAGCAATGTCATTTCGGGACCCTTTGGGTCCAGAGACCCCACATTTTGGCTGCACCTAGGGGGCATCTAGGAACCCTTAACTACAAAGTTTGAAGTTCAGGGGACCTATGGCTGCAAATACGCACAGTGAGGCATGCAAATGGGCACAGTGAGGCTGCAAATGGGCATTGTTGACCCTCTTTTCCACTTACAGTAGCTGCGCATTTCTCACCCTAGGTCAATACTCGAGTCAATAAGTTTTCCCAGTTTTTTTGTGGTAAAATTAGGTGCCTCGGCTTTTATTCGGGTCGGCTTATACTCGAGTATATACGGTAAGTACTCGTTTAACTCAGTAATACTGTATATGAATTAAAATAACTTTGAATGTATTTTTGAATAGTATCTCAGTTCACCTTATCAGTGTGCTGTGCTGCTGTTCCTTCACTATTGAGTCACAAGGTAGGGTGGTCAGGATAAGAAAATTGGATTAACAGAATAATATGTTATTTGGCATATAAGACAGTTCACATATTTAAGCTTAGAATTAGTTGTCTGCCTTCATTCCCACTTTAAGGGCTCATTCAGACTGTGTTTTAGATGCTTGTACACTGTACATATGTAACCTTTGTGTAATGTTTACATGCATCCAGTGGTACATGGCCCCTATTGGACGCTGGGACATAGGCAGCTCCTGCTGCCTACTGTCCTTGGTTGCTAGGACACAGGCATCTTCTTCTGTCTAGCAACCATCTGAAGTTGCTCTATATACCCTAAAAATTATCACTGTCTGTCATTGGCAAAACGTCCTTGTGTTTCCTGAGTAGTCACTGGAACAAGAAATAATGGACAAGTCTCCCCAAGAGAGACACAGACAGCTGTAATATCCGTTTAACAGTTCCAACCCCTTACTGCTCCATCCCAAGCGTAAAAAACTTGGGTTAAAATCCCACTTTGAGTATCCAAAAATTGAATGTAACAATTAAAACTGCTTAATTACTTGCTTACTTTTAAAATGTTCTATTAAAAAAAAAAAAAAAATAGAAATAGAATTACTTTCATCTTTTTAAATTTAAATAATGTTTTTTTTTCTCCTTTTTTAATAGAAGTAAACACTTAACTTCTTTTCATGTAGAAACAAAACTCCGACCACAGTTTGCGGCAATGTTTCCAAGAGCTGGAGTATTGCCAGACATCAAATGAACACGCACAGTACCTCTGATGCCTTTCCTTCCTAATGACACAGCTTGGCTATGTGAAGAACAACTTCTCATTAGTAAAGTCAAATGTATTTTTTGTCTGACATTCACACGATCTGTATTGCGAGATATAGCAGGTTCACAGTGATAAATTAAACCATGTAAAAGGAGAAAGTAGACTGGGCATTTCTATGACTCCAGGGAGAAAGTAAGGAATAATTAGTCAGATAATATGTAAAATGAGAAAAATTACGAGACCCTAATGTCTATCTATCTATCTATCTATCTATCTATCTATGTGATATCAATGGGCAATAGCTGGCAATAAGTTCTAAAAATCAAAAAAAAAAAAAAAATATTTGTAAGCTTTCTTTTTAACAATAAGTTGATTGAATGTTACAGAGCAGACAAAAAAAAAATAAAAAATAAAGGAGTACAATGAGAACAAGAACAAGGAACAACAAAAAAAGAAATAAAAATAATTACAGACAGTAATCGTATAACCCTGGTAGTTATGGATGCAGAAGTAGAGTGATACGGCAAATGCAGTAAATGTCTAATATATAGCCTATGCCTAGTGTATCTAGACTATGGGGTTACACACCTCAGACAGAATAGCCGGGCCGAATCTGGTTAAGATACAAAACACTCAGGGGGCAGAGGAGGTTGTATGAATTTACTCAAGGGTTGACTGACGATTTTTTGTCGAATTTTGTCGAATTTTTTTGGGCAATTCCTGCCTAAATGATTAAGTTTGTAGAGTGGCAGGGCCGCGGTTCACTAGAGATTTCCAAAGTTGACTAGTGGGCAGCTGAGATTGGTTCCAGTGAAGGAGGATCGCCTTTTTAGCATAGAAGGATGTGTAGAATACAAAAAGGTTTTCCTCTGGGGGGCCTCAAGATTGTCACAAATGCCAAGGAGAAGGGGGATTGGGCTATACGGGACTTTTAGTTTCCCAACTAGATTGATGTCATCCAGTATACCCCTCCAAAACTTTTACCAGCTTGGGACAGGACAAGACAACATGGAAGAAATCAGCATTGTCCGAGACACATTTGGGGCACAGATCCGCGCAGTCGGGGTAGATTCTCGCCAAGTGGGCTGGAGAGTGAAAGGCGTGATGTAGAAATTTAAGCTGGGAGAACCTATCCCGTGCTGAGATCATCAGGGGAAGAAACTGTTGAATACCCTTCTCCCAGTCATCGTCTGCTAAATCAGTGTAAAGAGTTGAGAGACCTTAGATGTATCCAAGGTGGCTAGTATATTGTACAGGGTAGAGAGTGTTTTCTGGTCTTCTGGAGATCGGAGCACTAACTGCAGATCGGACATCTATAGGAGTACCAGGAGGGGAATTGGGGGCGGAAGGCATGGCGTAATTGTAAATATCTGAAAAACATATGGTTTGGAAGGCCCCCTAAGAAGGTGTCATCGGCATATAATGACACAATTTGTAAGCTTTCTTAATAGACTCTATTAAAGGATTCTTATTTGGGTGTAACTAAGACATTGAAAAATGAGGGATCTACAAACACTAGGGCTGCCAGCCATAAAATTGTTTTATTTGTAATAAACACACATAAAAACATTCATAGAATTACAAACTGTAGAAGCAAAATAACAAAACAAATTACATTAACGTAGATGCAAAAACCTAACTGAATGACATTTAGTTTGCAAAAGCATTAGGTATAATAACAATTACAATAAAATATTGGTGTCCTTACATTGTTGTTTCTCAGCACTGCTGAGCTGAAGCTTTTTTTGCAGACAGTTACTGCCTAAATCCACCCAGGAATGGTTGCATGGCATTTCACAGGGCGGGTTTACTGATAGTACCAACTGTGGACCATTTGCAACGTGTAGTCCTGATCAGAAGCCCATATGAGGGGGAAACAATGCAGATGTGTGTAGTGTTTTTTGTGTATGTGTATATGTATATATATATATATATATATATGTGTGTATATATATATTAGATATATGTAGTGCATTTTATATATTTTATATATGGTTATGTAGGCATTCTAAGATAAGTTCATTCTAGGCAGGACACATTGGTAGCTGTTAATCTAATTGCGCATATTAAAGGGGGCTTGTTGATCAAAGGGGAAGTGGCCAAACAAGAATTACTCCACATATCAAAGGGGACAGATGGCCCAGAGTCACTATGGTAATGTTAATATGCAAGAAAGCAGATTAGGGCAGTTTATGACTACAGCTGTTCACAGCTTGGGTGATCTCCTGTCACTCTGAAAGACAGGAGCAGATCAAAGCATTTAATGGAAACGGCCAATCAAATTGCTCAGCCATTCAGTGTGTGTGGGGGATATAAGATGGTATTCAGTCTGTTTAGAAGTGTGTGTTTTTTATGAAGGCACCAAAGGTCACATGGATTCATGGGGCTCTAGAACACTGTCATGATTATGCCCTGTTGGATTGTCATCTACTACAAGACTGTTCTGTTTTAGAAGCCAATAAAATCTCTCTCTGGGAGAATTGGGTTTGCTGCGGGACAATACTTTTTAATAACTACATAGCATCTACGAACTATATATTAGATCACTACAATGTACAATTGAGAGACAGGAGCAGAGTGTAGTCACCCTATAACAGGAAATGCCTGAAAAAGAACCTTAATTGGTGGCTACTAGTTATTATTTTTGAAACATGGACTGTAGCTTATAACTGCTGTGGAGCTTCTTCCTTTGTAGCTGCTGTATTATCCTTCTGCAGTGTGGACAGGTTTAAACTGAATGTTCATTAATGCAGAAGTGCAACAGCCATCTTTAAGGAGACCACTGTGCAATCCTCATCCATGGAGTGTCTCCGGGGCAGGAGGCAACTATCTTGGCTAAGTCTGGATCGATCTTGAGAACAGTGATTGGCTTATGCAACAAAACAAGGAATGTGTGTGTTTGCAGGTTGCTGAGAGGAAGGCAGGAAACTGTTATAAAGCTATGAATGGTAAAAATAAAGAGACTGAGCTGCTGGTTAAACAAAACCCTGCCAAAGCTACCCGTAATAACATGGGACCTCAGAGAAACAAAGAGACTGCTCATTGCACTGGACCTTGCCTCAGAGAGAGGGAACTTTCTCCTTGAGAACCAGAAGAGGGCACTTTGGTAATAGACTAATATTTTACAAAATTGTACAGATATAGAATAATGTTTTTTTTTAGATGCTACACAAAAAAGGAGATAATATAAGTAAAAATATTTTCATTTTATTAATGCAAAGTTCAAATTTCAAAAATAAAAGAAACATTGCTTTACATATGTTGTGCAGTTTTTCCAATTCACTCAACATGTTTCGCTGAGCATTTTTATGCTCTGGAAAGAGGACATTTATTTTTTTGCCGTATAGTAGACATTAGACTCCTATGGGTTGAAGTGGCCACCTTGTATCCCTATTACCACTTATCTGGAAAAATATCTAAGGCCCCTTTCACACATGAATGAATGAATGATTTGTATAGCGCTGCAACTGCGAACTGAATCGCCTCGAGACGCTTAATCCGACCTGCGTTGATTCCTTCTTAGAAGAGGTGGGTCTTAAGTTTTTTCCTGAAGGCCCGATGGTTTTCTTCCAAGCGGATGTTCGTAGGTAGAGCGTTCCATAGCCGTGGTCCTTGGACTGCAAATCTTCGTTCTCCCTTTGATTTGTACTGGGATTTGGGGATGAGGAGGAGGTTTTGGTTGGTTAGTATGTCCGTATTTCATCCATCTGTTTTCAGATGAAATACGGACATACAAGCATCCCTATGGGATAGCGGGTGTCAGCGGATGAGCATCGGCTGACACCCGATATCATCCGCCTCCGCTATTGTCCAATTCTGCAGACGGAGGAAAACCCTATTTTTCCATCCGTCTGCAGAGCGGATCGGATGAACACGGACAGACGGTCCGTGTTCATCCGATCCCCCATAGGGGAGAGCGGAGATCTGACAGGGTGGTCCCTGCACAGGGACCGCCCTGTCATCCGCCGACTCAGCGGGGATCAGCTGAGCGATCTTCATGGGGCGGATCAATACGGATCCGTCCCGTGTGAAAGGGGCCTAAGTCTACATTGTATGAGCAGAACAATAGGATTTGTGAAAGTTTTGATAATAGCCATATTGTTCTGAATTATATGCTGCCCCATTTTTTAAGGGCATCAAATTTCTTGGGTGGTCTCTCCCTATGGTATGCTGATATCGTCCTAACAACACCTGGGCCAAATCATAAATGTAACCTTTATGTGTCTGATATACCTTATTATCTGATGCATAGAATTTGGACTACTCTTTCCAGAGGACTTATTAATTGTTTGCATATGCAGTATCCATAATTATCTCCTGAAGAAGCTAAACCTTAGCGAAACATGTTGAGTGAATTGGAAAAAACACAACATATGTAAAGCAATGTTTATTTTATTGTTGAAATTTTAACTTTGCATAAATAAAATGAAAATATTTTTACTTATATTATCTTCTTTTTTGTGTAGCACTTAAAAAAAAAAAAAAAACATTTATCCATATCTGTACAATTTTCTAAATTTTGAGGGGTGTGGTGCTTGTGACTTTTAGACACCCAGCTTATTTCTTCTATACCTAATATTTCACAAGTTAATCTGTTGTCTGCTGGGAACTGAACTTTCTTCAAGAACCCCAACTTTTTTTTTTCATCATTTGCTGGCCAGTGTGCCAAAACGGGGACTGTTGAAGAAAGTTGGGACTGTCTGTATATACTTTTGCTAGCATTATTGTCTTATTGATTGTTTGTATAAGACCATCCTAATCCCCTCATTTTTTGGATATGCTTGGCCTGATAAATTCTTTGAAATATCTCAAGCTGTGTTGGCAAGTTCTGGGTGAGTGAGATGTGACACTCTCAGGTGAAATCACAAAATTATTTGGTGGCTCCTCTGGGGGTTGCACTACATTTTAATGAAAATAACTTTTAGCAGTAATCCCGAGTGTGACTCGGGGTGAATTTTCATTACCAAAAGCGGTAACCCCACACTCGGGATTGCATTGTAGGGTCCAGCCAAAGTTACTTACCTTGTCCCCAGGATCCTGCAATGTCCTCACGCTGTGTCCGCAGGATCTGTCCTCCGCCCGATGTACTGTGGCTCCATTCCCTGCAAATGTCACGACGCTCGGGGGCGGAGCCCGGCACCAAATTCAAAAAGTGAAAAAAACAAAACACATACAGTGCACTGTAATCTTATAGATTACATTACTGTATAAATAATTTCACCCCCTTTTGTCCCTAATGCTTTGTCCAGTGCCCTGCATGCAGTTTTATATTATATATACTGTTCTTTCTGCCTGGAAACTTGAGAATGTCCATAGCAACCAAAAAGTGTCCAAAGCGGTTTTAGAAAACAGTAATAGTGAATTAGAATCACTTGCATAATTGAGCGATAGTGATTTGTGGGGAAATTCGTCATCAAACACTAAAACTGAGTAAATTTCTGTGTTTTTGATTTGATTACATTATTAAATAAATGTTATTATTATTATATTATTATTTGTTATAATTATTAATAGTTATTTTATTTATATATATAATTTATGATTTTGTGTTTCAAATTTTATCATACCCGGGATGTCTACTAGACTCTTGTTTGGACAGATTTAAGTGAGTTATTCTAATGCCGCGTACACACGAAGGGACTTTCCCGCGGGATTGTCCGCTGGACTCGAGTCCGCCAGACAATCCCCCCGTGTGTGGGCGCCGGCGGACTTTTTGGCACCAAAAGTCCGGCGGACTAGGTTTTAAGTTTTGTTTTAAAATTATCCGCTGGATTTGGCAGTCCGGCGGACAATCTCGCCGTTAGTATGCTAGTCTGCCGGACTTTTGGAAATGAACGGACTTGCCGATCATCGGAAAGTCCGTTCATTTAGCACGTGACTTCAGGTAGACGGAGCTAGCGAAGGCATTCACTGCTCCGTGTGTGGGCAAGTCGTTCATTTTCAAAAGTCCCGCAGACTTTTTCCCGCGGATTGTCCGCCGGAGAAGTCCGGGCGTGTGTGGGCAAGTCACACGCTCGGAAAGTCTGGCGAAGCCCCGCTGGAAAGTCCGGCGGTTTGTCCGCTGGACTAGGTCCGGCGGACAAAGTCCGAACGTGTGTACGGGGCATAAGAATTACAGGCCTACAATATAAAACACCAAATTTCCATGCAAAACAATGTACCACTGACATAATCATACCACCAGGGAGGTTAAAATCACATTAAAATGTTAAAGATTCTGTGCGATTTTGGTGACTGGGCTTGCATATACATGTTAGAGGGGTGTGGCTTGGGAGGAGACAAGCTGAAGCCTACTTGACACGCTTTAGACTGGGCAGTCTCCTGGTGTGCACTTCCGTTTCTTTTTCTTTTGACAGACGGGCTTGAATATACTTTAAGTTGTTTTTTAACCATATTCCTTTGTATTTGAATGCATTTGTGTCTCACCAAGGCATAAATGCCATCTGAAAAAATGTTTTTATCTTGGTCCCCCAGTCAAATGTTGACAGTAAATATCATTTTAAAATTACTAGAAAATGCAGTCCTTAACACAGCCTCCTTCAGATATCTAAACATCTTTGTCCTTGCCCTGTGTGCCCATCAATACTTTGTTCACACACAAACTTGTACTAAAAGGGAACTATGTTTTATCCATAACATATGAAATATAATAAAATAACAAAATCAGTGCAGTGCAACATAGTTTAATAATAAGTGTCTATAGACAAATCCTAAATGGAGATGATAAGCCTCTGTGACGAAGTGCCTGATGTCAAACGAAAACAGTGATACAGGTGAGTGAACCATCCACCACAGATAACTCTAGCCTCTCACCTCATGGATTTGACTTGTAAAGGTTACTCAGCGTTTTTCCCACGATAGGGGCCTGAACCTCCAACGAATCCTAGGCAGATGTAAAGACTTACTACTAGTCCTGTAGGACGTAACGCGTATGGGGGGGAGCTATTGTGTGGACGTCACCCGCGGTCATCTCCGGCAGAGTACTTTGTTTCTCACTGGCGTTGTTACACACGCCGTTTTTACAACTGTCTTATTGATTGCCTGTTCGGCATTTCTTTTATGGCTACAAGCCCCTTTTTTATATATTGTGGATTTTTTCAATAAATCAACTTTGCGGAGTACACTTAGATTGTACTTATTTTTCTCCATCCAACACACCGGTCCCTGGATCATCTGTTCCATCCGGCTTATCTACCCACTGCCTCTGTCCCGTTTGTGGATACAAGCCTGCATGACCTTCTGTTAGTTCAGAGGTCCATCCCATCTGGTAAGAGTTTGGATTTGGTGGTGGAGGATCAGTCACTTAGACTAGACAGCAGATCAGAACTGTGCTCTCTTCACGAGGTGTCCCTGTCCTCTTATTGCTGAGAACTTTCTGCTGTACCCATACTAGCATATGGACTTATATATTGTGCTGCACTAACTTGACTTTTAGATGTAAAGACTGGATACTCCGCAGGGCACAAATGTGAACAAAAATGGAAAGAATCTAGTGCCCTACGTTTGATATTATTTATTCCAGAAAAAGATAAAAAAAATCCATTTAAGCCAAGTGCAAGCGAGACAACATGACAGTGTGTTTTAAACCACAACAATGGCCGCGGGTGACGTCATACGCAACCCCTTCCCCCACCGGTGGGGGGATTTGTCTATGGACATTTATTATTATTGTATGTTGCGCTGCACTGATTTTGTTTTTTTTAGATGTTCAAGGCTTGTATCGATTAACCTTGTAGTGTTCAGCTGCCAACAAAAGTTTAGTTTGTTTTATTGTGTTTTCTGTGCTGAATTTTTTCTGTTATTTTTATATGAAATATAATGTAAGAAAGGATTACCCTATGTAACCCTATATGTATGAATGTGTGTGTGGGTGTATATTATAAGGAACTGTTAAAAAAAAAAAACTCAGCTCAGCCCAGCATGAACCCAACTAGAACCCCCAAGATAAATGTGAGTGCAGGTCTGATTAATGCTGAACGAATTCAAATAAAACAAGAGGAATCAGCACAAGGGACACATCCTACTGACTGTAAATTACAGTATGTCCCTTGTGCTGATTTTTCTGTTTTTCATTTTAGTGACACCTAGGCTTTAAAGTAAATATAGCCATAATAGCTTAAAGTGTGTACTAACCTAAAATACACTGTACTTTCCCTTTAAAGAAAGAAACAACGAAAGTCAAGGCAACAAAAAGCAATACAGTTTTCCAGTAAAAATCTGTACACTTTAATTTAAATTCTATACCATCCATTGCAGCTGAAATTAACAGACTTTCTCACACAGTATCAGCAGTCCCTTGTTACAGCAGTCTATCATCTCTCTGAGCCCATTGTACTCATTGTAGATTGAGAGCTAACGGAGGCTGCATAGAACAGTCATTTTTCTCAGGTTCAGAGACTTAAAAAAGGGAAAAAAGGTTTTGAAAAAAACACATTATTTTTTACTTTTTGCTATAATAAATAAAAAAATGTTTTTCCTCAGTTTAGGCTGATACATATTCTTCTACATATTTTTGGTAAACAAAATCGCAATAAGCGATTATTGATTGGTTGGCGCAAAATTTATAGCGTTTACAAAATAGGGGATAGTTTTATTATTTTTATAATTTTTTTTTTACTAGTAATGGCGACGATCAGCGATTTTTATTGTGACTGCGACATTATGGCGGACACATCGGACATTTTTGACACGTTTTTGGGACCATTGTCATTTATACAGCAATCGTGCTATACAAATGCACTGATTCCTGTGTAAATGACACTGGCAGTGAAGGGGTTAACCAGGGGGTGGCAGTGTAGGGGTTAAGTGTGTCCCAGGGGCGTGTTGCTAACTGTGGGGGCGTGGCTGTGTGTGACAGTCACTGATCTCTGCTCCAATCACAGGGAGCAGAGATCAGTGTCACTTGTTTGCTAGGCAGAACGGGGAGATGCTGTTTACTTCCGCATCTCCCCGTTTGTCCTCCACGTGAGACGATCGAGGGTATCCCTGCGGCGATCAAGTCTGCGGAACCTGCGACCGGACTCACTAAGAAGCGGCATTGTGGGTGCGAGTGCACGCCTGATGCGTGCTCCGTGACCATGGACTCGATGTCTGCCGGTGTCCCGCGATCGTGTCACGGAGCGGCAGAATGGGGAGATGTAAACAAGGCATTTCCCCGTTCTGCCTAGTGACAAGACAGAGATCTACTGCTTCCTATCATCGGGAGCAGTGATTGTCATGTCCTAAGCAGCCCATCCTCCCCACAGTTAGAATCACTCCCTAGGACACACTTAACCCCTTGATCGCCCCCTAGTGTTTAACCCCTTCCCTGACAGTGTAATTTATACATTAAGCAGTGCATTTTTATAGCACTGATCGCTGTATAAATGACAATGGTCCCAAAATAGTGTCAAAAGTGTCCAATGTGTCCGCCAAAATGTCGCAGTCACGAAAAAAATTGCCGCCATTACTAATAAAAAAAATTTATAATAAAAATGCCATAAAACTATCCTCTATTTTGTAGATGCTATAACTTTTGCGCAAACCAATCAATATTTGCTTATTGTGATTTTTTCATTTTTTTTACCATATATTTTAGGGGGATATTTATTATAGCAAAAAGTAAAAAATATTGCTTTTTTTTCAAAAATGTCGCTCTTTTTTTGTTTATAGCGCAAAAAAATTAAAACCGCATAGGTGATCAAATACCACCAAAAGAAAGCTCTATTTATGGGAACAAAAAGGATGTAAATTTTGTTTGGGTGCAACATCGCATGACTGCGCAATTGTCAATTAAAACGACGCAGTGCCGTATCGCAAAAAGTGCTCCGGTCAGGAAGGGGGTAAATCCTGGGGCTGAAGTGGTTAAAGGCAATCAAAAAAATAAAATAAACATGTCATACGTACCTGCTTTGTGGTCCACCGGTAGTGTTCCTGGCAGTGCAAGCAGATTGCAATGGGAGTACCCAAGCAGGCGCGCTCTGCATGTCCATTCAGACACAGAGCCTCAGCTCGGCCCCACCCCCTCTCTCTCCTCATTGGCTGTCTGGCTGTGACAGCAGCGGAAGCCAATGACTCCCGCTGATGCCTCAGCCAATGAGGAGGGAGAGGCCCAAAAGCCAATGCTCTTGTGCACATTGCTGGATCAAGAAGGAGCTCAGGTGAGTATTAGGGGGCTGAGGGGGCTGTTGCAAACAGAATTTTTTTTTACCTTCATGCTTGAAGGTAACAAACCTTCAGCCTTTGGAACCACTTTCAGCTTTGACAAAAAAAAACCTGTGTGTCTTTTGGCTTTTCAAAAAGGTCTCCCAGTTGCTGCGCAGACACAATGCAATGAGTAGAAATCTCTATGTCATAGGGGTCTCATACTGGCGGCCGTCCAGCTGTTGCAAAAACTACAAGTCCCATGAGGCATTGCAAGGCTGACAGTTACAAGCATGACTCCCACAGGCAGAGGCATAATGGGACTTGTAGTTCTGCAACAGCTGGAGGGCCACCAGTTTGAGACCCCTTCTTTATGACCTCTTAGCTTCAGCTCTGCAAGCTTCACAAGACAGTATTCATAGCAGTGGCGGCCGCTCCACTAGGGGTGCCGCCCCCCTGATTCATGCGCCTGGCCACTAATCTATTTGCAGGGCGCAGGACGCAGGATGCATGGACTTCAATGGGTTTTTTTTTTTTTGAAGCACATGATTTTTTTTTTTTAAAAGAAAAGACCCTAAATCTATCCCGTAGTTTGTAGACGTGATAACTTTTGTGCAAACCAATCAATATACGCCTATTGCAATTTTTTTTTTACCAAAAATATTTTGAAGCATATATATCGGGCTAAACTGATGAATAAACTTGTTTTTTATATATATTTTTTTTTTGGATATGTATTATAGCAGAAAGTATATTGTTGTTTGTTTTTTTGTTTATAGCGCAAAAAATAAAAACCGCAGAGGTGATCAAATACCATCAAAAGAAAGCTCTATTTGTGGGTAAAAAAGGGCATCAATGTTGTTTGGGTACAATGTTGCACGACCGTGCAATTGTCAGTTAAAGCGATGTATCACTAAAAATTGCATGGTCATTAAGGGGGAAAATCCTTCCGGGGCTCAAGTGGTTAATACCGCTTTAAATCAGTTTTAACCACTTGCCAGCCACCCGCCGCAGTTTCACTGCGGCAGAGCGGCGTGGCTGGGCGAAACAACGTTATGTTACATCGCTTTGCCCTGTGGCCACTAGGGGTGCATACACGCCAGCTGCTCGCCCCCGGAGCCGTTGCCAGTGCCCAGCAGGCGCGATGACCGCCGGGTTCCCACAATCGCTCGTGACACAGCAAGTACCGGAAACTGTGTGTGTAAGTTCACAGATCCCGGTTCTCTGAGGGGAGAAGTGACAGCTCGTGTGTTCAAACAAAGTATGGACAGCGTTCTGTCATCTCCCCTAGACAGTCCCATCCCCCCTTTAGTTAGAACACACACTAGGGAACACATTTAACCCCGTGATCGCCCCCTAGTGTTAACCCCTTCACTGCCAGTGGCATTTTTACAGTAATCAGTGCATTTTTATAGCACTGATCGCTGTATAAATGCCAATGGTCCCAAAAATGTATCAAAAGTGTCTGATCTCTCCACCATAATGTCGCATTCCTAATAAAAATCGCAGATCGCCGCCATTACTAGTATAAAAAAAAGAATGATAAAAATGCTATAAATCTTTCCCCTATTTTGTAGACACTATAACTTTTGCAATCAAACAATCAATATACGCATATTGCTAATTTTTTTACCAAAAATATGTAGAAGAATATATATCGGCCTAAACTGAGAAAAAAATTGCTATTTAACGACTTGACCACTGGGCACTTAAACCCCCTTTCTAACCAGACCAATTTTCAGCTTTCAGTGCTCTCACACTTTGAATGACAATTACTCATCATCATTAGTCATGCAACACTGTACCCATATGAAATTTTTCTCCTTTTTTTCATACAAATAGAGCTTTCTTTTGGTGGTATTTACGGTAATCACTGCTGTTTTTTTTTATTTTTTTGCGCTATAAATCAAAAAAGACTGAAAATTCGTAAAAAAAAAAAAAAAGAATTCTTTAAAATGTATTGCAGAGTATGGGCAGAGTATGGGCAGAGTATGGGCAGAGTACTGATATGAAGCCGGTTTGTTTACAAGTGATCAGTCCGTCATTTGACAGAGCGATCACGTGGTAAACGGCCACTACTAGCAGCCATTTGCCGTGATCCGGACCCGGCGGTCACGGAAATTTCCGGGAGCACGCTCCAGGGGGAACGCGAGAGCAAGATTCTGGGAGGACGTCCATGAAGTCTTGCGGCTATGGCCCGGTCGGCAAGTGGTTAACCACCTCACTACAGTGCATTTTCACTCCCTTCCTGCCCAAGCCATTTTTCAGCTTTCTGCGCTGTCACAGTTTGAATGACAATTGCGCGGTCATACAACACTTTACCCAAATGAAATTGTTATAATTTTGTCCCCACAAATAGAGCTTTCTTTTGGTGGTATTTGATCACTCTGCGGTTTTTATTTTTTTTTTGCGCTATAAACAAAAGAATAGGGACAAGTTTAAAAAAAAAATATATATATTTTTTTACTTTTTGCTATACTAAATATCCCCAAAAATATATATAAAAAAAACGTTTTTTTTTCCTCAGTTTAGGCCGATACGTATTCTTCTACATATTTTTGATAAAAAAAAAAAATCGCAATAAGCGTATATTGATTGGTTTGCACAAAAGTATAGCGTCTACAAAATAGAGGATAGATTTATAGCATTTTTATTTATTTTTTTTAACTAGTAATGGCGGCGATCTGCGATTTTTATCATGACTGCGATATTGCGGCAGACATATCGGACACTTTTGACGCATTTTTGGGACCTTTTTTGGGACATTTTGTGGAATTTTGGGACATTTATACAGCGATCCGTGCTATAAAAATGCATTGATTACTGTATAAATGTTACTGGCAGGGAAGGGGTTAACTACTAGCTGGCGCTGAAGGGGTTAATATGTTCCCTGGGAGTGATTCTAACTGTAGGGGGAGGGGATTCACAAGGGGAGGAGACCGATCTGTGTTTCTCTATACTGAGAACACACCATCGGTCTCCTCTCCTCTGACTGGACCGTGGATCTGTGTGTTACACACACAGATCCACGGTCCCGCTGTGTTAACGGGCAATCGCGGGTGCCCTGGGTACATTGCGGCCGCTGGGCATGCGCATCGGGTGCCCAGTGACACAGCGGGCGTGCGCGCATGCTCCCTGAAGGGCTGGGAAGGGGAGGGCGTCATATGACGCCCTCCCGCCATGAGAGCTGCGCCACCTGGCGGTCAATTGACAGTGGTTAAAAAGAAAATGGGAATATTTATTATATTATACCAAAAAGTACAAAATATTGTGTTTTTTTTTTTTTTTTTTTTTACGCTCTTTTTTTGTTTATAGCGCAAAAAATAAAAAACGCAGAGATCAAATACCACCACAAGAAAGCTCTATTTGTTGGAAAAAAGGACATCAACTTTGGGTACAACGTCGCACGACTGCGCAAATGTCAGTTAAAGCGACACAGTGCCGAATCGCATAAAATGGCTCGGTCATTCAGCAGCCAAATCTTCCGGGGCTGAATCGGTTAAACTTTAAATATAAAATAACACAAGTAATATTCTGGACACCCCATTCTGTGCAGCTCAGGCAGGAAGAACGTATAACATCTGTGGGTAGGCAGTTTAAATATTTAAACTGGGGAAATGATAAACATTTAAAAAGAACTCATAAATGATTTGTATTCCATATAGAAAAATCTAACTTACATCTGCTAGATTTAGACTTTGGTGACCATCTGATCTTGTTATGAAGTATAAAACAAGCAACTTATATAATATTAATTTAATAGGATGAAAACTGAAAAAAAAAACCCAAAGAGAAGTAAAAAATCTATGGAATCTGTTTATACTTGAATCAGAAGTTCCTTGAGGAGCAGATGGCTAGCAATCAGTTCGGTTTTATTTTATTTGACTTTTTCCGAAACAAAGTATATAACCACATCAAGTGAAACCTCACATCTTTGCTACAAAAGCGTAAAAGAAAACTTTAGTGTATTTTTAGAGAGAATGCATTCTGAGTTATCGGGTTGACATTTACCTAGAAGTTGTTGTTTTTTGAAGTGACTATACAAGGAACCTGTGCCACGGTCGAGAAGAGTAAAGCAACAGTGACATTTAGAAACTTTTGCCCCAAGATGTTATTATTATTTTGGACTATCAGTTGGGCACATCCTATTTGGAGCACAAACTTTCAGTGGCAGTGAAATGTTCACAAAACACCCAACAAAAGAATCACTATACCAACAAAGTCCTTTTACACTAATGCTGCGTACACACGATCGGAAATCCGGCCAGCAAAAGACAGATGAGAGCTTTTGGTCGGAAAATGCGACCGTGTGTATGCTCCATAGGACTTTTGCTGACCGAATTCCCGCCAGCAAAGGATTGAGAGCAGGTTCTCAATTTTTAGGTCGGAAAAAGATCGGAAATTCCGATCGTCTGTAGCAATTCCGACGCGCAAAATTCCTACACATGCTCAGAAACAATTTGACGCATGCTCGGAAGCATTGAACTCCATTTTCTCGGCTCATCGTAGTGTTGTACGTCACGGCGTTCTTGACGGTCGAAAGTTCAGCGAACATTTGTGTGACAGTGTGTATGCAAGCCAAGCTTGAGCGGAATTCCGTCGAAAAAAACATCCAAGATTTTTCCGATGGAAAATCCACTCGTGTGTATGTGGCATAAGGCCCCTTTCACACGATTGGTCTGCTCGGATCCAGCTGTCCATTTTTCAGGCAGATCCGAGTGGGCCACCCATTGACTTCTATGGGTAGGTGGATGTCAGCGGAGATGTGTCCGCTGACACCCACCTGCCATCCGATCCGACAAGATCTGCTCAAAACAGATTGATGACCACTGGTGACCCGTGCATTGTGGGCGCCCCCCCCCCCCAACACCGCTACCGCCCTCCCTATTCATGCGCCCGGCCCCTTTCAGGAAGCTGGGCACATGAATTCCTATGGTGGGGATGGGGTCAGTTTTTTGAAGCACCTGATTAAAGCCAGAGGCTCTAATAGGCTTCAAAAAAGGGTGGACTCCGGACGCAGAGCATTGCATCCGGAGCTCACCCAGTTGTGTTGCAACAGCGAATGAACGCTCAACAACGAAACTTCCACATGGCTTCTCGCAAACTGCAAATGGGACTACTTATGGATTCAACAATGGCTTTCTTCTTGCCACTGTTCCATAAAGGTCAGATTTGTGGATACTTAATAAGTATAATAGTTGTCCTGTGGACATATTCTCCCACCTGAGCTGTGGATCTCTGCAGCTCCTCTCCAGAGTTACCATGGGCCTCTTAGTTACTTTTCTAAGTAATGCTCTCCTTGCCCGGCCTGTCAGTTTATGTGAATGGCCATGTCTTGGTAGGTTTGTTGTGCCATACTCTTTCCCTTTGCGGATGTTGGATTGAACAGTGCTCCGTGAGATGTTCAAAGCGTGGGATATTTTTTTTATAACCTAACTCTGCTTTAAACTTCTCCACAACTTTATCCCTAACCTGTCTGGTGTGTTCCTTGGCCTTCACAATGTTGTTTGTTCACTAAGGTTCTCTAACAAACCTCTGAGGCCAGGGCAAAACATGTTGGTGTTGTGGTCTGGTTGAATCGATTTAAGGTTGCTTTTTCCTGCTTTCACCTTGGAGCCACTCACCCACCCCTGCACCCCTGTATATACAGCTGCTGTGTCCTCATAGAGTTATATTGGCTGCCTTACGTAGCTTTAGGCAGATTCAGCTGCATTCACGCTGTACAGGCCACAGTGCCAATAAGAATAAGGCCTATACAAGGACTTTCACAGCAGGTTTGCCATTTATCAATTTAATGAAATCTACAGATTTAAAAATATCGAAAACAACTTTTGAAAATATTAAGTTTACAGCAAATGAAATTCCAGGAAGAACTCATTGAATCTAAGCTTCAAAGCCAAGTTCAATTTTTCATTCTGCATGCCCCATCAACCCCTATCTAAAACAAATCTGATAGTTTTGAATGGTAACCAAAATGTCTTTATTTTTAATGCATGCCCCTTACAGCTTCCTTCTTTCCATGAAAAAAAATATTCATGCTACAATTCAAATGTTAACATTTTTATAGTGTGCCCTGTTTCTGAATCTTTAATTTCAAAACACACCTCAACCTCTCTTGCTCAGCATTGCATTTCCATTTTAATATTGCTGCCTAGGCACTGAAGCTTGGCTTTGCAGTTTGGGAGTCCTCATTATGCAGAAAGTCAGCACCTCAATTGTTACAGAAGACAGAAATAGTCAAGCATGCATACCATATTTTTTTACTTTACTATAGAAGGTACAGACAGAATAGGCATTAAGGACGATCGAAATACACGGAGCAACGTTAAGAGTAAACAATGTGAAAACCAAAATAAGAAACATGAAAGTCAGCTGTGCCGTGATTATTAAAAATGAATGAAAAGGAAGCAAAGATAGCTTTTCTACAGAAAGGGAAGGTGCAGATAATGGGAAGAATAGGTTTACCACCTTTGTGATGCATACCCTGCAATCTACCTATCCGTTCAACTATTTTAAATATTTCTGTAATGGAAAACTCCAAGTAAAATATATGATTTTGACAAAATAGCTTTTTATACATGCAAGTTTAAGGATTTTTTAATGTATTATTTAGGGGAATGATCCATACTTTTGATTGCAGCAAGAAAGAAAGTTAAGCCCAGTACAAGAAGAGAAACATAGACGTAAGGCCTACGTGACTGGTTTAAAAGGGGGATTGGCGTAAAAGGAGCATTGTAAAACTAAAAGTAAATATGGAATCGAGGGGCAGCGAGGAACAGGAGGAGATTCGGAGGGTGGTTACAGGCCGGTCTTTGGAGAGTCTTCAAATGGAAGAAAGCTGGTGTAGAAAAATCTTCCCACCTTCCCTCCCCACTTAAGTTTCTTTTATAGTTATTGTGTTTATGCTGTGGACTGTTTCCGTTTAGGTATAGTCATAGCAGCTGCTGGGGTTCAAAGGTCCTTGAAGGTGGTGATTATGGTAAAATATAAATTGGAGTTTTATGACCCTAGCAGTCCTTTATTAACAAAATATATATGTAGCACCCTACTAGATAGGCTGAAAGTTAGGTTAGGTAAATGTAATTCTTGAGGCTCTCCTGTAATTAGTTGAGGTGCTTGTGATTGTGCTTTGAGTTTCATTGGCTATGGGTTTGACTGCTCCCGCATGCCTTCTGGATAGTTATAGAAAGTAGTTGGCTGGAAAAAGCAAATCAGCAGCTGAAAATTTCTGTTTCAGCCAATCCCTGGGGATGGGTCGCCAGAAGGCTGCTGGGAGTGTACATAAATAGACTGAAGACTTGAGCTGCAATGTTCTTGTCCAGGAGAAGTTCACATCCTGAAAGGCTGCTGCCCTTCCATGCAGCCCAGCTGAAGTTCTACATAATTTTTTTTGGCTCTCTCACAGAGGATCTACCTGTGGAGGCTGGATGGCAGACAGCTCCAAGGACATTTTGCGTACAGAACTGTGGATGCTGCGTCGCAGACAGCTCATCTTAAGTATGGTTCCCCTTGTTTTGTATGATCCAGTGACAGTGAACTAATGGTTGTTCATGGTAGTATCTGCGATTATTTCTGCAATTTTTTTGGATGTTGTGCAGCTGGATGCCTACTTTTCAGGTTTAAGCAGGCACTCAGTTTAGTAGAAACGCCTACAAGGACCTTGTGGCTCCATTCAAATTGTTTGGCTGTTACTTTGGTATTTATATGTAGCGCTCACCCCCAAAAGGGCCTACTGCTTTGGTCCCCAGTATACTAGCAGCCAGGTACAGTTTCAGTAACTTTTCTGGCTCATAAACAGTTTAGGGGGTGCATTTTAAAATGTATTGCTGATTAACTTGGATAGGGCATAGGAAGCTGTGGGATACTCCATGAACACTAAGCAGTAGATTGAGGATACTATTCACTATCCCACTACTTCTCAGAGCGGCTCCTCCAGCAGTAGCCCAGAAATTGGACAGCACTGGGACACTTTCAGTAAAATTCCAGGTCAGGCAAGCACTTGCATTAGTAGGTTAGAGATATCAGCAGCAACAGTCACTAGAATCCCTTTGTTCAGGTCTGTACTCACAGTGTTCATGGAGCTGTCTGCCACCCAGCATGCACAGGTCTGTACTCAAAATGTCATTGGAGCTGTCTGCCATCCAGCCTCCACAGGTAGATCCTCTGTTAAGAGAGCCCAAAAAAAAGATGCAGAACTTCAGCTGGGCTGCATGGAAGGGCAGCAGCCTTTCAAGGGTTGTGAACTTCTCCTGGACAAGAACATTGCAGCTCAAGGCTTCAGTCTATTTATGTACACTCCCAGCAGCATTCTGGGCACCCTCCCCCAGGGAATGGCTGAAACAACATACATTTTTAGCTGCTGATTTGCTTTTACCAGCCAACTACTTTCTATAACTATCCGGAAGGCAGGGGGGAGCAGTCAATGAAACTCAGAGCAGACCAGCAGAATCGCAAGCACCTCAACGAATTACAGGAGAGCCTCAAGAATTTAATTAACCTAACCTAACTTGCAGCCTATCTAGTAGGGTGCTACATATATATTTTGTTAATAAAGGACTGCTAGGGCCATAAAACTCCAATTTGTGGTCTTGTGTGAGTTTTTTTAGGTATTGATGAGTGGTGGATGGTGGTCAGACAGTACGAGAGGCAAAGTTCTCTTTAATACCCTGGTCATATCTTAGAAAACATCTTGTTTCTGTGGGGTACCCAGAATAAACCATCCATTACACTATAAGCAATTCCTTTCAGCAGTAAACCCTTCCCCATCAATATGCTCTCGGAGGTCAGTTGTAAACTGTAACTTTCGGAGCGCAGCTCCCAATGGCAAAATAGAAACAAGAAATTGACTTGTGATTTCCAAAGCAGATGTCACATGAATGAATAAATGATAGGTATACTGTTGTCAGGAACATTGTGGGTGATGCATGTCATTAAAATTAGAATCTATTGTTTTAATACAGATGTCATTAAAACAGTTACTACGACGCTATGGATGAAGTGTAGGCATGTACAGTACATATCAACAGACGCCTTCAACTTGAGGATGATCTGATCAAATGTCTTAGGCCTCATGCACACTGGACGTTTTTGGACGTTTTTACAGCAGCTGTTTTTGGCTTCAGATGTTTTTTTTTCTACAGTCAATAAACTCCTGTTATCAGCAGTTTTTGGCTGGGGCGTTTTTTGGCTTTAAAAAAAAAAAAAAAAAAAAAAAGTGGGTTCTGAGAGGAGTTTTTTAGCTGTAAAAACACTGTAACGTAAAAAACACGCTGAAAAAACGCAGCTAAACGCTCAAAAATATGTCTCACCAGCGTTTTTGGACATTTTTGATCCATTGAACAAAAAAAATAAAATAAAAAAAAAAACGCTAAATTTGTTTTCAAACTTTTAAAATTGGATACGTTGTTTCGTTACTTTATAATTTATTTTGGATTAGTTGAGATTCATTACTATTGTGCTGCAGAAATTCAGATACATCCAAATCTCCTAATAATGAAATTTGGTCTGAATTTTGATTCGTAATGAAACGAATTGCACATGTCTAGTACAAGGAATCGCTGAAATTTCCAAATTAGAATAGCCAGTGACTTGAGGCTCCTGGGGCACAAATGAAGTCTGAAGGTTTATACATTTATGCATGAAGTTAGTATAGCACTTTTTTTATGACAGATATATTTTAAATCAGACAAACCTTGCCTTGTGGACAAACATTAAGAGAGAGACAACTATTAAGCAGGGAGCAAAGCCTGCATATGTAATATACTGTATTTACCCCTATGTACTGTTTATCACAAATTCCGTAGAGAATCAAGGGTTTTTTTCTTTTTTTTTTAATAACATGCAATGACTTTTTAAAAATGATTTTAAAGTGTAAGTTCACCTTTACAGAAAAATCTGTAAGGTGAACTTACACAGGTCCCCCTCCTCCCAATTTCGAATAGTTTTCAAATTCAAATAGTGTTTTGAATTTCCAAAGAGAATAAAATTGAATGGAAAATAGAGGAATAGAATAGAAAATAATAGAATAGAAAAGAATATAACAGAAAATAAAAGAATAGAATATAATAGAGTAATACAGAACAACATAGAAAATAATAGAATAGACTATAATAGAATTGAAAAGAATAGAATTTAAAAAACAATAGAATAGAATAGAAAGAATATAACCATTTCTCAAAATTCAAATAGAATCAATTCAAATTTGAATAGAATAGTAAAGAATAGATTAGAATAGAATAGAAAATAACAGAATAGTATAAAAAAATACAATAGAATAGAAAAGAATCATCTTACGAAATTCAAATTTCGAATAGAATAAATTTGAGTTTGAACAGAAAATAATAGAATAGGATAGAATAGAAAAGAATAGAAAATAAAATAATAGAATAGAAAATAATAGATTAGAATAGGAAGATGGTTATGTTCTTTCTATGTTATTCTTTTTTTTTATTCTATTCTTTTATGTTCTATTCCATCCTATTCTTTTATTTTCTATTCTATTTTGTTCTGTTTTACTCTATTATATTATATTCTTTTATTTTCTGTTATATTCTTTTCTATTCTCATCCTTTATTTTCTATTCTATTTTATCCTCTTTAAAAATTGGAAAACTATTTGCATTTGAAAACTTTTTTCGAATATGAAAACTATTCGAATTTGAAAAATGATTCGAATTTTGAAAACGTTTCAAATTTGAAAACGATTCGAATTCGAAAACGTTTTGAATTCAAATTTTTAAAACTTTGAATTTGAAAAATATTTCAAAACTATTTGAAACTATTCGAATTCCGAAAATTCAAATTGATTTGAATACGAATAAACAAAATGAATTCAAAAAATGAATTAAAATGAATTTAATTAAACAAATTTATGTAAATAATTAATCTAAACTAAACTAAACATTTTTTTTTAGTTCTGCACATGTCTATACATATATACTGTATATCATATATAAAGAGAAGTTATAGAACAGGAATATACTCAATGTCATTCACTGCTGATCACAAATATGTATCATTTAATTTATTTCTTTTTCGCATAGTTATACTTCAAGCTTATCGTTATCACATATATATCTAAAATTCATGTAAGAGCCTAGCTCTCCTCTTTTTTGTGCAGGATCCTCTCTTACAATCTCCTTCTCACATTTTAAGTCCTTTGCCAAGAGGTAACTAGAATCAATTTCTTCATATTGATTATTTCCGTGGGTTGTGAAGGACATAACCGCAGCAATACAAACAATATGTCATCACAATTGACTAGAAACTTTTGCCCGGCATGCAGCTGTTATCCCTGCTGGAGGTTCATGCATATAATATCATTGCCCTTGTGACATCCAGAAATAAGGTACACAATCAAATGTAAATATGCGCAGCTATGGCTATACCCCTGTAGAGATGAGCTTCGAGTTTGAGTCGAACGTAAGTTGGACTCGAACATCGTGTGTTCGCCGAACAGCAAATTTTATGGGGCATTTGCAGCAAATTTGAGCGCCCCATAATGCACTGCAAGACCACAGTGCATTGCTGTATGATGATTGGCCAAGGCATACACCTGACCTTCATGCTTTGGCCAATCACAGCACGCTCAGGGGGACTAAGTCCACACCCTACACTATATAAGGCAATGTACACAGCGCCTGTATAGAGTGTTATAGTGGACGGAGATAGAGAGATTGAGCTAGATTAGGCAGGCAGGTTAGTTAGTGGCAGTGTATTTGAAATATATATACAGTCAGACTAGTGTATGTATATATATATATATATATATATATATATATATATATACTCTGCATTCAGTGTAGCCTATACTGTATATATAGCGTAAACTCTATATTCAGTCAGTACAGGCAGTATATTCATACGACTGTGTATATGTATATGTGTGTGTATATATATATATATATATATATACTCTGCATTCAGCGTAGCCTATATATACAGTGCATTCGGCGGTGTACAGTATATAATAGTGTAGTGCAGTGTTAAAGAAAAAAAATACCCATCGTGTCCGGAAGGCCTCCAAGGAGAGGCAGACGCTCACAGGCCACTAAAAGAGGGCAAGCAGCCTCTGAAATAATATTTAACAGCAGGGACCGTTCCTGCACCCAACAAGAGTAACTGTGAGGGGTTACCGTGTTCTGCAACCACCAAAACCTAAGGCCCAATTTTTCAGTAGAGTATATAGTGCAGTCCGTATAGTATATATACTGCAGTTCAGAGTATATAGTGCCCTCAGTGTAGTATATATAATTCAGTGCAGGGTATATAGTGTAGTGTACAGTATATAATATAGTGTATTGAAGTGGTTAAGGGGAGCCCTATGACAGAATTAAGAAAAAAAATGGCATGGGTTCCTCCCGTCCATTCCAGGTCCTTTGGGTCTGGTATGGATTTTGGGGGGTTGACCTCCACACCATTAAAAAAAAGAATTGCAGTGGAGTTCCCCTTAATATCCATATCAGACCCGAAGGGCCTGATATAGACTGGGGGGAGGGGACCCACGCTGTTTTTTTAATTATTACATTTTTTATGTATATTGCCCGGATCCAACAATTCATTACAGCCGTGAGCAATTTTAAATTACTTTTTTTTCTTTAGAAATGTAATTTTGCTGTGGTATTTTTCAACCAGATAGAACACCTTTGGGATGAATTAGAGCGCAGACTGTGATCCATGCCTTCTCATCCATCATCAGTGCCTGACCTCACAAATGCACTTCTGGAAGAATAGTCAAACATTGAATGAATGAATGAATGAATGAATAATTTGTATAGCGCTACAATGCAAACTGAATCGCCTCAAGACACACTCCTAAGCCTTGTAAACAGCCTTCCTAGAATAGTTAGAAGCTGTTATAGCTGCAAAGGGTGGACCAACTCAATAGTGAACCCTACGAACTAAGGCCTGATTCACACCTATTAATACTTAGCGCTTTTTGCATTTTGCAGATTTGCACTACAGAACATGTTTCATAGGAAAACATGTTAAATGGACTGTAGTGCAAATCTGCAAAATGCAAAAAGCACTAAAGACTGGGATGCCATTAAAGTTCATGTGTGTGTAAAGACAGGTATCCCAATACTTTTGACAATATAGTGTATCTGATGATATCAATAACAAATGCAAGGTCAGAGATGGATTCAAGTAAAATTGACATTAGGCAAGGTAGCAACGTTGACCCTTCCATCCCTTCAGCTAATATTGATAAGGATTGCACTGTACTGGTATGGTCCTATGAGGCACCACCTGCCTACAAGTTAGGGTTGCCACTTCATCCCTTTAAACCCGAACACATATGAATTACACAGGTTCTGAGACTAATTTAGTGCAGATAAGGCACCAAGTGAGTTTAATTACCACCTTAATCAGCCACAGAACCTGTGTAATTAATATGTGTTCGGGTTTAAAAGGATGAGGTGGTATCCTCCCTTGGAAAGTGACAGGTGTACAGATTTGACTAATTGCGCATCTACTTCTGGTTTTCTGCATGAAGGTTGTAGATTGGCCCTCTTGACATCAATGGGGCCCTAGATTCCTACCTAGATTGCCCTGTGGATGATCCATCTCTGTACATAGCTATCACTTGGAGAGTCAGGCAATCTTTCCCCCTAATGCCGCGTACACACAAACTGATTTTCTGTCGGAAAAATCTTGGGTGGTTTTTCCGACGGAATTCCGCTCAAGCTTGGCTTGCCTAAAACACGGTCACACAAAAGTTCTCTGAACTTTCGACCGTCAAGAACGCGGTGACATACTACACTACGACGAGCCAAGAAAATTAAGTTCAATGCTTCCGAGCATGCGTCAAATTTCCGAAAAATTGAGAACATGCTCTCAATCTTTTGGAAAGATTGGCTGGAATTTCGCCAGCAAAAGTCAGATGGAGCATACACACATTTTTGCATTTTCCGACCAAAAGCTCTCATCTGACTTTTGTTGGCGGAATTTCCGTGTGTACGTGGCATTACTTCCTGAATCAACCCAAGTCTGGCATCACACAACAAATGTGTGTTGATGTCACCATTCCTGTAGAAGACATTTTTTTGTACACAAGAACATTTTTGCGGTCATTAGTTATTTGTAGGATAGATACATCACAGACAGCATTTAGCTGCCTGGGATCCTTTTTTGGAGACTTCTCCTTATTTTTGTCCCAAAGACACAACAGGAGGTAGAGTGGAGTGAGATTGATTCCAACCTTCAACAGTTGTCACTAGAACAGGTGTCCCCGTTGGGTAATTTGTATTCACTTCCTACTTGGCTGACTTCTGTAAAATGTAAAATGTTCCTCCACTTGTCAAGATGTCCACCAACAAGGACTTGGGCCGCAGTAAAAACGTGTTATCAGTTGTACCTTTTTCTTGAGCTAGCCAAGTTCAAAACGGTATTAAACCCAAAACCAAAAATGCAACATATTGCAGCTTGCCAATTATTAGATGTGGTGGCTGCATTTGTTTTTTCAAGCTTATTTTCCTCTGTTTTCACCTGGTAATCTGGCAAGGAACACACCTTTTGTATTATGCCCCATACACAAACGGAAAATGTGCGATCGGAGCTTGTTGTGTGTAGGCTCCATCGGACAGTTTCCATCAGAATTTCCGTCGCACAAAATTTGAGATCTGGTTCTCAAATTTTCCGACAACAAAATCCGTGTGCGCAAATTCCGATCGTGTGTACACAATTCCGCCACACGTGCTCGGAATCAAGCAGAAGAGCAGCACTGGCCATCGAACCTGATTTTTCTCGGCTCGTCACCGCGTTCTTGCCGCGTTCTTGCCGTTCCGAATTTCTGACCAACTTTGTATGACAGTGTTTATGCAAGACAAGTTTGAGCCAACATCCGTCAGAAAAAAAAAACATGGGATTTTGTTGTCGGAATGTTCCGATCGTGTGTACAGGGCATTAGAGTGCCCCCACTCTGGATGAAGGAGCACAGGGGAGGGGGGCATAGTAGACAGTGGCATTGTCAGTCTGGGGGGAGGGTAGTTTTAAATATACTTGCAGATTTAAATGCACTAACACATTGCAGCCAACCTCCAGCTTTCAATTTATAAGCAGCTACAGCAAACAGTTTTATTCCTTTTAGGGTAAAGGTTTTACATAAATAAATAAAAGCTCATTGTAAGCACCCCCGTCAGTGGTAAATGGTTTGTCTCATCCCTGTAAACCGAAACATCTGCAGGAGAGCTTGTTCTTTTGAAAAACAACAGACTTACTAGCCAGACCACCAGATAAAAATAGAAGAAAGAAAGCAAAAAGGAAACGTATGCAGTCATCACATCTAATGCCGCGTACACACGGTCGAATTTCCGATGGAAACAGTCCGATGGGAGCTTTTCACCAGATTTTCCGACCGTGTGTATGCCCATTGGTTTTTTTCTGTCGGAATTTCTGACGGACTTTGGATTGAGAACCTGTTCTTAATTTTTCCGACGGAAAACCTTTCTATTGGATTTTCCGATCGTGTGTATGCAATTCCGACACGCAAAATTCCGACGCATGCTCGGAAACAATTCGACGCATGCTCGGAAGCATTAAACTTCCCTTTTATAATGCTGTCAAACGTGTTTTATTCTGCTGTGTTACAGACCGTCGGAATTTGGTGTGACCGTGTGTAGGCAAGACAGTTTGAGCGAAATTCTGTCGGAATTCCGACGGGAAAACCATCAGAGCTTTTTCCGATGAAAATTCCGACCGTGTGTATGGGGCATTAGAATTGGTAAGCCGCAATATAGTCAATATTTGCTTTTGGGTTTAATACTGCTTTAAATGTAAAAGTTCCATTTTGTCCTTTAAATTTGTTATAGCACTATTTCCTTGTATATTTTGCTACAAGGAATATATGTTTTGTCTCAATGAAATATTGGAGTCGTTTTTCTTCTGATATTATTTACTTTATAAAACAAAAACTTTGTCCATGCACCCGTACTAGTTTCTCGAATGCCTATAGCACTATATTGATAATTCTTGCTAGACTTCATCTTAGAATAATAAATAGTTTAAAAGTACACAATGTTTTGCAGTATTATCTAGACATATTGAACAATTATACACCGATCAGCCATAACATTATGACCAGTGACAGATAAAGGGAATATCTTGTTATTGGCATCTGAAAATTGGGGGTTTATATGAGGCAGCAAGTAAACATGTTGTCCATGAAGTTGATATGGTAAAAGCAGAAAAAAAATGGGCATCACAGTTTGTTCTGTATGGGGCTGTGAAGCCCATGGTGACCATACCTCCCAACTGTCCCTGATTTGGAGGGACTGTCCCTGATTTGGAGCAATGTCCCTCTGTCCCTCATTTCTCCTCATTTGTCCCTCATTTTGGTCTGATCTATACATTTGTATATAAAATGCCCTTTTTATCTTTCAAAAAGTGTTTCCCAGTGCTAAACCTTTCATCCAATTTCTAAGGTGCTGCATTCGTACAATTTAAAAGCCAATATAACAGAACAGTAGTGGTAAAAAAAAGCACTTTTGGATTTAATTAACTTTTTTTTGTTAATTCTCCTTTAAGGGGGTGTGGCAGGGGGCGTGTCCTATGCCTACATACATTTGCTAGTAGGTGTCCCTCATTCCCATCTCAAAATGTTGGGAGGTGTGATGGTGACCCATGTCCACAGCCAAAAGCTTCAACAATGGTCACATGAACATCAGAACTGGACTGCGGAGCAATGGAGGAAGGTGGCCTGGTCTGATGAATCGCATTTTCTTTTACATCATGTGGATGGCCGGGTGTGTCACTTACCTGGGGAGGAGATGGCACCATTATGCGGTATAAGAAGGCAAGTTGGCAGAGGCAGTGTGAGGCTTTGGGCAATGTTCTGCTGGGAAACCTTGGGTCCTGCATATCATGTGGATGTTACTTTGGTGTCCATGCCTCAATAGGTCAGGGCTGTTTTAGCAAAAGGGGCCATACTCAATATTAGGTGGGTGGTCATAATGTTATGACTGATCTGTGTATATTTTCTTTCTTATTTAGTGTATTATGTATGTATGTGTTTGATCCCCTTGTCTGTGTGGTCATGCATTGGGCCAGTGAAGGTCTCAAGTTGTCAAATGGCCAGCTGTCCAACCCTAGTCCTGTGTTGTATGTGAGGACACTGAGGGACAGTCCATTTCTGGAGCAGAGGAGGAGCAGTTAATCCTTGCAGTGAGAACTTTTTTGTTTTCAAGAGTTATGTTGCGTACACACGGTCGGATTTTCCGACGGGAAATGTTGGATGTGAGCTTGTTGGCTTAAAGTCCGACTGTGTGTATGCTCCATCAAACATTTGTTGTCGAACTTTCCGCCAACAAATGTTGGCTAGCAGGTTTTCAAATTTTACGCCAACAAAACTTTGTTGTTGGACTTTCCGATCGTGTGTACACAAGTCCGTTGCACAAATGCTCGGAATCAAGTACGAGCCGGAGCGCTCGGTCTTGTAAAACTAGCGTTCGTAATATAGATATCACGTACATCTTGTACGTCACTGTGTTCGTAATTGTTGGCCAACATTTGTGTGACCGTGTGTATGCAAGACAAGTTGGAGCCAACACCCTTCGAACAAAAATCCACGGTTTTGTTGTCGGAAAGTCCGAACGTGTGTACGGGGCAAAACACTTTAGGGGAGCCCAGTGGGTGTAAAAAATGATCCAGGGTTGGTGGTCAGTGGGAGTAAAAAAAAACTCTGGCTCAGTGAGAGTAAGAAATTAGTAAAGTTGGGCGAACAGTTTGAGCCTGAACATCGCCTATTCGGCGAACACGCAGACATTTTTTTTAATAAAGGAATTGTCAAAAACTGCCTCCTGTCTTTATTTATTTTGACACTTTTTTGGTGAATGAGTAGGGGTGCAATGTAACCCATACTCATTCACATAGGGAGGAAGCTGGTATCTGGAGGCCCCCTTCTTAACCACCATCCCGGAAGGATTTGCCCGCTTTAACTGACAATTGCGCAGTTGTGCGACATTGTACCCAAACAAAATTGATGTCTTTTTTTCCCCCACAAATAGAGCTTTCTTTTGGTGGTATTTGATCACCTCTGTGGTTTTGATATTTTACACTATAAACAAAAAAAGAGGGACAATTTTTAAAAAAAATCTATATTTTCTACATTTTGCTCTACTAAATATCAACATTTAAAAAAAAAAAAAAAATCTAATTTCTTCATCAATTTAGGCCAATACGTATTCTTCTACATATTTTTGGTAAAAAAATCGAAATAAGCGTTTATTGATTGGTTTGCGATTTTTATCGGGACTGAGACATTGTGGCAGACAGATCGGACACTTTTGACACTTTTTTGGGACCATTGACATTTATACAGCAATCAGAGCTAAAAATAGCCACTGATTACTGTATAAATGTCATTGGCAGGGAAGGGGTTAACACTAGGGGGCGATCAAGGAGTTTACTGTGTTGCCTATGTGTGTTTCTAACTGTGGGGGATGGGAGTGACTGTGACCGTCACTGCGTTCTTGACGGTCGAAATTTTCAGAGAACTTTTTTGTGACTTTAAGCATCACTGCTCCTGGAAAAAAGATCTTTAAAAAAAAAAAATTTTTGTGACTGTGTGTATGCAAGACAAGCTTGAGAGGAAATTCCGTCGGAAAAAAAATAAACTGAGGGAAAAATTTTTTTTTAGATAAAATTTTTTTTTAGATATTTTTGGGGGATATTTCATTATAGCAAAAAGTAAAAAAAAGTAAAAAATTGGAGCAAAATGCTGTTTTTTTTTTTCAAAATTGTATGCAAAAAAAAAAAATAAAAAAAAATCTTTTTTTGCTCTTTTTTTTTTTATAGCGCAAAAAATAAAAACCGCAGAGGTGATCAAATACCACCAAAAGAAAGCTCTATTTGTGATAAAAAAAGGACAATTGTCAGTTAACCTCCCTGGCGGTATGATTCTGTCCGGAATTTAGTGCTGAAAGCAGTACAATTATTTTGCGTGAAAATTTGGCGTTTTTATATTGTAGGCATGCGATTCTTATGAATAACTCACTTAAATCTGTACAAACCAGAGTCTAGTAGACATCCCGTGTATGATAAAGTTTGAAACACAAAATCATAAATTATAATATAATAAAAATATATATAAAAATGATTCAATAATGTAATCAAATCAAAAACACTGAAATTTGCTCAGTTGCAGAATAGTCGCTGTCATTAAATTTATTGTTTGATGATAAATTGTGATTCTAATTTTTTATCGGTGTTTTCTAGCTTGTCTAAAACCACTTTTGACATAAAGGGACACTTTTTGGTTGCTATGGACAATCTCCAGTTTCCAGGCAGAAAAAAAATCTTTTTATTATATAAAATGACATGCAGGGCACTGGGCAGACCACTAGGGACAAAGGGGATGTGTATTTTTTGTATACAGTACTGTAATCTGTAAGATTACAGTACTGTATGTGTGTTGTGTTTTTAAACTTTTTTGAATTTGGCGCCGATCTCCGCTCCCGTTCGTCGGAACGTCGCAGGGAACGGAGATCAGCGGCACTCGGCACTGTGTGAATCGAGCGAGCGGACGGCTCGCTCACACAGCGGGGAGACATCGCAGGATCCAGGGGAAAAGGTAAGTAACTTCCCCCCTGTATCCTGCAACGCAAGCCCAAGTCTGGCTCAGGGTTACCGCTCCTGGCAGAAAAAACTGAACCCGAGCCAGACTCGGGATTACCGCCAAGGAGGTTAAAGCGACGCAGTGCCGAATCGCAAAAAGTGCTCTGGTCTTAAGCCAGCAAAATGGTCCGGTCTGAAAGTGGTTAAGGACCGAGCCTCTTTTTTACACCTGTTGTTTACAAGTTAAAATATTTTTTTTTGCTAGAAAATTACTTAGAACCGCTTAAACATTATATATATTTTTTCTAACACCCTAGAAAATAAAATGTTGGTCATTGCAATACTTTCTGTCACACCATATTTGCGCAGCGGTCTTACAGGCGCACTTTTTTGGGAAAAAACACACTTTTTTGAATTACAAAATAAGACAACAGTAAAGTTAGCCCAATTTTTTTTTTGATTGTGAAAGATAATGTTACGCGAGTAAATTGATACCCAACATGTCGCCTGCTCGTGGAATGGCAAAACTAATTTTTACCCTTAAAAATCTCCATAGGAGATGAATAAAAATTTCTACCGGTTACCAGTTTTGAGTTACAGAGGGCTAGAATTATTGCTCTCACTCTAACGATCGTGGCGATACCTCACATGTGTGGTTTGAACACCGTTTTCATATGCGGACGCTACTCACGTATGTGTTCACTTCTGCGCGCAAGCTCGTCGGGATGGGGCGCTTTAAAATGTTTTTTTTTTAATTATTTATTTTACTTTAAAAAAATTATTTTGACACCGTCTTTTAAAAAAAAAAAATGTTGGGTCACTTTTATTCCTATTACAAGGAATGTAAACATCGCTTGTAATAGAAAAAAAGCATGACAGGTCCTCTTAAATATTAGATCTGAGGTCAAAAAGACCTCAGATCTCATATTTACATTAAAATGCAATAAAAAAGAAAAAAGTCACTTGATAAAAAAATCGGGGGCCATCTTCCCCTCAGTTGGCAGCCAGGCATCCACGGGAGAGCGATCGGAGCGCAACGGGAGGGGACACCTCTCCCGCCGCCGATAAAAGTGATCCTCTTTTTCATATTTTTGGGGGGTGGGGGGTCTGTCAGGAAGGTTGTACGGGGCCCCTAATTTCTAACAGCAGCCCTGTTGCAGTCCTTAGATGTGACGGCTGCATTAGCTTTCTTTTTTTCTTCAAGGCTTTTGTTTATTTTTTTTTCACCTCGTGATCTTGCCAATAACACACTTCCTTTCCTAGCATGACAACACCCACTTACTGTACAGTACTTATAAAGTAGCAGTGTTGTCACCCTAAGACAGGCTATGTTAAGGCTATAGAAAATCTGCTCCTCTCCAAAATAATGGTGGGGAGGAGTTACATAGTTTATGGAGAGAACTGGAAAAAATGCTAACTGATGACACTCAATGACACTCAATGAAAGCACAGGCAGTTATCAGCTCACAGGGTTTCTGGCAGGATCAGAATGTGTTAGACCCAACCAGGACAGGGGCTTTTGGAGGGGGCTGCAGGGTAGCCTCTTGCCTACTCACTATGGGCTCTGGCTTTTGAGAGGTCTCTACTCTTTGGGAGGTGTGTGCCTGGGGGACCTTTGGAGTGGTTTTGCTTCAGATTCGGGTCCATGTCTCCCCGAAAATACACAGACTGTGAGAACCTAGGACCTGGATACAGATTTGGGCCTCTGTGCCCAAACCAGCATTGACTGCTTCAAATCCCCTTCCCTTAGACTCATAGACTCTATGCAGAAGATTATAATCAGCTTAAAACAACCTGATGCGGAGGTCTTCTGCTGCTATGTGTAATCTGTTTATTAAGGTGTCTTTATCTCATTGTATAGTACCCCATTGTGTACCTGCTGGGTGTCAATCCCCATTGTTAATTGAGTCGCCTATTGTTTCTGTCTGTCTGCTAGTATTGTGTCCACTTCACCTCATTACCAAACTATTGTGGGATCCCTGATTAATCAAAAAATTGTCTGAGTGCTTGGCTGTTGATTAGTTCACTGTTTATGTTAGTTGTTCAATAGATGTACTGGTAGATGTTCTGATATTACTGTTTACAGTTTGCAATGTTTAGGATAATGTGATCAAATCTTACCTGATTTTGTGTGTGAATTTACAATACAGTCAGTTCCAGTTTGCACCTAAGCTAGAGTTGTCTAGTTCTACCTGGTTCCTGGTTCCAGAGTGGAGGAAGCTCTATCTTGGCGGCGGCACCCAGGCTGGGTGCCAGGCGGTCCATCATGCAGAGCAATTTTTTTTTGTACTTATCAAACAGATAAAACAAAAGGTTTTCAATTATATACAGTATTTAACAGACCAAAATGGAGCAAATAAGAGAAGTTGATTATTAGGGTTTACATAAAAAAACTGTGGTGAAATTCCAATGCCCAAGAAGATTGTTCATTTTATGAAGTATTGGTGGCAAATTGAAGAGGGGAAAGTTATTTGCACAGTTTATGGAATGAGAATAGTGGGTTGGATATACTCTGTTTTCCCTGTCTGATTCTACCCCCAGAGTAAAGCTGATCATGCAAGATGATTCCCCTGATACTTGTCATTTTTCATCAGGAGCACCACTGCATAAAACATAACAGTCAGACCGAAAAGTTAGTCCAGAACATAATTCTTTCAAAGTAAAGACAGTGATCAATGAATGTGATTTAGAATAAATCAATCATTGACTGTCTGCAGCTTCTTTCTATGTGGAAAGTGAAAATAAATGTGTTGTTGGATGTAACGATCTTATGTTTAAATGAAGTCTTCTTTCTAGAGAGGTTATTAAATAGTCATTGGAAAGGGGCCCTAATATGGATTATTGGTTTTATACCTTATTATATGGGATTGATCTGCTTTGTAAATATTGCAAAACGTAAGTTCGACTCGAACATCGGGTGTTCGCCGAACAGCGAACATTATGCGGTGTTCGCGGCAAATTAGAAAGTCGCGGAGCACCGTTAAAGTCTATAAGATATTAACATGAAAAACCAAAAGTGCTAATTTTAAAGGCTTATATGCAAGTTATTGTCATAGAAAGTGTTTGGGGGCCTGGGTCCTGCCCCAGGGGACATGTATCAATGCAAAAAAAAGTTTTAAAGTGAAACAATAAAAATTAAATATTCCTTTAAATATCATACCTGGGGAGTGTCTGTAAAGTAGTGCATTTTTCCCGTGTTTAGTACAGTACCACAGCAAAATGACATTTCTAAAGGAAAAAAGTAATTAAAAACTGATCTGAACTGATCTGATCTGAACTGTAATGAATTGTTGGGTCTCGGCAATATAGATAAAACTCATTGAAAAAAAAAATATATTAAAAAAAAAATGCATGGGGGTCCCCCCAAAATCAACACCAGGCCCTTCAGATCTGGTATGGATTTTAAGGGGAACCCTGCGCCAAAATAAAAAAAAAATGGCGTAGGGGTCCCCCCAAAATCCATACCAGACCCTTATCCGAGCACGCAACCTGGCAGGCCACAGGAAAAGAGGGGGGGACAAGAGAGCACCCCCTCTCCTGAACCATACCAGGCCACATGTCCTCAACATGGGGAGGATGCTTTGGGGTCACCCCCAAAGCCCCTTGTCCCCATGTTGATGGGGATAAGGGCTTCATCCCCACAACCCTTGCCCGGTGGTTGTGGGGGTCTGCGGGCAGGGGGCTTATCCGAATCTGGAAGCCCCCTTACTTACACTCTGCAGAGCTCAGTGAAAGTTCAAGGGAAGGGACACACCCCCTTAACACAGCATGCAGGAACAGAGCTGATACTGTCAAAAATAAGCTGTGTGCTGGAGGTCCCTCCCCTGTCACATTTTACCTCTTTGTGTCAGGAAAACCTGTCAGAAGTGATTCCTACCAATAACAGAGGAATGAGACAGTAGACAGAAATGCCACTCAGTGCTCTGGATTGAGACAAGTACACAATTTAGAGGGATATGCTTTCTTCATATTTCATGTGTGAGGTTTACAACCACTTTAAGTGTATTTTAATAAATGATATGTACCCTACCCAACAATACATTTAAAAAAAATATTTGAATTCCTCCCATTGTTTATTTAGTGTATATAGTCATGGTACACTTCAGTGACTCCTAATGGCCTTTTAATTTACAGCAGGTTTTACTCATTCATCACTCATATGCGGCTGCTAAAGGCTGCAAATTTTACTGATGCATAGTGAATTGCAAGTTCTGAAATAACCCTAAGTGCAACAGTCAGGAAAAACATGAAAACCCGACTCACACTGATACATCAGCTCTTGTAAAGTGTGTGCAGTTGGTTAACACCTGCTTAAGCTAACTGAGAATAGCTGAGAGAATCAACTTCTAAAGTGCACTTATAGCATTTTAATGTTTTTCATATATATATATATATATATATATATATATATATATATGAAACCGTTACCATTACACCAATGCAGCCTCGCCCTTGTCACACCAATGCAGCCTCGCCCTGGTCACACCAATGCAGCCTCCCCCTGTTACACCAATGCTGCCTCACCTCTGTTACACCAATGCAGCCTCACCCCTGTCACACCAATGCAGCCTCGCCCTTGTCACACCAATGCAGCCTCACCCTGTTACCCCAATGCTGCCTCACCCCTGTTACACCAATGCAGCCTCACCCCTGTTACACCAATGCAGCCTCACCCCTGTTACACCAATGCAGCCTCACCCCTGTCACACCAATGCAGCCTCACCCCTGTCACACCAATGCAGCCTCACCCTTGTCACACCAATGCAGCCTCACCCCTGTTACACCAATGCTGCCTCACCCCTGTTACACCAATGCAGCCTCACCCCTGTCACATCAATGCAGCCTCGCCCTTGTCACACCAATGCAGCCTCACCCCTGTTACACCAATGCAGCCTCACCCCTGTTACACCAATGCTGCCTCACCCCTGTCACACCAATGCTGCCTACCTGTGTCCATCATGAAGGGGAGCAGAGAAGAAGAGAATTGCTGGCCGGATGATATGAGCGCCGAGGGACATTACTGCAACAGCTTTGATTTAAATTGCTGCGTGTTCCCGCCGCTCGGCGTCCCGTGCAGCCCCGCCCCCTGGCCAGAGAACTTTTATACACATCACTCGTCCCGGGTTGGATGGGTGATCTGTCTATCAAATTCCCCCGGGACCAGGGGGCGGGGCTCTGTGTGAAAGAGAGTGCGGGGAACACACAGCAATTGAAATCACAGCCGCTAGTGATGTTCCCTGCACTCATATCATCTGGCCGGCTCTGTCCTCTCTCTCTTCCCCTCCGTGAGCCCTGGGAAAAGGATTTGCCGGCCGGCAGTGCTCGCCCCCCACCTCGCTCCCAGACAGCCCTTCCTTGCCAGCCCTCAAAATTTACTCGCAAAATGCGAGCAGGCGAGTGTAAATTTTGAGGGCTGCTCACAACTACCGGATAAGCCTCCTCTCACTAGGCCCAGCAGCCGATAGAGTGTTCAAATAGAACAAAGTCTCTGCCACAGACTTGGTTGTAACTGAAGGATAAAGTCCCTGCCACAGACTTGGTTGTAACTGAAGGATAAATGAACTCAAGGAACCCTCATACAGTACCAGTATCTTGCAGCTGGTCCGGCGATACCGTACGAGTGTGGATTCACCTGGTGTCTTTCAACTTGGCTTCCAGGCTCTTACCGAGGAACCAGCCTTCTGCATGGCCCTCTTCTGAAGAGTCCTCCCCTGGTTGCTTTCTCAGTTGCTGGGCCTCTCCACAGACGAGACGGCACCGGACCACCTTAGAATCCTCCTTCCAGTTACTGTGCCTCGGGCTAGCCAGCCCTGAGACTCGGAATTGGATGGATCCGCACCCCAGGCCATGAGGGCCCTGACCAGGACCAAACAGACAGAAAGAGCTTCTCGACCGGAACCCCGTAGCACGTGATCTCAGTACCTTAAGTACCCTTTCCCAGAATGCACAGCAAGACGACACACTCACTGATTGGTTCCGAGAAAGATTGGCACCCAAGGCGTCCAGCCAAACTGCGTTCTAGTACCTGCCAGAGGTGACAACGACACCCTATGGTCAAGCAGAACACAGTGCAATCCAGCCAGACTAGTACTGAAACCACAATTTAATACAATTAACCCTAAAACCCAACTGTGGTTTTAGGAACATTACATTTACAAAACACATAGCGCGTGCTTATCAGGAGCCCGGCACTACATATATATAATGTAATGCTAAATGTAAATAATGTGTATGTGAGTGTGTGAATTACTTACATAAGCATGGTCTGCTTCCATCTGATCCTGTTAATTCCCTGATTGAAAACAAATGACTCTTTGCAGTCTCTAAAAGCTGAACTTCACTCTCTCAATCCGCATTTAGGCCCCTTTCACACGGGCGAACCATCCAGTTTTTTAGGCGGACCTGAATGGATGCTCCATACAGGCCTATGGCGCGCTGACATGTCCGCTCACATCCGACACTCTCGGCTTAGAAAACTGCAGTCAGCAACCCTGCTGGGAAGCCATAGTTCAGTCTGAATCATGTGTACGGGTTTAAGGCAGTCTGAAACCCGGACGCATGATTCCAAACCCGAACTGTCTGGGTGAATCCCGAACAGGTGACAACCCTATGCCATACATCCCAGGAGTCTTCATGGATATTTTTGTAAGCAGTAAAGGCTACCCTATATGTATAGGTTTGTCAACCATTCACACACTCACATACAAATTATTTACATTTAGCATTACATTTTTTGTAAAATGAGTGCAAAATGCACAGTCTATTTGCTTTTACTGAATCAACCCCAGTGGGTCAGGAGCCAGGGTACCTACCTGTGGGTGTAAGTAAAGGTCGTCATCCAGTCATGTGTTTGCTGCTGTCTGGTGATTCCCCACCCACCCTACTTCTAGTGACTGTCACAGATTTATTGGCGGGCCATTGTCTCAGAGGAGCTTACTATTTATCTTACATTTTAATGTATAGAGTATGTAAACCTCAACCGAAAGAACAAGCCATTCAATGCAAAATAGAAATGAAAGGCAAAACATTTGTTTAAAGATAGAAAAAAACATTAAAAATACCTTTTTCCCCCTTTTCTTTATAAGTGATCACATACCCTCTGTTCTCAGTTGCATAAGGATCTCAGAGAGCTGGGAGAGGAGAAACAGCAGAACACTGATTTTCCCAGTGAATGTCTGTGCAGGGGTGGGGTCAGTAGTGTATTTAGGTTTTGTGCTGCCCTATGCCTGACTAAACTCTTGCACCCCCTAATTTAAATATGACACACCCCTTCCTGTCAAGGCCACACCGCTTGCTGTTTAAGACCCGCCCTGAAATTTTAGAGTGGGGACACTAGTTCTGAGGGCCTGGGGGGGGGGGGATTGATTCCCTTAATTTGCATAGATCTCCTCTCACTTCCTATCTGGCTATGGGGCAGGAAGTGAAGAGAAATCTCTGCAATGGGACAGGGATGGTAAAAAATAATATTCTATTCAAAATGAAATTTAGTGTTGTCTATAGATCTATTTTTTTTTTTAATCAAAACCAAGTTTATTGAGCATATAACATACAAGAATGAGTATACACAGCTTAGGTGCAACAGGCACCATATAAACGGGGTGCAAAGAAGAAAATTTGACATGTCTAGGTGATTAGGAGCCGATTTACAGTAAAAGTGTTATGCATACATACAGGTAAATGCAGTGCCGTGGGCTTCATGGTTCCTTAGTGGAGAACTGTCCTATCGCACGGTACTGGGTGCCGCTCCAGGAGGGGTGCGCAGGGTAGGCCGTACAGACTCAGTACATATAGGCGCCCATCATATTATGACGCCTGGGGGGGGCGTATTTGCTCAGGGGGCGGGAGGCCTCCCTTAGGTTGGGCAGGTAACTGGGTCTTCGAGCCACCTGTCCCAGACTTTGTTGTATTTAGTTGGGCATCCACGGTGGAGGTAAAGTACCTTCTTATAGGGCAGGGTGGCGTTAATAGCAGCGATCCAAGCCTGGAGAGTGGGGGGGTTAGATTTGAGCCAAGTACGGGCAATTTGCATTCTGGCTAGAAAAAGGGACTCCTGCAAGAAAACTGTGAGGTATTTTTCTTCCTCAGGGAGTGGAAGGATCCCTAGCAAGCATTGGCGAGGGCATAGGGATAGGGGGGAGCCCATTCGGTCATGCAGGAATTTAATGATCTGTGACCAGTATTCTTGGACGTGCGGGCATGTCCAAATAAGATGGTAGAATGTACCCCCTGGGTCCCCGCATTTGGGGCAGGAGGGGTCGTGGTCAGGCCTAAATTTGGATAGGCGTATCGGTGTGAGGTATGACCTGTGGAGGATGTAGAGGTGAGTGAGCCTATCTGATAGTTTAGGGGACACTAATTTGGAGACAGCGAGTGCATCCTCCCATTCCTCATGCTCCACCGCGCCCAGATCCGACTCCCACCTGGGTCTCAGGTCGTGTGCCAACTGGGTGGCCTCTGGTAGTAGTAGTTGGTTGTAGAAAAAGGAAATTAGTTTTTTGGGGTCCTGACCCCGGATGACATCCACGGCGGTCAATGACTCCAGCCTGGGGACAGAGCCGGAGAATTGGGAGCTAAGAGCATGTCGGAGCTGGAGGTGGCGGAAGAGCATGTGGTTAGGGAGGTCGAAGTCATCTTTGAGGGCCTGGAATTGTCTGACCCTGCCTCCTCTCAGAACCTGTGAAAGGAACACTATGCCCTTGGAGATCCAGAGGGCCTGGTCTGGCACCTTGAGGAGCTCAGGCAGTTGGGAATTGTTCCAGAGGGGGGTGTGGGCATGGATGAGCGGGACCTTGGTCTTGTTGATTGTTAGCTGCCAGATTTTACAATGGTGGGCTAGCATGGTTTTGCAGGGGGTGGGGGGGCCATGGGTGCCGCAAAGGAGGACTTGCAGCGGGTGAGAGATCAGGCCCGTGCGGGGCGAGCAAACTAGCGTCAGGTACCTGTCTTTGTCAGTCTTGTCAAAATAATAAAAATGGGAGAGTTGAGACGCTATGTAGTATAGGAGGAGGTCAGGAAGAGCGGTACCCCCCAGGTGCACAGGGCACTTCAGGGTTTTCCAGGAGAGCTTGTGGCGAGATGGGCCCCAGACAAAGGTGTTGAGGATGGCTTCCATGGATTTGAAGATCCTTAAGGGGATACTTAGGGGGGCATGCCAAAACACATAGAGCAGCTTGGGGAGGAGAATCATCTTTATTAGGTTTATGCGCCCCATAACTCCAAGGGGGAGCCGGGACCAGGTCTGAGTCTTGGACTTGAGAAGGGCGAACAGTGGTTCAACATTTAATTTTATATATTCTTCGGGGGCTCTGGTGCATTGCACACCAAGGTATTTTATCTGGCTTGCCCTGACAAGCGGGAGTTCCGCCTGGGGGGCCGATGGTGCCCCAAGGTCCAGTGGGAGGATTTGGGATTTGGCCCAGTTAATTTGTAGCCCTGAATACTCGCCGAAGTGTTTAATAAGTTGGAGCGCGGCCTCCAGTGAAGGACCAGAGTCCTCCAAGTAGAGGAGCATGTCGTCGGCATAGAGACTTATCACCTCAGTAAGCTGTCCCGTTCGGAGGCCTTTAATGTGGGGGTGTGTTCGGATTGCTATAGCCAGGGGTTCGACCGCAAGGGCATAAAGAAGTGGCGATATTGGGCAGCCCTGGCGGGTGCCCCTGGAGAGTTTAAAGGAGTCAGAGGTTCTGCCGTTGACCTGGATCCGGGCAGTGGGAGCCTGGTAAAGGAGTTGTATCCATTTAATGAATTTGGGGCCGAAGCCGAATCTGCGGAGGCACTCCCAGAGGTAGTGCCACTCCACGGAATCAAATGCCTTTGCGGCATCCAGACTCACCACCACCCGAGACCCAGTGTTGTCATGTGTGGCCTGTAAGTTCATGTGGAGCCTGCGGAGGTTGAATGCCGTGTTTTTGTTGGGCATGAAGCCCGTTTGGTCTGGGTGGATTAAACTAAGAATGACCTTGTTAAGGCGGAGGGCAAGAATTTTAGCCAGGATTTTCACGTCGAGCTGTAGGAGGGAGATGGGGCGGTATGACTCGGGGAGGAGGGGGTCCTTGCCTGGTTTGGGGATGAGGACAATGAGGGCCTCCCCCATGGACTGGGGAAGGGCCTCAGAGTCGAAGATGTGGGCATAGAGTTTCTGTAGCTTGGGGATAAGGGTGTCTTGGAAGTGTGCATAAAATTCTAGGGGGAGACCATCAGATCCTGGGGACTTGGAGGTTGGGAGAAGGGACATCGCCTCAGCGATGCATTCGGCAGTGATAGGTGCCTCGAGTTGGGTCGTCTGGAGAGAGGAGAGGGAGGGGAAGTCAACAGTCTGGAGGAACCGGGTCAGGTCTGTCGGGGTATGGTGAGCCGTGGAAGTGTAGAGGGCAGAGTAGAATTGCTTGAATTCCCCAGCCACTTGATCAGGGTCAGAGATCATCTCCCCCGATGAGGCCCGAAGTTGGACCACCACGGGGGGTGTGAGGTCAAGGTGAGCCATGTAGGCGAGAAGCTTGCCCGCACGTTCCCCATGCTCAAAGATGCGTTGTTTGCTGAAGAATATGCGTTGCTTTGCCTTTTCAAAATGTAGCTGATCAGTCAGTCTAGATTGCTGTCGGAGGAGGGAGGCATTGCTTACGGAGGGGTCGGCAAGGAACGTCTGTTCCAGGGAGCCGAGCCTCTCCTCCGATTGTTGCAGTATGATCTTTGATGTGGCTTTATGTCTATTAATGCGGGTGGAGAGAATTAACCGGGCGTGGGCTTTAAAGGTCTCCCACACCGCACCCATTGGCGCAGTGTCGAGGTTGGCATCAAAGAAATGTGACCACTCACGGTCGACCGCCTCCAGGTCCGGTAAGACTGAGAGCCAGAACGGGTTCAGCCGCCATGTGCGGGGAGATGGGGGAGCCGGTAGTCGCAAAGTTGCCCAGTAAGGCGAGTGGTCCGAGAGCACCCTGCTTCCGAACCCCACCTCAGCGACAACCGGCAGCAGAGCGGGGGACACTAGTATTAAGTCAATACGTGACATGGCCATGTGTGAGGGGGTGAAACAAGAGAAGGCTATTTTGTCCGGGTATTTATATCTCCAGGTGTCTGTCATGGCAAATTCTGCGAGCAGCCTGCCAAATCTAGTGGTGAGAGGCGGGGAGGGCACTTGGGCGGATGTACTGAGTCTGTCTAGGCTGGGATTGATAGTCATATTGAAGTCCCCAAGCCACATTGCGGGCACCGTAGGGTGTTGGGCCATGAAGGTCAGGCCCTCCTGAAGGGCGCCGAACTGAAATGGGGGCGGTATATAGAATGCCAATAGGAGTAACTCGAGCCCACTCACAGTGGCATGGATGAAAAGGAATCTACCCTGCGGGTCCGACCGCAGGTCATGCAGCTGAAATTGGACTGTTTTGGCTATTAAAATGGCGACCCCCCTGGAGCTGGACGTGTGGGGGGCATGGTATAACCACCCCACCCACGGCCTCTTGAGTGACATTTGGGCCTGGCCCACTATATGTGTTTCCACGAGGACAGTGATGTCTGCTCGTGCGGCCTTGAGGTAGGAGAGGACTGCTACTCTTTTGGGCTTAGCGCCAAGGCCCCGCACGTTCCAGGTGACTAGTTTAAGTAATGCCATGCAAGGGTAAGAGGGACGCTGTTTGGAACCGGAGCTGCAGAGAGAAACCCACGGCACATATTATCAAAAGGAGATATACACTGCACAACATAAGGCATATAGGCATACATTGTAGAAGGCACTTCAGGTAGTGCATGGAGCAGAGCAAAAATATATTGCATGTCAATTGAAATGAAAATAAACCTATAATTGTAAAAAGGGGGGGGGAGAAAATAGAAAAACAGAGGGAGTTGAGTTAGCAGCCTTATTAACGCTAACAAGAAAATAAAAAACTTTTCGCCATCTCTGGACCAGCGTGGCGAACCGGAGAAACAGCCACCCACCACAGCCATGGGGGTAGCAGCTGGCCAGGGAAACTGAGTTGCGTTTACCGGTGTGGACCGCCGGGTGGAAAACTCGCCCGGGTCCCCAAGAGTCAATCGGGAAAAGGGGGGCGAACAAACGTTCTAACTGCAGAGCACACAATGGGGCAGAGGTGCTAGAGTGTCTACCATGCAGGTGGAAGCAGGTAGAGCGTCCGAGTGGGATAGGGTAAATGGGGGTCATTGGGCAGGGGGGTGGTCCAGCATGTGCCACTAAGACACTGTGCTGGAGACAGGCAGTCCAGGGAGGATGGGGTCTCCGGGGGGCACACAGTACTGTTACAGGGAGGAAGATGGTGGGGGATAAGGAGGGGGAGAGGGCACAGGTAACTCACAGTTCTGTTGCTGGTGGATTGTCCTCAGTGTGCTTGCTCAGTGCGCTTGACCCGGAACCGATGGTTGCAATGCTTGTTCTCCGGATCATGGTAACGGAGCTTAAGCGAAGTTCACGGTGTGATGGCCAGGTCAGGCGGAGAATTCCGGGAGGCTTGGTGAGGATGTCAGTCGGGTCATGTGGAGGGTTGGTTCACTTGTGCAGGCATCGGTCGCGGGGGGTTGAGGTGATTGGTCGGGACATCAGTGTGCCGGGCCGGCTGGCTCCCGGTTCTCCAGCCACGAGAACACTGCTGCAGGGTCTTCAAAGAACTGGGCCTTCCCATCGCATACTACCCTGAGCCTCGCCGGAAAAAGCATGGCGTAGGGGAGGTGTTTGGCGCGGAGCTGGCGCTTGGCTTCTGTAAATTGTGCGCGTTTTTTCTGTACCTCCGCGGAGAAGTCTGGAAACACTGCGACGGTCACATTCCCGACCGGAATGTTACCCCTCTCACGGGTAAGGCGCAGGACGGTGTCTCGATCGCGGTAATTTAGGAGCTTTGCAATGAAGGTTCTAGGGGGCGCGCCGGCAGGTGGTGGGCGAGCAGCGAGGCGGTGGGCCCGCTCAATAACGAACGTTGATGAGAAGGCCTCTCTGCCATATGTTTTGATCAGCAAATTCTCCAGATATGTAGGGGGGTCGGAGCCTTCCACGCGCTCCGGCAGGCCAACAAAGCGGAGGTTGCACCTCCTGAGTCTATTCTCCATGTCGTCCTGCTTGTGCAGGACGACGCTGAGCTGGTGCTGGAGCTGCTCTGTGGTGACCTGCAGGGGAGCAATGTCCGCCTCCACGTGACTCACCCTCCGTTCTGTCTCGGCGGTCCGGTCCCTCAGCTTCTGGATGTCCTGCCGGATAAGAGAGACATCGATCTTCACCTCCTCTATCTTAGAGGTGAGTGTCGCTTGGCAGAGGGAGACTGCTTCCAGGATCTTTGCTGTGCCGCCGGCTGCTGGTTCCGGCGCCTGGGCCTGGTCGGCGCCATCTTCGTCTCCGCTCCCGCGGCCCTCGTGGCGGTATTTCGCCAACTTGTGTGCGGCCTCGGAGACCCGTTTCGGCGGGGACATGGTTGCGGAGGTGCAGGTGGAGGTCCCTGGTGCTCGGGTGTCTTTTTGAGGGGGGATAACCCCGAAGGATGAGTAGATAGGATGTAGGCTCGGACGGAGCTCTCACTCTGCACACCCTACTCCATGCAGCTCCAGGCCACGCCCCCCCTATAGATCTATTTTAACCACTTCAATACAGGGCTATTAAACACCCTTCCTTACCAGAGCACTTTTTGCGATTCGGCACTGCGTCGCTTTAACTAACAATTGCGCGGTCGTGCGACGTTACACCCAAACAAAATTGACGTCCTTTTTTTCCCACAAATAGAGCTTTCTTTTGGTGGTATTTGATCACCTCTGCGGTTTTTATTTTTTGCGCTATAAACAAAAGAAGAGCGACAATTTTGAAAAAAAAACACAATATTTTTTACTTTTTGCTATAATAAATATCCCATTTTTTTAAAAAAAAAAATTTTTTTCCTCAGTTTAGGCCGATACGTATTCTTCTACATATTTTTGGTAAAAAAAATCGCAATAAGCGTAAATTGTTCGGTTTGCGCAAAAGTTATAGCGTCTACAAAATAGGGGATAGATTTATTGAATTTTTTTTTTTTTTTTTTACTAGTAATGGCGGCGATCTGCGATTTTTTTTTCGTGACTGCGACATTGCGGCGGACACTTCGGACACTTTTGACACATTTTTGGAACCATTCACATTTACACAGCGATCGTTGCTATAAAATTGCAATGATTACTGTGTAAATGTGACTGGCAGGGAAGGGGTTAACACTAGGGGGCGCTGTAGGGGTTAATGTGTTCCCTATAGAAGTGATTCTAACTGTGGGGGGAGGGGGCTCAAGGGGAGGAGACCGATCATGTGTTCCTCCGTACTGGGATCACATGATCGGTCTCCTCTCCGCTGACAGGACGTGGAGCTGTGTGTTTACACACACAGCTCCACGGTCCCGCACGGTCCCGTTGTTTTAACGGGCACCCGCACCGGGTCCCGAGCGATGCCCCCAGGCGGCCGGGAATCCGAGGACGTCATATGACGCCCACCCAGGATGGTAGATCCACCTTGTGGGCGTCATATGAGCATAAGGCGGTATTGAAGTGGTTAAGTACAAATTTCTGATAATTTTATGGAGAGGACTAATGCCCCGTACACACGGTCGGAAATTCCGACCACAAAATCCGTCGGATTTTTTCCGACTGATTTTGTCCGACACTGGTGTTGCATACACACGGTCGGACAAAGTTGTCAGAAAATCCGATCATCCTGAACGTGGTGACGTTCGTTGCGTACGACGGGACTACATAGAGGCTAGTAGCCAATAGCTTTGGTCTTGTAATGTGATCTGAGCATGCGTGGTACTTTGTCCATCGGAATTCGCTACACATGATCAGAAAAAGTCCGATAGGACTTTGTTGTCGGAAAATTTGAGAGCAGGATCTCAAACTTTTTCCGTCGGAAATTCCGATGGAAAAAGTCCGATGGAGCCCACACGCGGTCGGAATTTCCGACAACATGGTCCGATAGGACATTTTCCGGTGGAAAATCCGACCGCGTGTACAGGGCATTAGAACATATTACCATACCAATGGTGCAGCAGAAAACATATAGCACAGTGAGGAAGGTTTGTGGTCCAGGATGAAAGGACAGTCAAAATTAGAAGCGGCGCCCCCCCCCCGCACAGTTGCGGAATGTTGGCCACCCGCATACCGGAAGCAGTGCAGTCGCTTTATGGGTGTGCTAGACTAATCTGCCTCTCAGTCCAGTCTGCCCCATAAGACTGGCGCTACACTAATGCCCCGTACACACGGCCGGAAATTCCGACGGGAAAAGTCTGATCGGATTATGTTGTCATAAAATGCGATCATGTGTGGGCTCTAGCATGCTTTTTCCGTCGGAATCTCAGACGGAAAAAATTTGAGCGCAGGACCTAAAATTTTCCGACAACAAAATCCAATCTGACTTTTTCCGATCGTGTGCATAGAATTCCAACGCACAAAGTGCCACGCATGCTCAGAATAAATTTGGGGACGAAAGCTATTGGCTACTGGCCTCTACGTAGTCCCGTCGTACGTGTTGTACGTCACCTCGCTCGGAAGATCAGATTTTCCGACAACTTTGTGGGACCGTGTGTATGCAACACAAGTTTTGGCCAAAATCCATCAGAAAAAAAAACTGACGGATTTTGTGGTCGGAATGTCCGACCGTGTGTGTAAAAGGCATAACAATGTAGCGCAAGCCGGCGGGGACTCTGTCCGTGCTGCCCCATGCAAAGTTCTGCCCTAGGCCTGGGCCTTGTCGGCCTAGGCCAGGATACAGCATTGGGTGGGGTATGTCAGAACAAAGATGATCATTGGAGGACAGCAGGCTGAGTTCTCAGCACAGCCCAAAAAATGACCATGCTCTGCTTTCATGCCTACTGTGGTCAGTTTTTAATATGAAAGCAGAGGGACTGGCAGGAACACCAGGCATTTCACACAAAGGACACAATATAAAGAGAACAGGATACTTTTTAACACAAGTACTTGGTGCAGCAGGGACATATCAGGAATATGAAATGTTGGGTTTAGACATTCTTTAATTCATTTCTAGCATGCATAGGCCCTACAGTCACACCTAACCTAATGTCATGCTTCCAACAGTCCAGAGCCCCATTCACTGAAGCTCAAGGGTTCTCACATTATTTCACATACACCTTTTTTAAAACGTGTTGTGAATGTGTCAGTTACAATTCCCTGGGTGTTGTTCCTATCAAAGCTTTTCTTCTGCGTTAAGTATGAGTATAGCAGAGAGCTCTTTGATGCCAGACACGCAGTGGAGTAATTTAAACTGCATTAATGACAAATTGCAAGAATTATAGACCTATCCGTGCCAAGGGGTTAATACTGCAGAGTAAAGTAATAACCGCAGATCATTAAAACATGACATGTGAAGATGAGAGTCTGTTAAAAGCAAAAAGTAATCATGAATAATTCAATGTTATTAGTTCTATTGCAAGTAAAAATCATGGACGTTCTTCCACCTGGCAATGAGTATTATTACACTTTTATTATTGTGTCTTATACAAAGTGAGCCATCCTACACAGTCAATAAAATCCACTTAGTCTGCATTAGGTACGTCGTGAATTTCAGAACAGGGGCGAGTGTGATTGTACCAGACAGGGTTATTAGTATTTATTGTGATATCATCCATAATGAACAAAGGGCAGCACAGGCCTGTTGCATGAAGGGTTGGATGCAGCAGTGGATTAATTTTACATAGGGCCCCAGGCTGCCTTCAGTACCGCCAATTACACGGTAGAGCGTATGTGAACATCGGTGTCTTGTGTCTGATATAATGGCAGCAAAATGCCATTATACACTATGGACCTTGCTTTGTGTACTGGTCCAAATCATTTGGTGGAGAGGGGATTATGGTGGGGGGTTGTTTATCAGGGGTTGGGCTTGGCCCCTTAGTTCCAATGAAGGGAACTATATTGCCGCGTACACACGAGCGGATTTTCCGTCTGAAAAATCTTGGATTGTTTTTCCAATGGAATTCCGCTCAAGCTTGGCTTGCATACACACGGTCACACAAAAGTTTGCTGAACTTTCGACCGTCAAGGGCACGGTGACGTACAACACTACGACGAGCCGAGTAAATTAAGTTCAATGCTTCCGAGCATGCGTCGAATTGTTTCCCAGCATGCGTAGGAATTTTTGCGCGTCGGAATTGGTACAGACGATCGGAAATTTCCGATCTAAACTTTTTCCGACCGAAAAAGTTGAGAACCTGCTCTCAATCTTTTGCTGGCTGGAATTCCGCCAGCCAAAGACCGATGGAGCATACACACGGTCGCATTTTCCGACCAAAAGCTCTCATCGGACTTTTGCTGGCGGAATTTTCGATCGTGTGTACGGGGCATACATGGTTCGAATTTAGAAAGAATATTCTTTAGAAAATCTTATGTAAGAATTTTCGTTCGTATTTCGCACCATTAGTGGGCTGCAGCATCAGCCGATTTTCGCACGGCAATCAAAAAATCGTACATGTTGGAAATTTTTCGAAAAACAAACGATTTTGTAATCAATGATGGGAAAGTCGTGCAAGAAATGTAATTGAAAAAGAAATGTGCATGCGCAAGAAAAGAAAATTTCCGGAAAGAAAAGAAGATTCCCAGCAACGAAAATTCTTTTCTGTAGCAACATGAGGCTTGGTTGGTCCAGGACCCCCCGAAAAAGCACTTTGTCGCAATGTTTATTAGGACAAGAGTCTTTTCCCCTCCCCACAACTCTGGCCCGGTGGTTGTGGAGGTGCATGGGGTGTCTTATCGGAATCTGGAAGTCTCCTTTAACAAGGGCGCCCCCAGATTCTGCCCCCCCCCCCCCATGTGAATGAGTATGGGGTACTAATTAAAGAAAAAAAGTTTGAAGTAAATAAAAACAGCCATTTTTTGACAAGTCCATTTAAAAAAAAAGAAAAGAAAAGTCCCCCGAAGTAGATCCAACGTCAATTATGATGAACGCGGGCCGCTGACCCCCACAAAAAGCAAGACGCATCAAAAATGCAGCACTTTTTGGTGCAGGCCCATTGGAAGAACAGAAGCATTTTTTTATATTCTCATTGCTTATGTATGCCACAACAAGAAGTACTATTTCTATTTTTTGAGAGGGTAAATATATTATATTAGGCACCATTTAAAAAAGCCTGCTTCATAAGAACTGTATACATCACTTTTAACTAATTTAAGAGGAACTGAACTTTGGAAGCTGTACCCAAAATTGGCAGGCAGAGGGCAAATGACTAGCCACCAGTGTTCCCAGTGGTCTCCCTGCAGCCGGTCTCTTTCCATTACTGATTTGCCCCCCCTTCTTCTGCATTATGTTTCTGTGTGGAGATGGCCACTTTGGCCACTTTGGTAGAGGCAGGGGCTTTATTTTGTCATGTCATATTCCTCCAGCGAGGAGAATAGTGAGCAGAACAGTAGTGTAATTACCAAATCTCACTCCAGAGCTTCTGAGACTAGCAGTCAAAGTAAGGTGACCAGATTTTCAAAATGCCCATCAGTGCAACCTATGAGTGCCCATCAGTGCCACTTCATCAGTGCCGCCTCGTCAGTGCCGCCTCATCAGTGCCACCTCATCAGTGCCCATCAGTCCTGCCTTATCAGTACCCATCAGTGCCAACTCATCATTGCTGTCTCATTGGTGCCACCTCATCAGTGATCGCCTCTCTCTCTGTCTCATTCTCCCCTCTCTCTGTCTCTTTTTCTCTTGCTTTAAACTATAAAGAAAAGCTTTTGAGAGTTTTCCTCTCTTTCTCAGGTCTGAAGCAATACCTGGGGAAGAAAGGAAAACTCTTGAAATCTTGTCTTCCAAGTGTTAGGCTAGTACAAGAAAAAGGTATCATTGCATACCGCATTAATCTTCTGTTTTATAATCTGATTTATATATACCGTACATATTTTGTTTTTTTTTTTGTGTTGAAAATTATAAGTGCCCCCCCCCCCCAGTTCTGAATGTGGTATCTTAATTATGCCCCCCCCCCCCCCCTATATATTGTTTCTAGAATCGCCACTGCACAAGTTGAAAATTCTCTTTGCTAAGGTAAGAGTCTCATCAACTGGGAGATAAAGAAATGTGGGTAGCCTCTATAATAGAAATAGAAATGAGAAGTGAGTGAAGGGTTGTACCATCATCCTAGAACTTAAAGGTAGATTGGACTATCTTGGTACAATATAGAAAAATAGATTCAAAGGTGTATACAGGTATAAAAAGGATTCATTGATATAAAATGTATTATTACAAAATTAATGACACACGCTAAATGGTCAAATACAAATTAAAAAATCCATGTATATCACCAAAATAGTAATCCCCAAACAGCAGAGATCACAATGCAGACTGATGCCGATTCGTCAGGAGAATATCTGTAATTTGATTAACAAGTGATCATTAACAATATATTAGAAGTACACAAATAAATGTGTGATGAGTGCGCTTGTATCAACCTTAAAACAAAATTCAAAAAACCTGTACAACACTTGGATTATATAGTGTATACACCGTGATTAAAACCTGTGTAGTGCGGTGATTTAAAATACGCTTTTAGACCTCAAAACGTTGTTTGGATAGAGGGTTAAAATAATGGATATAAATGTGTCAAGTTTCTCCTATAGAACCTGAAGCATCTTTATGGTGATTATCCTAAATTTATTTAATGAGGCACTTAAATGATTGCTAGTGAGAGGTATCAATTACCTATTTCTCAATGTAGAGCTGGTGCCAATAAATGAACAATTATTTGAGTATATAAAAATAGGGTAAATTAATACATAAATAACCGCTGTCTTTATTACAGCCGCCGATACTCAAATTAGTGAAGAATATTTCTATGCATTTACCCGGTATCCTACCAGGCTGAATCAATCTTTAACATTACATGCCAAAAAAAGGAAGATTGAATGCAGGAAGTTGCTGCTCACAATAAGAATGGTGCACAAGTAAAAAGACAAAAAGGAAAAAAAAAAAAAAAAAAACTGACACTTTCCTTTTCTGCTGACACCTCCAGGTGCTGTTCGTTTGCTGTCTTTTGCGCTGTGCTTACAGGCACTTCCAGTCAGTTTACATATGGGGAGAGAAAGAAACATACACCATTGCGCAGAATTCCTAGAAAGAAATGTGTGTGTGTGCTGTGACCAGTGAGCGGTAATCTACTCACATACACCCGGTAATGGTACAGCGATAGCCGAATGCTTGTCAGGCTTTTTTGCTACAGGGCTGGATGCCCTGCTCGTCCACACTCTGCGTGCTGCAGTGACGTCACTAGGCTCCTCCTCCCGACGCGTTGCATTACAGTCACGTAACGTTTTCAAGGGATCCGTGCAGGAAATGTAATTGAAAAATAAATGTGCATGCGCAAGAAAAGAAAATTCCCGGAAAGTTCCCTTGAAAACGTTACGTGACTGTAATGCAACGCGTCGGGAGGAGGAGCCTAGTGACGTCACCGCAGCACGCAGAGTGTGGACGAGCAGGGCATCCAGCCCTGTAGCAAAAAAGCCTGACAAGCATTCGGCTATCGCTGTACCATTACCGGGTGTATGTGAGTAGATTACCGCTCACTGGTCACAGCACACACACACATTTCTTTCTAGGAATTCTGCGCAATGGTGTATGTTTCTTTCTCTCCCCATATGTAAACTGACTGGAAGTGCCTGTAAGCACAGCGCAAAAGACAGCAAACGAACAGCACCTGGAGGTGTCAGCAGAAAAGGAAAGTCAGTTTTTTTTTTTTTTTTTTTTTTTCTTTTTGTCTTTTTACTTGTGCACCATTCTTATTGTGAGCAGCAACTTCCTGCATTCAATCTTCCCTTTTTTGGCATGTAATGTTAAAGATTGATTCAGCCTGGTAGGATACCGGGTAAATGCATAGAAATATTCTTCACTAATTTGAGTATCGGCGGCTGTAATAAAGACAGCGGTTATTTATGTATTAATTTACCCTATTTTTATATACTCAAATAATTGTTCATTTATTGGCACCAGCTCTACATTGAGAAATAGGTAATTGATACCTCTCACTAGCAATCATTTAAGTGCCTCATTAAATAAATTTAGGATAATCACCATAAAGATGCTTCAGGTTCTATAGGAGAAACTTGACACATTTATATCCATTATTTTAACCCTCTATCCAAACAACGTTTTGAGGTCTAAAAGCGTATTTTAAATCACCGCACTACACAGGTTTTAATCACGGTGTATACACTATATAATCCAAGTGTTGTACAGGTTTTTTGAATTTTGTTTTAAGGTTGATACAAGCGCACTCATCACACATTTATTTGTGTACTTTTAATATATCACTCACGTGTGGGAGCACTTTCTTGTGGGTTTGCAGCTATATCATTTGGCCATCTTGAAACACTAATGGTCCTCTGATTTTAATCCTCACTAGCGCCTAAGTATTTTAATATTTTAACAATATATTAGACTACAATGATCAGAAAATCAATAACAGTAAAGAAAATTATTATAAATATGGGGAGAACAGAGCAGAGCTGCTTACCCGAGACCTGGCGCGTACAGGACACGGGGCGCCACCAAGATGGTCCCCCGTGGCGACTCCTGGGGAATTTATGAAACACTGGACTAATATCTAAACAGATGGAATGAGGCAAGTGGTATAAGTGAATTGTTTACTTGAAAAAAAGCATCCAATCTATTTATAACAGAGGGATAAAGTAAATGCAATTTATACGTATAATAGTGACAAATAGCACCAATCTAATTTTAGAAAGGTCAGTAAAAGAGGTGAAGCTGTGCTGCATTCAAATCATCCAATCATGTGCAGGCAATTACTCCTTTAGTAATTCATGGCCACTGTGTGTGCAGGGTGTCATGGACCTTCCCCTAAAGGGGGCATCACTACAATGCCCAGCATTCAGCTTCTTTATCCTGAGGAGTGCTCACTTTATGCAGTTGGTCTTTAAGGTAGTAATTCAAAATAGATTAGGAAGGCATAAAAAATGGAAGAAAGGCTTCTGAGGAAGAGAAAACGAATGGATATGCATAACATTAATATAAATAACATCCACAAGCTGTAAAAAAATGGCCTTCACCCCATTTCAGTAAATCAAGCCCGAGTTAATTTAATTTCCATTCACTTCACTTTAGTAAATCAGGCTGAGGTTCATTTCACTTCACTTCGTCTTGCTTTAGTAAATGAAGCCAAGGTTCATTTCACGTAAGTTGACCTTACTTTATTACATTAGGCCCAGGTTCATTTCACTTCATTCACTCCGTACTTTAGTAGCTCAGTCCTTCTGAGCGCCATTAACAGGATATTTCGACTTTAACCATGCATATTGCTTAATGCGTATGTATAGCCAACATTTGCCAAACCCAGAAGTGGTGAATCTCCCTCCTCTCTACCTGGAGGCACCAGCCATGCTGGGCCCAGAAACATGGATTTTTTTTTGTCCTACTTCAATACACTAACACTAACTCTTGCATTGACACTACATAAAACACCTTTTTTTCTTACCCAAAATGCACATTTACATTGCCACTAATACCGTGTACACACGATCGTACTTTCCGGCAGACTTGGTCCGGCGGACCGGAATCTGTCGGACAATTCGATCGTGTGTGGGCTCGAGCTGACTTTTCTTTCCCAAAAGTCTGACGGACCTAGAAATAAAACATGTTTCAAATCTTTCCGACAGACTCGAGTCCGGTCGAAAATTTCGGTCGTCTGTGTGCTAGTCCGACGGACGAAAGCCAATGCTAGGACAGCTATTGGCTACTGGCTATAAACTTCCTTATTCTAGTCTGGTCGTACGTCATCGCGTTCGAATCCGTCAGACTTTTGGAGTGATTGTGTGTGGGCAAGTCCGTTAGTTTGAAAGTCCGGTGGACCTCCGCTGCAAAGTCTATCGGAAAGACTGTCGGACCTAGTCTGTCGAAAAGTCAGATTGTGTGTACGCGGCATAATTGCCACTAACTGACACTTGCATTGTCAAATTTGTATTTTTTTTTATTTTTTTTACATACTGTCACCAGTGAAGTACAGCATCATCATACGATTGGTGTGTTGGTGATCAGAGATACTGATTGGTGACAGTATGTACTAGACATGTGCGATTAGCTTTGTACGAATCGAAAATTCGTACGAATTTCCGTAAATTCATACAATCGGGAGGATCCGAAATACGAATTGCTATGCTTCCGAATTTTGTACTAAATACGAAATTTCGTTTACGATTTTCGGATTCCAAATTCCGTTACAACGGACAAGTGACTGGTGTTTTGTTGACCAATCAGAGGTTTTTTTCTGCTGCTGAGTGAGGGTTGAGAAAATGACCTTTTTTAATATGGGAGTGGGAGATTCTGGTACTGGTAGTCGATGGGAGATTCAGAATCGGACAAAATAAGAATGTTCGTTAATTACGATTATTCGTTATGATGAAGTTAAAAAAAAACAAGAAGTCAGCACAGCACAGGGATGGTGGGAGCCCCTCATAATGCTAAATTCATCATAACGTACATTCGTAATTGTTAGGAAAAGTTAACGACCCTAAAAGTTAAAACCCCAGGAAGTCAGCACAGCACAGGGATGGTGGGAGCCCCTCAATGAGCACAGCACAGGTATGGGGGGAGCCCCTCAATGAGCACAGCACCGGGATGGTGGGAGCCCCTCAATGAGCACAGCACAGGGATGTTGGGAGCCCCTCATAATGATAAATTCATCATAACGAACATTCGTAATTATTACGAAAAGTTAACGACCCTAAAAGTTAAAACCCCAGGAAGTCAGCACAGCACAGGGATGGTGGGACTCCCTCAATGAGCACAGCACAGGGATGATGGGAGCCCCTCAATGAGCACAGCACAGGGATGGGGGGAGCCCCTCAATGAGCACAGCACAGGGATGGTGGGAGCCCCTCAATGAGCACAGAACAGGTATGGGGGAGCCCCTCAATGAGCACAGCACAGGGATGGTGGGAGCCCCTCAATAAACACAGCACAGGGATGATGGGAGCCCCTCAATGAGCACAGCACAGGGATGGGGGGAGCCCCTCAATGAGCACAGCACCGGGATGGTGGGAGCCCCTCAATGAGCACAGCACAGGGATGGGGGGAGCCCCTCAATGAGCACAGCACAGGGATGGGGGGAGCCCCTCAATGAGCACAGCACCGGGATGGTGGGAGCCCCTCAATGAGCACAGCACAGGGATGGGGGGAGCCCCTCAATGAGCACAGCACAGGGATGGGGGAGCCCCTCAATGAGCACAGCACCGGGATGGTGGGAGCCCCTCAATGAGCACAGCACAGGGATGTTGGGAGCCCCTCATAATGATAAATTCATCATAACAAACATTCGTAATTGTTACGAAAAGTTAACGAACCTAACGAAAATTTGTATTTTGTAGGAATCCAAATTGATTTTCGGACACGACTTACAAAATACTAATTAATTCTAATCCGAAACGGAACTTACGATCGCGCAATTGTCAGTTAAAGCGACGCAGTGTCGAATCGCAAAAAGTGCTCTGGTTAGGAAGGGGTAAATTCTTCTGGGGCTGAAGTGGTTAATGTTCAAAAAGATGTGCTGATCTGACATGCTGTATATTGTACCCCCTGGTAAAAAGACAGACTTCATTTTTTTATTTTATTTTTGGAGCTAGAACTATATTGTTTAAAATCGAATAAATTGCCTGGGTCCTTATGATTCACAAACAATTTCTTCCTAACAGAATGTGGCAGCGTTTAAATACAGTTTCATATCATTTCACTTGCATCATTCCTCTCCTTTAGTAGACAACATTAAGGGCACAAAGACAGTTTATCTCCTGACAGACTCGTGCACACATTTGAATGTTCTGCATTTATATGCACAGCTTAAATAGGCCAGTGGGATTGTGAGTGATAGATCAGATGTGTCATTTTGGTGAGCTGGGTGACATTCATCAATAAAATCAATCCGTTTTGACACAAATCTCCCACTTATTATTTACAGAGCTGAGTGGCGCAAACAGGACTTTTCTGGGCATGGGTGCTGAAAATCCCTGGTTAAAAAAAAAAAAAAACAGATATGAATATATGTCTTATAAAGCTTCTCTTGGCCGAATGTTAAGTCTACAGCCTGTGTCCGCGAGATAGTTAGCAAAACTAAGCAAATATCTCAGAATTATAGAGAATTGTCTACCTTTTTTCTGTTGGCAGCCATAAGCGCTTAATCGTTTTTTAATAAAAATTTCTCAAAACTGATTCGGAAGTCTCTGGTTTAAAAATAACGGGATCCAATAATGACTCTCCGAGTCTACTGAATCCTAAAATAAGATAGCCGGCATGCCTCCTGTGAGCTTAAGCTGCCAGTTTTGATTCTATGCCCAGCAGCTTTTACTACTGCCATGAGAAACCTACTGGCTGCCATCGGAGTAAACAGCACAAAGGTTTGGGCTGCTATAGCAGAACTTGCAGAGTGTTAGTACTTACCGTATTTATTGGTGTATAACACGCACCTTATCACCCTGAAAATCGGGTGCAAATAGCGTGTGCATGTTACACGCCGATACTTCAATTTTAGCTGCCTCTGAGTTGACAGGGAGGGGGGGGGGCGGGACGAGCGCCGTCAGATTACATATCTCCTGTTTACTTGGCAGCCTCTGTAATAGGAAGTCCCATCTCCTGGGCCGCCATTGGATCACTATTCTGTCTATCATAGGAGATTCTCACTGTACGTAATCTGTCGGCGATCGTCCTTCCCCCTCTCCCTGTCCTCTCTAGGCTGCAGATGGGCACCTGATCAGGCTGCACTGATGGCAATGGTGAGGCTGCTGCATTGAAGACAATGATCAGGCTGCTGCATCGATGACAATGGTGAGGCTGATGCATTGATGGCAATGGTGAGGCTGATGCATTGATGGCAATGGTGAGGCTGCTGCATTGATGGCAATGGTGAGGCTGCTGCATTGATGACAATGGTGAGGCTGCTTTGATGCATTGATGGCAATGGTGAGGCTGCTGCATTGAAGACAATGGTGAGGCTGCTGCATTGAAGACAATGGTGAGGCTGCTGCATTGAAGACAATGGTGAGTCTGCTGCATTGGCAATGGTGAGGCTGCTGCATTGATGGCATTGGTGAGGCTGCTGGATTGATGGCAATGGTGAGGCTGCTGCATTGATGGCACTTGTGAGGCTGCATTGATGTGGACTGATGAGGCTGCATTGATAGCACTTGTGAGGCTACAGATGGGCATTGATCAGGCTGCATTGATGGCAATGGTAAGGTTGCAGATGGGCACTGACCCTTATTTTGCTTCCTTGTTTAAAGTTATAAGTTTTAATTTTTTTTTCCTGAAACTTCGATCTCTTAAAATGAATGTGCGTGTTATACGCGTTATACGCCTGTGCGGGTAAATACGGGTATGTTAATCTGTCAAAAATAACAGCAACACAGGTTAATAAACTTGAATCTAGATGGTCTAATAGACAGCTGCTACTCAAATTATTGATAGAATTAATAAAAAATGAGTAATATATAGTGTGAGTAGTGCGGGTCTACACCAGGCTTCGTTCCTTTGATATCAGCATGAGTCACTTCTGATGTTTTCCTGACAAATTTTTCCCAATAAATTTGTGATGGGGAGGAGAGCTCAACACACAGCTTTCCTGTGCTGTGTGTGGAGGGGGGGGGGTGTCCCATGCCACCAATCAGCTCTCACACAGTGTATAAGAGATCTAACTGAAGCTCCCTGCCCCAGATGCAGAAGGCGTTTAGAAATGCATTTAGAAAAGAGACAAGACTGCAGATAAACAAGTAAAACTTATATAGGAGGATTTGTTTCATCTCTGTGTATCATTCACTTTTCACTTTAACTAATCAGTTTTCTGTATAATTCCCCTTCAACCACTTAAGGACCCTGCCTTTTTTTTTGCTATAAAATTACTTAGAACTCTCAAACATTATAACAAGTATGTCCCTTGTGTTGTGCCCAGCTTCTATGAATGGAACAAAATCTAAGTATAAAGGATGGGCAGATGACTGAAAGGTCCTGAACTCCATCCATAGATTGTGTTCCATTCATAGAAGCTTTAGTACAGCTTCTATGGTTGGAGCAGCTGGGTAAAAAGGGCAGGCATAGCCAGGCTCTCCTGATATGGGCCTCCCGCTACACTGGGAGATTATAACAACAGCTGTGGATTGAGGGCAGGACAGTGAAGAAGTACTGCTAACAGCAGAGGAATCAACACAAACATATCCTACTTACTATAAGTTGTGTCCCGTGTGCTGATTTTCTGTTTTTGATTTTGGCTGCACTTAAACTTTAAATGTGTTGTAAAGAACAACAGCATTGTTGCTACTAAACTGACAATACTGTATGCATTATACCTATCTGTGCTGAAGGTGGAGCTGCAGCATTATAGTGTAGACATGTGCACAATAGAAAAATTTGTTTTGTTTTTTAGTTTCTTTCGTTTCCGTTGATTCGTAAATTCGTAATTTCGTAAGTCGTTGGTGTTCGTATTCGTAAATTCGTAAGTCGTCGGTGTTCGTATTCGGACTCGTTCGTATTTTTGTAGAGTTCTTTTTTCGTTGATTCGTTTTTACGTTAGTCTAATTTTCGTTTATTCGAAATTCGTATTTTCGTATTTTCGTTATATTTTGTATTCGGACGCATTCGTATTTTCGTAGATTTAGTACATTCGTACTTTCGTAAGATTGATTTATTCGTACTTTGTAACATTGTTTTCGTAGATTCGTAATCGGAGCATAATTCATCATTTTATGTAATGTGTATGCTATTATTCATTGTAAGAGACACGGAAAATTACGAATCAAAAAAAAAAAAGTTACGAATGTTCGAATTTTTTCGTTCATTCCATTCGAAGCACGTTAAGCAGCGCCATTGTAAGAGACACTGAAAATTACGAATCAAAAAAAAAAAAAAAGTTATGTACGAATTTTTTCGTTCAATAGAAGCACGTTAAGCAGCGCCATTGTAAGAGACACGGAAAATTACGAATCAACAAAAAAAAATTACGAATGTACGAATTTTTTAGTTCATTTTGATTTTCGTTGTTCCTGTTTTTGTTTTTCGGATTTTCGTCTTTCGTAGTTTCAATGTTTCTAATTTAATTATTTCGTATTTTCGTTGTTTTTCATATTCGTTTTGATTCGATAATTCGTTATTCGTTAGAATTTTTACTAAATCATTCATTCATTAGTACGATAACGAATGAACGAATATAACGAATTTGAACGGAAAACGAATCGTAACTAAGCGAATTGCACATGTCTATTATAGTGTGTATTCTATGGTAAGGTAATCAGAGGAAGTACAATCCTTATTGTGTTATATGAACTTCTTTGTGTTCTCTTCCTGTTCTATGATAAAAGGCATGTAATGTATTTCTCCATAAAAGTAAAGGCGTTTGCTGTATCTAAGATGCTTCTAGCGCATAATTTCAGTACTCTGCACAAAAAAATGCACATAATACATTCCTTAATCCACATACTATAACTGGATACTCACATTTAGAGGTAAAGTTGATTCAGGGAATATCCGATTGCCGTTCGGGGGTTTAGGAAGGAATTTTTTCCCCTGCTGGAGCAAATTGAACCATGCTTTGCTGGGCTTTTTGCCTTCCTCTGGATCATCTATGGGTATAGGATTGTGTATGAAGCGCCACCCCCGAAGGAGCTGCTTGGTGAATTTGGATTCTCTTCCTCAACTCCAAGAATGACCTCAGCCCCTCTGACATACCTGGTTAAATACAATTACTGCAAACACATTTAAGGACACATATGGTAAATACCGTTATCCTGGCTGTCGATTATTCCCAAAAATAGGCACACCTGGTAGTGATAAACAAGTTGAATATATTAGCATGGTTTAAAGCATATGGAAACTTACAACACTGTTGTAATAACTAATACATTAGAAAAGACAACCTTCGATATTTAGCAACTGCAGGTATAGAAAGGGCAGTAATCTATATGCCCTTAACACAGGCGCTGAGAGGGAGGAGAGAAGACTTGTCAACTTCTCAGCTCCTTCTGGGCCGCACACCTTTGAGAGGCAAACACACAATGAAAAGAAAAGGGTTACACAAGTACAGTAAGCACAGTTCTGTAATGTTGCAGGTCCTGAGGTGAAGAATACTAGTCTCTTCTGCTAGCAAACGATGGGGCCTTTGTTTTAAGAGAAGGTTTAAACAAGCTTGCATGGAGCAGTAATCCTCTAGAATGTTCCGTTAGGTAGAGATTTAAAAGGGCAAACTACTAGAGATGGCAGCTCCATACAAGCATCCCGTGACACTAAAAAGGGAAATAACACATACAGTACACTGTAATCTTACAGATTACATTACTGCAGTGGTGTCGGTTGGGGGGTGGGGGGCTGCTGACGGTGGATGGAGCCCCAAGTGGGTCCCCAAAAAGCCCTGGGTCTCAGGCATGCACAGTTTTGTTGTTAGCCCCAAGCCCAAGCTCCACTGCCGAGCTGGGACCGTTCTGACCCGAGTGGGGCCGAGTGACATAGCAGGTCCCGCCTTCTGGAGCCTGCAGCGCCTATGATGGACGTCCCATTGGTCCAATGCGGGGACCGCAGTGACGTCCATCATACAGGCTCCAGAAGGCAGGAATTACAATGCGCCGCCGCGCCACTGTGAGAAGATCCCCACTCATCGCTCGGGCGGGCGGCTCTCCTCTCCTGTCATGGCTCTGGCTGCCTGGAGTGTCTGCTGTTTCTCTAAGGGAACACCGCACACTACGGCTGAGCTGCAGGAGGAGGTCACGTCACCTGAAATCTGGTGGTCAGGTAGGTCAGTGTATCATGTCAGTGTGGGTCAGTGTGGGTCAGGTAGATCAGTGTGGGTCAGGTAGGTCAGTGTATGTCAGGTAGGTCAGTGTGGGTCAGGTAGGTCAGTGTATGTCAGGTAGGTCAGTGTAATGGTCAGTGTATGTCAGGTAGGTGAGTGTAATAGTCAGTGTATGTCAGGTAGGTGAGTGTAATGGTCAGTGTATGTCAGGTAGGTCAGTGTATGTCAGGTTGTCAGGGAAATTCTAAGCTTCTGCCTATAAGCATATAATTTCTTTGCGCTTAAAAGCACAAATACAGCCCTCTTATATAATGCCGGGAAAGCGCGCTCGTTTATCTCTCCAAGTAACACAAACAGATGCTGGTATCACCTCGAGCTCAGTATAATCCAGAAGAGAAATGGCCAGACTGCCTTTATTTATACTAAACACATGGATAACAAAAGAGCATGGTGGCTTCAGAATCAGCCAATCAGACACTTGTATTCATTCAAAAGAACCAATAACACACATTCGTATTTTCGTAGATTTAGTTACATTCGTAATTTCGTAAGATTGATTTATTCGTACTTTCGTAACATTTTTCGTAGATTCGTAATCGGAGCATAATTCATCATTTTATGTAATGTGTATGCTATTATTACATTGTTAGAGACACGGAAAATTACGAATCAACAAAAAAAAAAAAAAGTTACGAATACGAATTTTTTCGTTCATTCCATTCGAAGCACGTTAAGCAGCGCCATTGTAAGAGACACTGAAAATTACGAATCGACAGAAAAAAAAAAAAAAGTTACGAATGTAAAATTTTTTCGTTCAATCCATTCGAAGCACGTTAAGCAATTGTAAGAGACACGGAAAATTACGAATAAACAAAAAAAAATTACGAATGTACGAATTTTTTAGTTCATTTTGATTTTCGTTGTTCCTGTTTTTGTTTTTCGGATTTTCATTCTTTCGTAGTTTCATTGTTTCTAATTTAATTATTTCGTATTTTCGTTTTTCATATTCGTTCGATTCGATAATTCGTTATTCGTAGAATTTTTACTAAATCATTCGTTCATTAGTACGATAACGAATGAACGAATATAACGAATTTGAACGGAAAACGAATCGTAACTAAGCGAATTGCACATGTCTATTATAGTGTGTATTCTATGGTAAGGTAATCAGAGGAAGTACAATCCTTATTGTGTTATATGAACTTCTTTGTGTTCTCTTCCTGTTCTATGATAAAAGGCATGTAATGTATTTCTCCATAAAAGTAAAGGCGTTTGCTGTATCTAAGATGCTTCTAGCACATAATTTCAGTACTCTGCACAAAAAAATGCACATAATACATTCCTTAATCCACATACTATAACTGGATACTCACATTTAGAGGTAAAGTTGATTCAGGGAATATCCGATTGCCGTTCGGGGGTTTAGGAAGGAATTTTTTTCCCTGCTGGAGCAAATTGAACCATGCTTTGCTGGGCTTTTTGCCTTCCTCTGGATCATCTATGGGTATAGGATTGTGTATGAAGCGCCACCCCCGAAGGAGCTGCTTGGTGAATTTGGATTCTCTTCCTCAACTCCAAGAATGACCTCAGCCCCTCTGACATACCTGGTTAAATACAATTACTGCAAACACATTTAAGGACACATATGGTAAATACCGTTATCCTGGCTGTCGATTATTCCCAAAAATAGGCACACCTGGTAGTGATAAACAAGTTGAATATATTAGCATGGTTTAAAGCATATGGAAACTTACAACACTGTTGTAATAACTAATACATTAGAAAAGACAACCTTCGATATTTAGCAACTGCAGGTATAGAAAGGGCAGTAATCTATATGCCCTTAACACAGGCGCTGAGAGGGAGGAGAGAAGACTTGTCAACTTCTCAGCTCCTTCTGGGCCGCAAACACCTTTGAGAGGCAAACACACAATGAAAAGAAAAGGGTTACACAAGTACAGTAAGCACAGTTCTGTAATGTTGCAGGTCCTGAGGTGAAGAATACTAGTCTCTTCTGCTAGCAAACGATGGGGCCTTTGTTTTAAGAGAAGGTTTAAACAAGCTTGCATGGAGCAGTAATCCTCTAGAATGTTCCGTTAGGTAGAGATTTAAAAGGGCAAACTACTAGAGATGGCAGCTCCATACAAGCATCCCGTGACACTAAAAAGGGAAATAACACATACAGTACACTGTAATCTTACAGATTACATTACTGCAGTGGTGTCGGTTGGGGGGTGGGGGGCTGCTGACGGTGGATGGAGCCCCAAGTGGGTCCCCAAAAAGCCCTGGATCTCAGGCATGCACAGTTTTGTTGTTAGCCCCAAGCCCAAGCTCCACTGCCGAGCTGGGACCGTTCTGACCCGAGTGGGGCCGAGTGACATAGCAGGTCCCGCCTTCTGGAGCCTGCAGCGCCTATGATGGACGTCCCATTGGTCCAATGCAGGGACCGCAGTGACGTCCATCATACAGGCTCCAGAAGGCAGGAATTACAATGCGCCGCCGCGCCACTGTGAGAAGATCCCCACTCATCGCTCGGGCGGGCGGCTCTCCTCTCCTGTACATTTTTTCGTTCATTCCATTTGAAGCACGTTAAGCAGCGCCATTGTAAGAGACACTGAAAATTACGAATCGACAGAAAAAAAAAAAAAAAAAGTACGAATGTACAAATTTTTTCGTTCAATCCATTCTAAGCCATTGTAAGAGACACGGAAAATTACGAATCAACAAAAAAAAATTACGAATGTACGAATTTTTTAGCTGAGCTGCAGGAGGAGGTCACGTCACCTGAAATCTGGTGGTCAGGTAGGTCAGTGTATCATGTCAGTGTGGGTCAGTGTGGGTCAGGTAGATCAGTGTGGGTCAGGTAGGTCAGTGTATGTCAGGTAGGTCAGAGTGGGTCAGGTAGGTCAGTGTATGTCAGGTAGGTCAGTGTAATGGTCAGTGTATGTCAGGTAGGTGAGTGTAATAGTCAGTGTATGTCAGGTAGGTGAGTGTAATGGTCAGTGTATGTCAGGTAGGTCAGTGTATGTCAGGTTGTCAGGGAAATTCTAAGCTTCTGCCTATAAGCATATAATTTCTTTGCGCTTAAAAGCACAAATACAGCCCTCTTATATAATGCCGGGAAAGCGCGCTTGTTTATCTCTCCAAGTAACACAAACAGATGCTGGTATCACCTCGAGCTCAGTATAATCCAGAAGAGAAATGGCCAGACTGCCTTTATTTATACTAAACACATGGATAACAAAAGAGCATGGTGGCTTCAGAATCAGCCAATCAGACACTTGTATTCATTCAAAAGAACCAATAACACACATGTATATATTCAAATAGAAATGCAGTAGTGACATGTGAAAATGGCCGTGTGCAAAACCACATGGCCAGCACATGGTTCTGAACATGATCGTGTGCACATTCCCACTGCTACCAATGATGCGAGCCATACTCTACTATGGCCCAGAGGGGCATCATTTTGTATGGTTATGCTATGGTTCCCAAGTACGCAGATCTGCTTACTTAGGAGTTTAAATGCGGTTGCATGGAGTGGCCAGTTCCCTGGTGAGGCATAAACAAACGAGCAAACAGATCTGCCGTGTCCACTGGAAGATTTCCAATGGTCTTCCACCAGCGTCTGTATGTGCGAATATTAGCGTATTATAGCAAAACAGACGCTGGGGGCATCTGACAACATACATTAATAAAAATGTCCACAATAAGGTAGGTCAGTGTATGTCAGGTAGGTCAGTGTATGTCAGGTAGGTCAATGTGGGTCAGGTAGGTCAGTGTGTGTCAGGTAGGTCTGTGTGTGTCAGGTAGGTCAGTTTGGGTCAGGTAGGTCAGTGTGTGTCAGGTAGGTCAGTGTATGTCAGGTAGGTGAGTGTAATGGTCAGTGTATGTCAGTGTAGGTAGGTCAGTGTAGGTCAGTGTGTGTCAGGCAGGTCAGTGTGGGTCAGGTAGGTCAGTGTGTGTCAAGTAGGTGAGTGTAATGGTCAGTGTAGGTCAGTGTGTGTCAGGCAGGTCAGTGTGTGTCAGGTAGGTGAGTGTAATAGTCAGTGTAGGTCAGTGTGTGTGTCAGGTAGGTCAGTGTGTGTCACTTCTGGGTCCCTACATCAGTTTCCCAAGCCAATATGGCTGGGGAGGAATTGAAATGCAGTAAGCTGTGCACTGCATTAAATTCTTAGACCCCAGTGTCTTTTTAAAGAGGACCTGTCACTTTTAGTCACCTGTGATGAAAAAAAAGGTAAAGTGTTACTAAACCCACAACAGTAAAATCAGTCTGTATATGCAGTCATGCTTGTTATGCTCGCTGTGAAACCTAAGGGGTTAATCATCTGCATTGTGAAAAAAGGCTGTTTGATCCTGTCTTCTCTGATCATCCCCTTCTTCCACTGTCCCCAATCTATCTGCTGATAGAACAAAGCTAGGGGACAAGCTGCACATGCTCAGTTTGGTGTGTATTGCTAGAGAGTTTTTTGTTTCTTGGGAGAGTGCATGTGAACAGCACAGGGCCATCAGCACTGTCCAGACAAAAGCAGCAGGGGTCCTGTAGCCTCATAGGACAATCAGGGGAGAATGAAAACTCCTCCTACAAACTTTAACCAGACACTGATAAAAGTAACAAGACTGCTATATACTGCTGATGGGAAAAGGTATTTAGAAGTTTATATTTACAAAAATAATTGCATTTCCATGTTCTGTGTACTGTGGTAGACCAGATATAGTGAATGCAGAGTCCTGGGTTTAGAACAACTTTACGTAAAAAAAAAAAAATAATTGTAAAAAAATGCACATCTTTTTGCAGTTAAAAAAATGTGCATTTATTATTTTTATTTACTACAAGTCTGGAAAGCCTTATGCCTCATACACACGGTCGGAATTCTCGTCGGAAAAAGCTCTGATGGTTTTCCCGTCGGAATTCCGACGGAATTTCACTCAAACTGTCTTGCCTACACACGGTCACACCAAATTCCGACAGTCAATAACACTGCGACATACAACACATTCGACTGCACTATAAAAGGGAAGTCTAATGCTTCTGAGCATGCGTCGAATAGTTTCCGAGCATGTGTCGGAATTTTGCGTGTCGGAATTGCATACACACGATCGGAAAATCCGATGACAAGCTCCCATCGGACTGTTTCCATCGGAAATTCCTACCGTGTGTACGCGGCATGGCATTAGAGGTGCCTACTCACAAAAACGTAATTGTGATACACGTTACATATCGTTACACGCTTTAGAGTGAGAGCAATAATTTTAGCACAAGAACACCTGCGGAACTGTAAACTGATGACCTGTAGGGGCTTTTAAAGCGCCACCTATGGAAAATATCGGGTACCGAAGTGATTTGTCATTTCATGCAATTTTAAGGTTTGACATTTTGGGTATCATTTTACTCGGTGCAATCTCATCTTTTATATATATAAAGGAAAACGACTGCGCTGCAAAATATAAACTAACACATCAGTGGTAAAATACTGTGAAGGTGAGCATACATGTACCTACTGAAGATTAGAAGTAACGGTACATAAATGAATACAGTATGCAAAAAAAGTGTATCATATAATAAACATACAAATAATACGACTTGTGAAAAATTGACAATAGGTTAAAACCATCCAGTGTGAAAAAAATGGTTTTTCTACAGTAAAGTCAATCAAAAAAGTTTATGAGATTATATAAAGACGCCAATTCTGATCAACTGCATGCATCGAAAATTGGCCACAAAGAGGAACTCCAAATTCAAAAGGTGACACCACTCTTATAGCACCCAAGAAGAAAGTGGCCTGACAAGAAGAAAAAAACCTCCACCATCGAGAGATGCTGACTCTTACCAGAACACAAGATCTCCTGCAAGAGAGATCCCACAGGCCTATGGCCCATTTCCCAGCCACGGGTCTCCGCAGGAAGTGGGACGGTACCCACCAGACGCTGGACGGGGTTTCTCAAACAGATCGAGCAGGTACTTTATTCAATGTCCATGCGGTAATCAATACGTGGATAGAACCACCAGATCCTTTGCAGCACTTGTCTCATGCTGCAAGTCCAGATGGCTGCTCTTTCTCCCTGCTCTCCCCCCTCCTGCACTCGTTGTTACTAGGGTTTAACTGCTGACAAGCAGGCTGGGCCCGTCTGGGGATGGAGCTAAGTCCCAGCAGGAACATGTGAGCCGTGGAGTCCCGGTGGGTGGAGTGCTCTAAGAGAATCTCATCTTTTGTAGTTAGGCCCAAAATGAGTAATTTATTGTGTTTGTGTGCCGTAAATGTAACTTTGATTTTTTTTTTTACTGAAATGTTGCATTTCCTAGACCTTTGCGTTAATATTGTGTAACATAAAAAATTTGAACTATAATGTCTGGGAGTTTTATACAATCTTCAGACCCAAAAGTATTTTTTAATTATGCATGCAAAAAGTGCTACAATGGCTCTGACAGCTGGTGGCAGAAACTTAAAAAAATCAGACATCTAAAAAAATGTAAAAAAATGAAAACAAAAATGATTTGGTTGATGGCAGTATTAATTTCGTCGACTAAAATATTTTCCTCAACTAAATTAATACTATTTTAGTCAACTAAAATACGACTAAAACTAAAACAATTCAGATGACTAAAATATGACTAAATCTAAAATGACATTTTAGTCAGGGGCGGCTCGTCCATTAAGGGTATCCCCCCCATCCATCGCCGCCTCCCCCTATCCATGCGTCTGGCCCCTTGCAGGGTGCCAGATGCATGAATTACAATGGCGGGGGTGTTTTTTTGAAGCACCTTATTAATGCCATTGGCTCTAATACGCTTCAATATAGGGTCGGCTCGGGGGGCTGAGAATGTGAACAGAGCCCATCCAGGTGTGTTACAACAGAGAATAAATATTTGCTATTGTAACGCTGATCCTCCTCCTCGCCAATCAGGAAGCGGGATTTGAGACCCGTTACCCGATTGTCTGAAAGGACAGGCGATCCTATTGGAGGCCTAGGAGGAGAGGAGGAGCCGCATGCTGGAAGCCGCCGATGGAGGAGAGGACACTGAGCCACTGCCCGCCACCTGCTACCCGCCTAGATGGGTAAGTTCCGACCGGCAGACAGCGGCAGGGAGGTTCCACCAGCCACTCGCTTTGGGGGTGGTAGTTTGCTTCCCCCCCCCATACAAAAAGCACCAGCCACCACAGATTTATTCAAAAGACTATGAATAAAACTAAATTGAAATGTGGCGTCAAAATTAACACTGCACTGCCACATAGTACTATGTGGCAGTGCATGATGCATAGGCTAGTGCATGATATGTAAATCACCTGTCACTCACAGCAAGGGGGCGTTTTTGACAAAGTTTTCAAGACTTTGTCAAGATTTCTCTAACTGAACAATAAAAGAGGATTGCTCAGGCCTTCGAGTAAATCTGTGTGGGAAGACTGGGCTCAAATGAAAGGAAATCTTATTCTCTACATTATGACAAAAACAAAAAAATTTGGGGGTTTACATCCACTTTAATGATTGTAATATATTTAGGTAATATGTGCATTACAGCCAATATAGTTTACAATTTTAAGTTGTTCTTATGTTTGTCAAAAAAGTTATACTTTTGTTTATGAAACCTGGTTTTATTCATAAAGACGTAATATATCACAATGGCTAAATCTGTATCTGTAGTGCATGTTTAAACCTCAATACTGTAAATAATAACATGTTATTTGATTTTTACTCCAGGAGCATATAATGTTTGGCAATTCTAAAGAAATAATGCATTCAAAATTTAATTAAACCCATTAGATTTTAGTTAACTAAAATGTACTGGAGATTTTAGTCAACTAAAATATGACTAAATGCCCCATACACACGTTCGGACATTCCGACCACAAAATCCGTCTGATTTTTTCCGACGGATTTTTGCCGAAACTTGTCTTGCATACACACGGTCGCACAAAGTTGCCGGAAAATCCGATCGTTCAGAACGCGGTGACGTACAAAACGTACGATGGGACCACGAAGAGGCCAGTATAGCCAATAGCTTGCGTCCCCAAATTCATTCTGAGCATGCAAGGAACTTTGTGCGTCAGAAATCTATACACACGATCAGAAAAAGTCAGATCGGATTTTGTTGTCGGAAAATTTTAGGTCCTGCTCTCAAGTCCGCTAGAGCCCACACACGATCGGATTTTCCGACAACATAATCCGATCTGACTTTTTCCGTCGGAATTTCCGACCGTGTGTACGGGGCATTAGACTTAATGTATACGGGACGTCTTTACAACCTCTCCTGAAGGATTTAACTTGACATATAATGACCCACGTTTAAAACGTCCGTTTTGCTGTGTTTACATGCCGCGTTTAGCGGCGTTTTGCCGCGTTTGTGTTTAGAAACATTTGAAAAAATATATATATATATATCTTTTTTTTTTAAATAGCCAAGAATGAAAAATGCCTGTAAACGAAACGCAGCTAAATGCGAGTTACCGCGTTTATTCGCATTTAGCTGTGTTTTGCCGTCTGAAACGTCGGAAACTTTGGCGTCTGAACAAATTTTTTTGCCTTCAAAGGAAAGCTTATAAACGCCACTACCTAAAAACGACATTAAACTAACATTTAATGAATCAAGATAACATGGGATGAGTTCAGGGGCAGTTAAAAAAGCAGCCAACTGCCCCTGAACGTCCGTTTACCAGCAGCAGTGAGAACTAAAACAATTCAGATGAGTAAAATATGACTAAAACTAAAATAATTCAGATGACTAAACTACGCCTAAAACTAAAATAGCATTTTAGTCAAAATACTACAACTAAAACTAAATTGAAATTTGACGTCAAAATGAACACTGGTTGATGGTTATGGTGGTACCTTTAGTGTGAGATAGTAGAGATAGACAAATGTATAGTGTTCTCATTGTATGGCCTTTCCTGTGCCTTAGCTTATTGAGAGCCTACATAGAGACAGCGACATTTCCGAGATTTTAACCACTTCCCGAACCGGCTCACGACGATGTACGTCGGCAGAATGGCACGGACAGGCAAAAGGGCTTACAGGTACGTCCCTTTAAGATTGCCGCCGTGGCATCGCGCGCCGGTCGAGACCCCCGCGAGTCTGGTCGCGAATACCCGCGATCGGCTCAAGAGAAGGTTGAACGGGGAGATGCGGAAGTAAACAGCATCTCCCCGTTCTGCCTAGCAACTAGTGACACTGATCTCTGCTCCCTGTGATTGGAGCAGAGATCAGTGTTCACTAAAACACAGCCACGCCCCCCACAGTTAGTAACACGCCCCTAGGGACACTTAACCCCTACACTGTCACCCCCTGGTTAACCCCTTCACTGCCAGTGCCATTTACACAGGAATCAGTGCATTTAAATAGCACTAATTGCTGTATATATGACAATGGTCCCAAAAATGTGTCAAAAGTGTCCGATGTGTCCGCCATAATGTCGCAGTCACAATTAAAATCGCTGATTGCCGCCATTACTAGTAAAAAAAAAAATATTAATAAAAATGCTATAAAACTATCCCCTATTTTGTAAACGCTATAACTTTTGCGCAAACCAATCAATAATTGCTTATTGCGATTTTTTTTTACCAAAAATATGTAGAAGTATACGTATCGGCCTAAACTGAGGAAAAAAATGTTTTTTTATATATTTTTGGGGAATATTTATTATACCAAAAAAAAATATTTTTCTTTACCAAAAAAAAATATTTTTCTTTACCAAAAAAAAATATTTTTCTTAACCAAAAAAAATATTTTTCTTTACCAAAAAAAAATATTTTTCTTTACCAAAAATATGTAGAAGAATACATATCGGCCTAAACTGAGGATAAAAATTTGTTTTTTTATATATTTTTGGGGGATATTTATTATAGCAAAAAATAATGATTTTTTTTTAAAAATTGTCGCTCTTTTATTGTTTATAGCGCAAAAAATAAAAACCGCAGGGGCGATCAAATACCACCAAAAGAAATCTCTATTTGTGGGGAAAAAAAATTTGTTTGGGAGCCACGTCGCACGACCGCGCAATTGTCAGTTAAAGCGATGCAGCGCCGAATCGCAAAAAGTGGTCTGGTCTTAAGCCAGCAAAATGGTGCGGTCTGAAAGTGGTTAAAATTCACATAATAACACACAGATTCAACATGACAAAGGCAGGAAGGTGTGATACAGCCAACGGTCCTCTTAGCTCATTTTGTCTATGTACATTTTTTTTTTCTGTTCCATTTTCCTTCTTGGAAATGTTTGCAAACACACACGGTGTTCATGCTATGATGTGTGTAGAGGCCTCATTCCAGACATTATAGTTTGTATTGATTATGGCAGCCCTGAGAGTAAGTGATCCAGGCCAAATGGCTCATTTAATGAGTACAAATGAGAGGTGGGATCCTTTGAGACACTGTAATTCCTTATTTGATGACAGCATGTTGGATGTATTAAAGGATTCCATTGCTCAGGGGGCCAAGTGTCTTTTAAACATTTAATGTCAGACTAGTGCCAAATAAGGACTCTGAACTGAATATTTGTAGATGATAATTAAATCCAAATACATTAATAGGTAGTAAAGAATAAATCTTCAAAAATGTGTTTGTACAAGAATTAATGCTAGCCATTTGTGTGCTCGCCGATGTATATTACAGCATTTGGTGTAGGAATGATAGCGCCATCTGCAGGAGGTATTTGAGAATAACTCCCTAAAGCTGTTATGCTGGGGTATCAGTGGCATATACACTCACGGGCCACTTAATTCTGCATAGCTCCCAACTGTCCCTAATTTCGAGAGACTGTCCCTGATTTGGAGGGACTGTCCCTGATTTTTGTTCTGATCCATTTACCGTATATACTCGAGTATAGGTCGACCCGAATATAAGCCGAGGCCCCTAATTTACCACAAAAAAACTGGGAAAACGTATTGACCCGTGTATAAGCCAAGGGTGAGAAATGCAGCAGCTACTGTAAGTGGAAAAGAGGGTCAACAATGCCCATCTGCAGCTGCATACCTCTCTGTGTCCTGTGCATGCCTACCTGTGTCCATTGCAGCCTACCTGTGTCCTGTGCATGCCTCTGTGTGCCCTTCTGCAGCCTCTGTGCTCTTCTGCGGCCTCTGTGCCCTTCTGCGGCCTCTTTGCCCTTCTGCAGCCTCTGTGCCCTTCTGCGGCCTCTGTGCCCTTCTGCAGCCTCTGTGCCCTTCTGCAGCTTCTGTGCCCTTCTGTAGCCTCTGTGTCCTTCTGCAGCATCTGTGCCCTTCTGCAGCCTCTGTGCCCTTCTGTAGCCTCTGTGCCCTTCTGCAGCATCTGTGCCCTTCTGCAGCATCTGTGCCCTTCTGCAGCTTCTGTGCCCTTCTGTAGCCTCTGTGTCCTTCTGCAGCCTCTGTGCCCTTCTGCAGCCTCTGTGCCCTTCTGTAGCCTCTGTGCCCTTCTGCAGCATCTGTGCCCTTCTGCAGCATCTGTGCCCTTCTGCAGCCTCTGTGCCCTTCTGTAGCCTCTGTGTCCTTCTGCAGCCTCTGTGCCCTTCTGTAGCCTCTGTGTCCTTCTGCAGCCTCTGTGCCCTTCTGCAGCCTCTGTGCCCTTCTGTAGCCTCTGTGCCCTTCTGCAGCATCTGTGCCCTTCTGCAGCCTCTGTGCCCTTCTGCGGCCTCTGTGCCCTTCTGCAGCCTCTGCGCCCTTCTGCAGCCTCTGTGCCCTTCTGTAGCATCTGTGTCCTTCTGAAGCCTCTGTGCCCTTCTGCAGCCTCTGTGCCCTTCTGTAGCCTCTGTGCCCATCTTCAGCCTCTGTGCCCATCTGCAGTCTCTGTGCCCATCGCATTTGCACCGACCAGTGTGTAATAAAAGCATACGACGGCCATTCCAGTATTCAAAAGCCGCGCCTCCTCCTGGTCTGTGATAGGTGGAACATTCAATTTCCCAGCAGTCAGTGTTCCGCCTATCACGGACATCACAAGGATGAGAGGATGTCCGTGATAGGCGGAACACTGACTGCTGGGAAATTGAAGTGTTCCGCCTATCACAGTCGAGGAGGCGCGGCTTTTGAACACTGGAATGGCCGCCGTCTGTCTGCATGACACACTGATCAGGTAGGCAGGCGGTGGTGACTCGAGTATATGCCGAGGGAGGTACTTTCAGCCCAAAAAAAGGGCTGAAAATCTTGGCCTTTACTCGAGTATATACGGTAGTTGTATATAAAATGCACTTTTTATCTTTCAAAAAGTGTTTCCCAATGCTAAAACTTTCATACAATTTCCTAATTGCTGCATTTGTACATTTTAAAAGCCAATATAAAGGAATAGTAGTGGTAAAAAAAAAGCTCTTGTGGATTTAATTAACCTTTTTTCTGGTTAATTCTCCTCTAAGGGGGTGTGGCAGGGGGCGTGTCCTATGCCTACATACGTTTGTTAGTAGGTGTCCCTCATTCCCATCTCAAAATGTTGGGAGGTGTGTATTATGTACACCTGTTCAATTGCTTGGTAACCTAAATTGCTAATCAGCCAATCACATGGCAGCAACTCAATGCATTTAGGCATCTAGATGTGGTGAAGCCGACTTTCTGAAGTTCAAACTGAGCATCAGAATTGGGAAAAAAGGGTATTTAAATGACTTTAAACGTGGCTTGGTTGTTGGCTGGTCTGAGTATTTCAAAAACTGCTGATCTACTGGGATTTTCACACACAACCATCTCTTGGGATTACGGAGAATGGTCAGAAAAAGAGAAAATATCCAGTGAGTGGCAGTTGTGTGGACAAAAATGTCTTGTTGATGTCAGAGCAGTGGCGGCTGGTGTGTTTGCCGATTGGTCCGGCACTTACCCCATCATGGTGGGTGGCAGGCAGTGTGGTTCAGGGGCTCGACTCTGAGTCCTCTTTTCTATGGTGGCTTCCAGCTCCCCCCTCCTCCTCCTAGGCGTCCAGTAGGATCACCTGTCTTTTCAGCCAATTGGGTGACCGGTGTCAAAGCCCACTTCCTGATTGGCTGGGAGGAGGATCAGTGAACAGAGAACATTTATTTGCTGTTGTAATACATGGGTGGGATCGGAGCACACTCTCTGCGACCCTAAATTGAAGCATGTTAGAGCCTCTGGCTCTAATTGGTGCTTTAAAAAAAAAAACAGCACCTCCGCATTGTAATCCATGCGCCGGTGTCCTGAAAGGGGCCGGACGCATTGAAAGAGGAGGCGGCGATGGACAGAGGGGGGTGGAGCCCTGCGCCCTTAATGGACGCGCCGCCCCTGTGTCATAGGAGAATGGGCAGAGATGATAGAAAGGCAACAGTAACTCAAATAACCACTCGTTACAGCCAAGGTATGCAGAATACCATCTATGAACGCACAACACATCGAATCTTGAAGCAGATGGGCTACAGCAGCAGAAGACCACACCGGGTGCCACTCCTGTCAGCTGAGTCCAGAAAAATTAGGCTACAATTCGCACAGGCTCACCGAAATAGGACAATAGAAGATTGGAAAAATGTTGTCTGGTCTGATAAGTCTCGATTTCAGGTGCGATATTCAGATGGTAGGGTCAGAATTTGGCATAAACAACATGAAAGCATGGATCCACCCTGCATTTTATCAACGATTCAGGCTGGTGGTGGTGGTGTAATGGTGTGGGGGGATATTTTCTTGGTATACTTTGGGCCCCTTATTACCAATTGAGCATCGTTTAAACACAAGGGCCCAGTATTGTATTGTTGCTGACCATGTCCATCCCTTTATGACTACAGTGTACTCATCTTCTGGGTACTTCCAGCAGTATAATGCACCATGTCACAAAGCTCCAATCATCTCACCACTGGTTTCTTGAACATTAGACATGTGTAATTCGTTTTGTTTTTTGAAAAAATTTGTACATTCGTAACTTTTCTTTTTTTTTTGAATGGTAATTTTCCGTGTCCCTTACAATGGCGCTGCTTAACGTGCCTCAAATGGATTGAACAAAAAAATTCGTACATTCGTAACTTTTTTTTTTTCGATTCGTAATTTTCCGTGTCTCTTACAATGGCGCTGCTTAACGTGCTTCGAATGGATTGAACGGAAAAAATTCGTACATTCGTAACTTTTTTTTTTGGTGGAATGGGAGATTTGCATCATGGATGTGAAGCTGACAAATCTGCAGCAATTACGTGATGCAATCATGTCAATATGGACCAAAACCTCTGAGGAATGTTTCCAACACCTTGTTGAATCTATGCCAGGAAGACTTAAGGCAGTTCTGAAGGCAAAAGGGGGTCCAACCCGGTACTAGCAAGGTGTACCTAATAAAGTGAGTGTATATTGGTGGAGAAATGATAGCGCCATCTGCAGGAGGTATTTGGGAATAACTCCCTAAAGCTGTTATGATGGGGTATTAGTGGCATATAGATACCAATGCTGATGTCTAACTATTTATAAAAAAAAATTGTTGCTATTAGTGAAGACAACTCTATTCTGGTTCTTTTAAAGTGGAACTCCAGATAGATTTTAAAATATCAGTGATAGTTAAGTCATCTTTTAGAAAAATCATTGACATTTTAAATACAACTAATATAAATACCTGAATTTGACTTGGTTGAAGCCTCTTGTACAGCAGCAATCAGACTTGAAGAAGATTATTTAACCTCTTGCTTACTGGGCACTTAAACCCCCTCCTGCCCAGACCAATTTTCAGCTGTCAGCGCTGTCACTCTTTGAATGACAATTGCGCGGTCATACAACACTGTACCCAAATGACATTTTTATCCTTTGTTTCACACAAATAGAGCTTTCTTTTGGTGGTATTTAATCACCACTGGGGTTTTAATTTTTTTCTAAACAAACAAAAAAATATGGAAAATTTTGAAAGAAATTAAATCATGTTTCATAGTTTGTTATAAAATTTTGCAAACAGGTAATTTTTCTCCTTCATTGATATGCGCTGATGAGGCGGCATTGATGGGCACTGATAGGCTGCACTGGTGGGCACTGATAGGCACAGATAAGGCAACACAGATGAGGACAGATAAGGCGATACTTTTGCTTTTCCGAGCGTGTGTACACAAGTCTGCTGGACAAAAGTCCAAAGTACAAACACGCATTCTCGGAAGCAAGGACGAGCCAGAAAAAGCTTTCGTAATGGAGAATTAACATTTGTGACGTGGCAAATTATGAAATACAGCGCACAATTCTCTTCTTTTTTTAAATGAAGCTGCTTTGCTGGTGATACTGATGGAGTTATTGCAAACACATTTCCAAAAGCTTTTTTTTTCTAGTGATATCAATTTGATTTTTGATTTTATTTGGGCAAGTTACCATTATCCAGTAGTTTTTAAGATCAAAGATACAACTATGTTGGTGTCCCTTGTTAATTTTACATTGTATTTTTGTAATGGAACTGCCTACTCCCAAACTGTCATTTTGAAGTAAAACACATAGCCATGCATTACTCTACACAATTATTTTATTGTGCATTAAAAATAGAAAACAAATAAAATTAGACATGCTATCTGCCAATAGAACTTAACCAAAAAGTGCATTCTATGCATCCAAAAATATAGAAAATATACCAAATCAAATCATTATTCAACCAAAAAAAAAAAACTTATGCATGTGTCCTGCTTCTTAATATAGGGGGTCAACAATTCCAAGAGTTGGTGAAAGCAGGGTTCTGTCATCCGGAGATAATTCCGAAAATCTTTCGGATTATTTTCCTGGAGCTCCCGCAGCAAAGGCATATGACATAATTGTTCACGATTAATAAGGCAACCAATTTTTGGTATGAGAAAACCTTCTCCTCCTGTTCCTGGACTTGACTTGGGTCAAAGAAATAACCCCAAGGCCAATAATAAATAACACGTTATCTCCTCCGAGTCCGCAACATGGCTGGTTCAGAAACTAACTGAAAAGCGCAAAATGAAAAGCGTGAATAAACCCTCACCAAACTTCTACTAACACAAAATTAGTAGAAGGAGCCCAAAGGGTGGCACTAAAGAGCTGAAAAACCACGTAGTTTGTCACTACGTTCGTGTTTGTTGGCCGACAATTCCTTGCCGTTTGTATGCAAGACAAGTACCTGGCCAACGCCCTTCGGACAAAAGTCTGAGGTTTTGTCTGCAGAAAATCTGATCGTGTGTATGATGCTTAAAAGTGGTTGTAAACCTCAGACATGAAATATGAACAAAGCACATCCCTTTATAGTGTGTCATTTCTGTCTACTGCCCCATTCTGCTATCTGCATGAGTCACTTCTGACAAGTTTTCCTGAAACCAAGAGAAAAAAGGTGACAGGGGAGGGATCTCCAGCACACAGCTTGTGGTTGACAGCCTCAGATCTATTCCTGTGTGCTGTGTGAAGGGGGTGTATCCCTTCCCTCCAATCAGCTCTCACTGAGCTCTTCAGAGTGTAACGTCTGCTCGCCACCCTGTTTTCTGCAAGCTCAGAAAAGCTTTGGACCCCTT
>CM053034.1:170596981-170646239 GCA_028564925.1 Lithobates sylvaticus | reverse complement strand
GGGGGGGGGGGTTGGGGGATTGTTCGGCTCACCCCTAGTTTCAATCTTTGCACAGAACCCCTTAAACAAAGTTATATAAATTAGCAAAAAAAATGACTAATAGAATTTTTCATTAACTATTTTATCCTAAAAATCTGTGCCAAAGGAGACAATGAGGTTGAGTGAAATTTGAGACTGTAGACTTTTAATCATCAGTCTATAATAAGAAGCTTGTAAAAAAAAAAAAAAGACCATCAATTCAAATTACTTTTATACCCAGCTATATTGCTGAAAGGAACATGTGATTTGATTTGTTTACAAATGAATGCAATGTGTACCAGCTGAATTAGAAAAAAATAAATAAAAATCTGCTGATTAGCAAATGATGAATCATTTTGAGTTTTCATTTATCGCTTATAAGAGTAAATGATACTTTAACTAATTACACCACATAAATAACTATAATCTGCAATTTACTCACTGCTTGCTGCTGAATGGAAAGAAAGAATTGTGTAGGAATTTCAAGCAAATTAACTGTATGCTGTTTCTGCTGACCTTTGTGTCGTCTTTAAAATGTATTTAGGGGTGACATAATCATCCAGTAATCCTAAAACCACAAGAGGCTTCTCTAAAATGATTTGCTATGTGTTAAGCATGGATACTCCAGCTGTATGTTTAATTCACCATTGGAAATGACGGAATGGAATGGTGCACATTTACAAAGTACAGCTGGGCCATTCTAAAGCATTCTGTTGGGTTATGGGACTTGACAAGTAACCTAGGAGCTTACTGTATTGGTATGTTAAATTGGATCCAGATCTAAAATCCAAAATATAATTAATTGCACATTATTATTATTATTACTATTTATATTTAGTATTACTAATATTATTATTATTATTCAGGATTTATATAACACCAACAGTTTGCGCAGCGCTTCAAAACACGCTTAGATGTTGGGTCTGCACTTCTTCTTGATATGGTTTTATTATTATTTTTTTTTGTTTTTAAAATTATTATTATTATTTTTGTTATTGTTAAGGATTTTTTTCCTTTTCTTTTTTTCTTTTATTTGGCTATCCTACCAGTAACACACTTTCTGTCGTAAGATGACAATGCTTACTTTATGTACTGTATTCATGGTGGATTGCTGATATATATATATATATATATATATATATATATATATATATATATATATATATATATATATATATATATATATATATATATATATATATATATATATATATATATATATAATATGTATCATATATAAGTGCAATATATATAGATATATATATATATATCTATATGTATTGCACTTGTTGAACAGATACAGTATAACAAAACACTTTCAATGGTATAATTCACAGGCCAAAAGGGAACAAATAAGAGAACTTTTTACATTTACTTTAACTCTTAGTAACATGCAAACCTTGTAATGGAACAAGGCCTGTTTATAGGTCATAATAACAAACGTAACTGAGTTTAATATTTTAAGGGTCAGCTTAGGAGGAAATCACAAAAAGCTTTCAAAAGACAAAATCCCCTTTGTTATGCTGATTATAAATGAAGCCAAGAACAAATGTAATTTTTTTTAAAATACATAGTTCTTGTTAGAGCATGCAAAGGAACATCATTGGTGAAAAGACATACAAATAAATCAGCACAGTTGGTAAAAATGCATGTTTTTTAAAAGTCAGTTTGTTAAGATAGAAGGCCTCATTAAAAGCAAGCTTTCCCTGTGCTCAGATGTTTTACCATTTTTTTTTTTACCAGGTGTTGAGAAAAAGTAATGTAGATATACTGTATATCCTGTAAATATTTAAGGGCATCTCCATTATATGGAATTGAGTTGGGTTTATTTTAAAAATATTATATGTGAAGGAGCACATTCTCACAGAATTTTGAGCATCCATCTTTCTTGGGAGATGGTGGCGAAGCACGGTTATATCACCATTGCCTTGTGAAGTGGATGGAAACCAGGATCTGAGTTATTACATTTTTCTTCAATATTTATTTTTTGGCTTCTGTTTGCAAAGGTTTTTTTTTTTTAAGCTGGAGGTGGAAGCTGTCATTAAGGGTCAATGCACACTGGGCATAAATAAGCTCCTTCTGCCATTCTGCCTGTAGAAACAGCTCAATGTTATCCTAGGAGTCCATGCACATTAGGACATTTAGAGGCATATTTTAACCACTTCAGCCCCGGGGCTAGAATTATTGCTCTCGCTCTACCGATCACAACGATACCTCACATGTGTGGTTTGAACACCGTTTTCATATGCGGGCGCTACTCACGTATGCGTTCGCTTCTGTGCATGAGCTCGGCGGGACGGGGAGCATTTAAAAAAAAAGTTTTTCTTATTTATTTTACCTTTTATTTTTACACTGTTCTTTTAAAAAAAAAAAAATTGTGTCACTTGTATTCCCTTTACAAGGAATGTAAACAAAAAAAGCATGACAGGGCCTCTTAAATATGTCAAAAAGACCTCAGATCTCATATTTACACTAAAATGCAATAAAAAAAAAAAGAACAAATGGCCCTTTAAGAGCTATGGGCAGAAGTGACATTTTGATGTCGCTTCCACTCTGCAATTACATGGAGACGGGTGGGGGCGATCTTCCCCTCACTCGTCTCCATGTCAGGCTAGGAGAAGGATCCGATCGCCTCCGCCTCTGCCGACGGTAAGCAGCGGAGGGCACCGGAGCGCGGCGGGGGCCCTCTCCCGCCACCGATAAAAGTGATCTTGCGGCAAATCTGCCACAGAGACCACTTTTATCTTGAAGCGGACCACCTGCTGAAGAAGAGGATACTGGGGTTATGGCAGCTATCTGCTGCCTTAATAACGATATTCCTCTTCAAACTACCGACGTATAACGACGGTGGGCGGTCCGAAAGTGTTAATATTGAGTCTAACATCTTATCAATCCTTAGCAATCTTCTGATAGTATCTTTGTTATTTTTTCCTACAAAACCTGTTAATGATAAATTGTGATGGACACTAAATGCGTCATCTCAACATTACTGACGCATTGTCTGATTCTATTTCTCCCAGAAATAAGCTCACGGGAAAACACTAATACACCATCTTCATTAACAGGTGCATAAAGGATGACCGACTCCAGCCATTCAGTTCAACTTGCACATCACATGAAGCAGAATATGAGAGTCATGATTAATAAAAGACACTTAAGGCAAACTTGACAGCTTTGATACATCATTTATTCCGTGTCCCAGTGTTCCCAAGCTGCTTCCTACAGACGATCTACAATAAAAAGACAGAAATGAAAGTGATGCCTTTTGTGAGCCACCATGACAAACTTTTAAGTGAACTTGTTACTGGAAAAAACTGATTGATGCACCAAGTTTGCCTAATAATAGCCTCGCAAGATACCTCTGCAGACCATTTTTAGACCACTTTCACACTGAGGCACTTTTCAGGCGCTTTCACGCTAAAAACAGCGCCTAAAAAGCTCACGAAAACGTATTTCCATTAAAATCAATGAACGCTTTCACACTGGGGCAGTGTGCTGGCAGGGCTGTGAAAAACTCCCCTCCCCAATGAAATGAATGGAAAGCTCTTCAAAAGCGCCTGAAAAGCTCTTCAGAAGCGCTCAGTGTTTTTACTGGCAGTTTAGAAGCGCCTCAGTGTGAATGTGGCCTTAGTCTTTTTTTTTGTTTTTTTGTGAAAGATATTTCTGCATGTTCCAAAGCCCCTGAATCCAGAAACATTCTATATTAGCCTTTCTCAATCTTTTAACACAGAGGAATCCTTAAAATAACTTTCAGGTCTCAGGGAACCCCTGCTAAAAATGACTATATCTACAGCTCACGGTACATTAGTATGATGGTCACTGAGAACAATGCAATCCTTGCACTTACAGATGGCTTAAAAGAGCATTGTGATTTGTGGTTACTTATCTCAAAGACAAAAAGTTCTCATTGCTCAAGGAACCCCTATAACCTTTGGAGGAACTCTAGGGTTACACACAACTCTAGTTGGAAAAGGCGGCTGCTCTATATACAAATAACAACATTCCACCACATGCTACAGTGTAAACAACATATGTATATAGGTGTATATAGGTTGCCCTGACAGGCAGAGAGGTACATACTTTGCATTGTAGAATGTGAGGGATAAGCCAAAAACATTGGGAGACATTTGCCAGTTCAAAAAAGAACAGCCCAGATGTTTGGCTGGCTTCTGTCAGACATCCATGCTGGAAAACCAGCAGCCGACCGACTCCCAATCAGCGCTCTCAGCAGGGGCGTATAATGAAATGAGTGGGCTCGCATGCAAGATAAAAAGTGGGCCCTAGGGATCGAATTTAACAAATGTGTTGCGTGGCAAAATGTGGCGTAGCTTAAATTGCTCTAAATATTGGGCATGGATTAAAGGGGTGTGGTTTAATAGAGTCTGAGATGACTTATATAGTGCAGAGTGTATGGGGTGGGTAGTATGTGCAGGGGAGGAGTACAGTGTGTATGGTGGTGGGTAGTATGTGCAGGAGAGGAGTGCGGAGTGTATGGCGGTGGGTAGTATGTGCAGGAGAGGTGTGCGTATTGTATAGGGGTGGGTATAATGTGCACATGAGGAGTAAGGAGTGTATGGAGCTGGGTAGTATGTGCAGAAAAGGAATTTGGAGTGTATGAAGGTGGGTATATTGTGCAGGGGAGGAGTGGTGTCAGAAGTTCTTTATTTTTATTATTATTATTTTTTCTTACAATAACATTTTTCTTTATTTTTATTTTTTTTTATTCATTTTATCAAAATTATTTTTGGGGGTTATTGGATGGTGTCAGCAGGGCAGTGGACATTGTCAGAATTTTTTTATTTGTATTATTTTTTACCATTTATTTTTTTACATTTTATATTTGTATTATTATTTTTTTCACAATGATTTGGGGGGGGGGTATTGGACAGTGGGTGGTGTTCGTAGTATTTTGTTTCTATTATTTTACTGTATCTATTATTTTTTACAATTTTGTTGTTTATTATTATTTTTTTTATATTTTATAAGTATGGGGCAGTAGACGGGGTCAGTAGGGCAGTGAATGGTATCAGTAATTTTTTAATTTTTATGTATTCATTTTTTTACAATTTTTAATTTGTTTTTCATTTTTTCACAATGCTTTTTGAGGATAGGTAGTTGGGGCAGTGGGCAGTGCCGGTAGGGTGTGTGTGTGTGTGGGGGGGGGGGGGGTTAGTGTTGTCAGTAGTTTTTTATTTTTATATATTTTTTTTTACAATTTTATTTTGTATATATATTTTAATATATTTTATAATTAATTTTTTTTAAATTTATTGATTTTTTATCAGCCCTGTTGGTGGGCTTTGGTGAGATATCAAGGGTCTAAACAGACCCCATTGACATCTCCCCTTTGAGACAGAGAAAAGGGACTGAGGACAGAGATTCCCCGGTCCTTTTCTCTGCAATCTCAGCATTAAAAATGAATGAACAGGAGACAGAGGCTCTTGTTCATTCATAAACTGAAATAGAGTTTACTCTGCTCAGTTATCAAAGGACACAGAAGCGATCGCTCACTGTGTCCAATTGAGAAAGGGAAGGGGCTGGTAAACTACATATTTACCGGCCCCCTCCTCCATTCTGCATCCTGACATATCCCCCCAGCAGCCGGTGGGAGAGGAGAGGAGGGAAGCCGGATGCGGGGCACTATTTTACTATTTAAATACCCATAAAAATGTAAAATGCCCCATTATCTTCTATTCAAACAATATAGTTATGCTGTGTTTTGAAATTTGAAATTTGAAACAGACTAGTGTGATTTATGGTTATTTTATTACATCATGCTCAGCCGCACTTGTTGATCTACCCAGAACAATTTGGTTGACGGTGGCTCCTGTAGTTTGCAGTGCTGTCTTACTGGTTGGTGGGATGTAGGTGGAATAAAGCACCGCTGATGATCTCCACCCATCCCTAAAAGAAGATTGGGTGACTGGTCTTCAAAACACGGAACCATAAGGCCTTATATACTGTATCACAGTCAGATCAATGAGACGGGAGGCGACCGGGAATGCACCGATCGCACCCGGAGATGGACGTGACTGCGGTGATCGAACCCCCGCCACCCGCAGGAGAGGGACGAAAATGCAGTGATCGACCCCTGCGCGCGCCTGTGGAAGACGGACGGGACAGCAGCAATCAGGGCATTACCTTTGGAGTCAGGGGGGATGAAGAGTCAGGCCGTTGATTCTCCTCCACAAACACCCTGACTCCCTGGCCAATCAGGTTACAGGAACTGCTTCCTGGTGGGCCGGGAGGAGAATCAGGAAGACAATAGCGATTATTAATTCGCTATCGTCACACAACTGGAGCCGGGTGCATGGATTAGGGGGGTGGCGCCTCTGCGCCCTGTATGGACTGGGTAATTGTAAAATTATTTTTTGTTGAATTTGGGATTTTTTACATGGCATAAAGATATAATATGGAATAAGCATGGGGACATAAAGGATCTGCCAAAGGTTCTCTAAAAAAAACAAACCAAAAAACTACATTTACTTTGGACAACAATAATGTCCATTTGTTGCAGAGTCCACAAGCATGGGATTGCAGATTACGTGCCATTATATATATCTATGTCACTGTTGCAATGCTTACCATGTCCACAAATGTTTCACACAATATAATAAACCATCAGTGCGATGAAGGGGAAAAAGGCCAAGCATTCTTGTGTCATCTAACACCCCCATCCACCCAGGGCCATGTGCCTACAGTGGTTGGTGACCTCTGATGCCTCTGTAGCTACACTGGTTTGTGTTAAATAAGAACAGCATTTGACCAGTATTTTCTCAGACATGACCAAATAAGTATTTGTATGCCCTGTAAGTAAATAAGACATGATGTCAGGCCTCATTCCATACATTGGGTAAACATATCAGATGTATAGGACGTCCGGGAGACAGGCTCCATTGACAGAATGCTGTTATGTAAGGAAGTAACTGTCACCAAGATTAACAACCAAGATTCAGCACTTCAGTCTTGAAAAATGCGAAGTAGTTGTGTTACATCCCTAAACTTTGGACTGAAAAAAAAAAAAAGGTACAGTATGCTTAAAAATAAAATAGCATAATATATAGAGGGCAAAGTAGCATTTTTTGGCTTATAAATTACATTATTGTGGTTTAAACCACTGAAATTATTAAAGAAGCCACCTACTTCCAGGTCATCAATACAGCTATCATAAATATAAGATATTTCCATCAATATAAGCCTGTTAAAGCTGAATTCCAGGTATATATTAACCACTTGCCCTCCGGAAGATTTACCGCCCTTCATGACCAGGCCATTTTTTGCGATACGGCACTGCGTTACTTTAACTGACAATTATGCCGTTGTGTGACACTGTGCCCAAATAAAAGTTATGTAATTTTTTCTCACAAATAGAGCTTTCTTTTGGTGCTATTTGATCACCACTGCGTTTCTTATTTTTTTTTTTTGCGCTATAAAACATTCAATAAAAATAAATAAATAAATACATTTCTTCAAAAATGTAGGCCAATATGTATTCTGCTACATGTTTTTGGTAAAAAAAAAAAAATATCGTATATTGATTGGTTTTCAAATGTTATAGCGTCTACAAACTTTGGGATATGAGTAAAAGAAAAGAGCATAAGGGGCAGTGTTGCCAACCGTCCGTGTTTTTACGGACAGCCCGTAAAAATGGGGCTATTTTTTCATGTCAGTGAAAATCCGTTAATAAAAAATGTTGCCCGTAAAAATGACGGTCCCGGCTTGGAACTGCGCATGTGCAGTTCCGAAGCATGCCGAGAGTCTCCGATGCATCCCGATGATCTTTTTCTATCCCTGCTGCGCCTGCTACTTGTCTTGTTCCCTCCCCCCTTCCTTCCACAGCGCGCCTTATTCAATTTCTGCACAGGAGATGCTGGGAGAGGGGGGGAGGAGTCAGCCTGCAGTGGAGAGGAGCCGTACAGCCTTACAGAGGGGGGTAAGCTAATGATTAGCTAAATGTCTCTCATTGCCTTGTGTTAGTCGGCAGGAGGAGGGGGGCAGGGAATGGTCTGTGTAGCAGGCTTGTTGTGTACAGTACATCGTTTTTTTTGTGTGTCAGATCTGCATTGCTATTTGCTTCTAAACTGACAAGGGAGGATGTTTTCTGAGATCTCCCCCAATCTATAACTATTACCTGCAATGCTCAGCAGTCCAGGCCCAGCCTCCTCAGTCCTCTCCAGAGTTACCACCTCATGTGTCTGGGGCACTACAAATCCCAGCATGCCAGGAGAGGGGAGGCAGAAGCAATATGATTTGGCTGATTTTCTAAGGAAAAGTGCTGCTGTATATTGTGTCTGTATAGTTTGTGTGTATAGTGTGTGTATATTGTGTCTGTATAGTGTGTGTATATTGTGTCTGTATAGTGTGTGTATATTGTGTCTGTATAGTGTGTGTATATTGTGTCTGTATAGTGTGTGTATATTGTGTCTGTATATTGTGTCTGTATAGTGTGTGTATATTGTGTCTGTATAGTTTGTGTGTATATTGTGTCTGTATAGTGTGTGTATATTGTGTGTGTATAGTGTGTGTATAGTGTGTGTGTATATTGTGTCTGTATAGTTTGTGTGTATATTGTGTCTGTATAGTTTGTGTGTATATTGTGTCTGTATAGTGTGTGTATATTGTGTCTGTATAGTTTGTGTGTATATTGTGTCTGTATAGTTTGTGTGTATAGTGTGTGTATATTGTGTCTGTATAGTGTGTGTATATAGTGTGTGTATATTGTGTCTGTATAGTGTGTGTATATTGTGTCTGTATAGTGTGTGTATAGTGTGTGTATATTGTGTCTGTATAGTTTGTGTGTATAGTGTGTGTATATAGTGTGTGTATAGTGTGTGTATATTGTGTCTGTATAGTGTGTGTATATTGTGTCTGTATAGTTTGTGTGTATAGTGTGTGTATATTGTGTCTGTATAGTGTGTGTGTGTATATTGTGTCTGTATAGTTTGTGTGTACTGTTTGCTCATAAAATAATTGATTATGTGTTGTGCTTGATGGTCTTGAGGTGTTTATTCATATATTTTTATCTGAATAAGTAGTAGTGAGCACATTTTGGTCCCCTGTAGCATATTCGCAGTCTCTGACCGTCCCCTGTAGCATATTCGCAGTCTCTGACCGTCCCCTGTAGCATATTCGCAGTCTCTGACCGTCCCCTGTAGCATATTCGCAGTCTCTGACCGTCCCCTGTAGCATATTCGCAGTCTCTGACCGTCCCCTGTAGCATATTCGCAGTCTCTGACCGTCCCCTGTAGCATATTCGCAGTCTCTGACCGTCCCCTGTAGCATATTCGCAGTCTCTGACCGTCCCCTGTAGCATATTCGCAGTCTCTGACCGTCCCCTGTAGCATATTCGCAGTCTCTGACCGTCCCCTGTAGAATGTCCACAGTCTCTGACCCTCTCCTTTTTGGGATGTCCGCAGTCTCTGACCAGTCTCTGACCCTCTCCTTTTGGGATGTCCGCAGTCTCTGACCGTCTCCCTATATTAGTAACCCCCCTTACCTTAGTGTATTCACTGTACAGAAGGTGGACTCTAGTCACCAGAGTGCCCCCCACATCAGAGTTCCTGGTGTTCCCCTTTTACATCAGAGTCTGCAGGATTCCCACTTACAGTGCAGGGGGGAAACTCAGTCTGCGGACCCTGATGTAATTAGCAACTCTGATGTAAAGGGAACACAGTGGACTCTGATATAAGGTGGTCTCTGGTCGCCAGAGCTCCCCTCTACATCAGAGTTCCCTCTTGCATCATGATTTGCAGCGTTCCCCTTTACATAAGAGTTTCGTGCAGACTCTGATATATGGGGGAACTCTGTGTTGGCCGGGTTATAGTAACCTGACCTTCATGTCAATGCAGAAATAAGTTTTTTTTACTTTTGTTAGACTTGAACACATTGCTAATAGCACTCGATATATGTTTATAGTTTAAATATTGATATTTGCACTGTTTAGCACTGAAAACTGTAATTTTAGGTACTTTTTTAGAAGTGCCAGTAAAAAATTGGTGCCGTTTGTAAATTTTTGGCATCCTGCCAGTAAATTTTGCGTCGGAGGGTTGGCAACTCTGACACTAACTGACACTTTTGACACTTTTCGGGAACAAGTGACACTAATACAGGAATGCAGGAACACAGGATCGATCCATTTCCCCTGTAAGAACTGAGATATGCATCTGTGTCTTCCCAAGCGATCGGCAGTTGACAGAGGACATACAGGGCCCGGCACCCGCAGATCGGCTTCTGCTGTGAATTGTCACAGCAGAAGTGGCCTGCCGGCAGCGCGCACGTGCCCCCTGCATGCGGTAGTCTGGAATCATTTATATATACGTGATCCAGGGCACAGCAGCAGTAAAAGTGCTATAGGGCAGTCAGCAAGCGGTTAAAGAAAAAGGACTGCTAAATGTACCTGAGTTTGACTTGACATCAGTCTTTTTCAGTATACTGTAAAATCTGTACAGTAGAGCTCAGACAGGAAGCGGCATAATCAGCACAAGGAAACACTAAGATATGCTGCATGGAAAATGCTGATAGGAGTAAAGAGAAGAGTGGCAGAAAGATAATAGATCAACAAAATCCCCGGCCAGGTCCCCACTTACCCCATCCAGGTCGTGGCTTCTCAGCTTCTCCAACCAGCTAATCCGGTCTTAAGATCCGCCTCCTTTCCTGATTGGCTGGGACGATAAGCCGGAAAACAATATCAATTATTAATTTGCTAATGACACAAGTGGATGGGTTTGGGGTGCAGAGCACTGGCTTTTTGAAGCCAATTAAAGCTTTAGGTTCTAATCATGTGCTTCAAAAAAAGAAAAACCTAAAAGTCTAGCGCCCCGCATGGAGATTAGGGGGGGGGAGCATGGAATATAGGGGGCGGCACCCCTGCGCCCTTTATGGACCAGCCGCTGTTGACAAACAGTATCATCTGCAAGAGCAAAGATTGCATGTGGCCCTATAAGAAGATGATAGAGTTCTTTCCTCCATCAGCCCAGTGGCATGGACAAGATGGTGGCAGCAGCCACTCTCCTGCCTCCTCCTGGAGAGCTCCCACAGGGGAGACACACTCTTCCCCTCCATCTCCTGCTGGTGACTCCCTCCTACAGCTGGCTTCACCTGCACTACCCACACCATCGACAGGGAGCCCAGCCAATTACAAACCTTGCATGCCAAAGTCTGACACAGGCTGCACTAAGGTGAGCTCTAATAATACCTCTCTACATGACACTAGAGAATACAATTCTATCAATGCCTTTTACTATATCCATTCAACCAGTACTAGATACACCTTAAAGGACATGCTCATTTCACCAAGAAGTTCATTGCACTCTGACATGATATCCTGCATGCAAAAATTTAGATCAGAGGTCCAAGAATTATTTCGACTTCATGCACATGGCCATCAGTGTTGCCAACCTACCAGATTAAAATGTACTGACACGACACCCAAAATTTATTGGCACAGCCAAGTTTTTACTGGCATTTCCAAAAGTTACAAAGTGCAAATTTCAGTATTTAGGCTACAAACCAGTACAATATGCAATTAGCAATGTGATTTAAGGCCGATATTAACACAAAGAACACATTTCTTATTTTATTTTTGATATAGTAAGTAGCTCAGGGACAGGACTCAGGAGGGCAATAAACTAGAATGGGTGGCACACTCACATGAAATCAGCTCTCACAGCAAAACAGTCTTTCTCCACGCCGGGTGGTCCCTACAACCCACTCCAGGCCAAACAGCACTGACAGTCCCGGCTTGCCTTGCTCCTGTCCCGCAGACTAACACATGAGGCTCCAGCTGCTCTGCTCAGCTCCCTTGCACTATGACATCACATGATGCGCTCAGACACCAGCTTCCTCATTACCGGCCCCCTGAACACACTGTGGCAGTCACTCGGATAGTCTCGGCCAGCTCCGGACCAGAACTGCACATGCTCAGTTCACAGCCATATTTTTTACTGGCAAGCTTTTCCTGTCACTGGCATTTACTAGGAGGAAAGTGGCCATTTTTTACTGGATGCCAGTAAAAATACTGATGGTTAGCAACACTGATGGCCATGCATGGGGCCTTACAGCAAGCAGAGTCTGCATAATTACTCTCCCATAACCTTCTGCTGCCCATTGAGATGAATTAGAAGATGCAGCTGTATGTCCTTATGAACACCATCTGTGTTTTGAACATGTGTCTGTGCTGATGCTTTATGGAACCTAAACGCATAACAGCTTAAGGGATAAGTTCAACTTCTAGAGCATGTTACACATTACACCCATATTTAGGGTGAAACATGCAACATGCTCCAGACCTGCACTCCCCAGCCCCCCCTGTGACAGTGAGCAAGGGATCCTTATGCCATCCATATTTAGGGTGTAACATGTAACATGCTCCAGACCTGCACTCTCGAGCTACCCCCCCCCCCCCATAACAGCAATGGGGGGATCTTCTCCCTGCATCCGCTGTCACATTTTAAATATGGTGCAGCTGTGCGGGGCTCTGCCCGCAAAGGCATGTCATTCTTTCACAGGAATCTGTAAATGAGAAAACTACAAGTCCCGTCTTCCACCATGGCAGATGGCATGGACTGCAAGCATGCTGATCAGCATACTCGTAATCCCTTCACACTGCCTACAGCTCTGTACACACAGTGTGAGCAGGAGCCTGGCATTGCACCCTCCTCCTGTGAAAAAAAAAAAATAAAATCAAAATTTTTCCTGCAAAAAATGTGTGCATGTATTATTTTTTCAAAAATGTGAACTTAGCCTTTGATCATTCTGAACAAGAAATGGGGGAATTTGCCTTGTCTTTTAACAATTATGTTGACCCTCACAATGCTAGAGACGGCGATCTGACTTTGATAAAGGAAAAACTTGGTGATTTGAAGGACAGATTATGTTGCAACAATAAATAACTACTCTTCCCGATATACCTGCATCTGAACATGTTGACAGATAACACCTCCCTTCTAAACCTTCATATCTTCACCTGTCAGCATACTTTAACGCACAGAAAGAAATTGTTGCCTTTGACCAAGTCTCTTAAGAACCACAAAATAATGTACTTTTGGGGGCATCCCATGAAACTTGTCCTCAGCAAGAATGGTTGCATCCATGAAGTGTCATCTTTAGGCCTTAAACTTCTAGGAGAATGGGATATATTACAAAACCTGCTACCCCCAAATCATCTACACCATCCTGCAGCAAACTCTCCTTGGGGCAATTGGTTACTCACACATTTAGGGCCTATCCATATTGAAATGGATCTGCCACCTAGGGGTTAAAATAGTGCAGACTGATTTCAGTGATTGGCAACAGGTTGCCTTATTTAAACACCTCAGCAGCACTGCGTCTTTGCTGTCTGATCTGCAGCTCATACCTGTTCCTGTGACTTCCTGTTCCTGTTATCTGATCTGTTTCCTGTGTTTGACTACAATTGATCTCGGTTATCCTGACCCCGGCCTGCATTGTAACCACGCTCAGCTCTACACTGCTTTATATCCTGTTGCCGAACTTTGCCTGTATCCTGACCATTCTCTGCCTGTCGTCTATATCTACATCTGATCGTCTGTTGCCAAACCCGGCTTGTCTGACTACGTATTCAGTGCCTCCCCAGCCTTGCACCTACCAGCCTGCTTCCTTTTTCCTGCTGCACCAGCTGGACTGACAAGACCAAAGACAAACCAGGCACCCATACACCGCCAGGCTCTTGCGGCCACTGTTGCAACACCGGTGGCCCTTGAGCCGGGGTTGTACGAGGAAGCCTTCCCACTGCACGTCAGGTTCATCCGGGAAATACATAACACATATATTGTGGGTTCCAACACCCTTCTGGATCATTACTTAATTCCCTCTCAATGTTTCTGCACAGTGTTGCAATCCGTCAGTATTTTTACTGGCAGACAGTAAAAAACAGGCAATTTTCTCCTGCCAGTACATGCCAGTAAAAGTAAAAGGTTATAAATTTTAAGGTTATAAATATGGCTGTGACGCTCGGCTTGGTCCGGAGCCGGCTGAGACCATCTAAGTGCCTGCTACAGTGTGATCGGGCGGCTCTGGCGGAGGCGGTGCCTAAGCATGTCGTGTGATGTCATGGTGCAATGGAGCCAAGCAGAGTGGCCAGAGCCTCGTGTGCAGGTCTGCGGTATGGGAGCAAGGCAGGCCAGGAGCGGGACTGTCAGTGCTGTTTAGACTGGAGTGGACAGGAGGGACCACTAGGCTTGGAGAGAGACTGTCACTATGACTCAGGAGGGGACATGTTGTGTCAGTGACATGTCATCATCATCTGTGCTGCTACACACTGCTGTCAGTGTCACTGTGAGAGTCAATTTTATGTGTGTGTGCACCCATTCTAATTTCTTGCCCTCCTGTCTCCTGTCCCTGAGCTACTTACTTACTATATCGAAAATAAAATAAGAAATATGTTTTTTGCCTTATTATCTACCTTAAATCATATTGCTAATTGCATATTGTATGTTTGTAGCCTAAATACTGAAATTTGCACTTAAAATTGTAATTTTGTAACTTTTGGAAATGCCAGCAAAAACTTGGCTGTGCCAGTAAATTTTGGATGTTAGGTAGGTTGGCAACACTGATACCTATCCCCTCAGGATTTGCCTTTTAAATCTGATGTTACTGTTTTTTTTGTTTTCTATATGATTAATGCAGTACAAAGCATGGATTCAAACTCTGTTCCAAATTATTCTACTGACCTTGCCTCCTTCCTAGGAAACTTCCCAGGCATGTATTTCCTCTTATTCAGCTAGCAGCTCTCTTGGGACTATATAACTCAATTGCTCTTATTAGTGAATCTACACCTCTATCATTAGCTTGAGAATTCTCTCAGCCAATGCTAATGGTGTGAAACATCCCACTAAATGACCAATGCTTTGGAAAGAGGCTCACGTTTTTAACTTTTTCTAATGTTTTTTGGCAAGTGTTATTGCTAAAAAGCAAGGAGTAATGATAGCTATTAGGAACACGATTTCCTTCACCCAACCAGAACTTATTGCTGATCCTGCTGGCTGCTATTTCATTCTGAGCTGATTAATCAATGCTAAACCATACTGTATAATCTTGTAAACACCTATGCTCCAAACGAGCTTAGTTTTCTTAACAAACTTCTTAAAAGAATTTCAAATGTCAAGGTTCCCTAGTACTTTGTGGAGACTTCAATCTTGTTCCGGACAAACGATTGGACTCTACTGCATCCACTAGGTGCAGGGCCGGCCCTACCATGGATCCCGCTGGGTCCATTGGACACATGAAGAGCTCGGGTGTGTGTGCTACCGAGGGTGGGGTACCCAGAGGAGACAGAGAGCAAGGAAAGATCCCTTCCCCACTTGCTCCGCCAGCAGCCGATGTTAGGGCGCAGCTTGCAAGACTTGCCTCTCTATTGGGTGGAACTGGAGGAAGGGGTGCGGCCGGCCTCACACCCAGCCCACCTTCTTCTGCTCTGGTGCATGCGTGAGGCTTTGCACTGAAGACTGTGAGAGCCCTGGGAGAGAGCAACAGAGAGGTAATAAAAGTTAGTCCTGTGTGACAGAACACAAAGGGTGCCCATTTTTTTCTAGTTGTGGCTGTTGATCTGCTGGATGGGCAAATGATGGGTCATGATTAGAAATCCCTATACAGCCCTAGCTTGCCATTATACTACCCTAGCCCACCCATATACTACCCTAGCCAGCCCCTACACTGCCCTAGCCTGTCTATGTACTACCCTAGCCTGTCTATATATACTATCCTAGACTGCCCATATACTACCCTAGCCTGTCCATTTATTACCCTAGTCTGCATCTATACTGCCCTAGCCGGCCTTTTTATTGCCCTAGCCTGCCCCTATACTGCCCTAGCCTGCCCCTTGGAATTGAACATAATGGCATGCAAGGGGAGGCCCATCCATTAAGGACGCATGGGTGCCGCCTCCCCTATCCTTGCCACTGCCACCCCCTATCCATGCATCAGGCCCCTTTTAGGATGCCGGGCGCATGAATTACAGTGGTAGGGTTTTTTAAGCACCTGATTAGAGCCTGAGGCTCTAAAAGACTTCAAAATAGGGTGGATTCTGGGCGCAGAGCATTGCGCTCAGAGCCCACCCAGGTGTGTTAGAATAGCGAAGGAATATTCACTATTCTCACACTGAATCCCCTCACTGCCAATCAGGAAGCGCGGCTCTGAGACAGGTTTCTGGATTGGCTGAAAGGAGAAGCATTCCAGTTGGCCTAGGAGGAGGAGAGAGGAGGTGCACAGCGGAAGTCACCGTGATACAGAAAAGGAGAGCAGGGGAAGTCAGGAAGCGCTGCCCGCCATAGAGGGGAAGAAGAAGACGCAGTGATGCAGAGGAGGAGAGCAGGGGAAGGGGAAGCCATTGCCCGTCGGGAAGCGCTGCCTGCCATAGATGGGGTAAGTCCTGGGCTCCTAACCAAACGACCGACCAGACCTGGGGGGGTGCGGGTTGCCCCTTTGACACCCAAAAAAATTTACCACCAGCCACCTTTGATGGCATGTCATATAGTTTTGAATATAGACAAGGTGCTACTGCATGTAAACCTGACTTCCTGATAAATTTAATTTTAGTTTCAATTATCATGATATAAAAATAATGGATGTGGGGGCCTTTTGGTGGGCTTAATTTTTTTGGGGGAGGTGGGGGTGGGGGGGGAGGCAGCATTTCATTCTTGGACCCAGGAAGCACAATTTCTTGAGCCAGCCCTGACTAGGTGATCCTAACCATCACTGCAGCTTCCCTTCCAAAGAGAAGATTTATATGATGCCGCTAGGCTTATGAGAAAGACTTCATCTTTTTTTTCTCACACAATTCACATTTTCTAGGATTGACTTATTTGTAGTAAATAAATGGGTCTTACAAAGATTCACAACCTCTGCTATCAATGACATCACATACTCAAACCATGACTCAATTTCTATCCAATCTCAGATTATCAGACGATTTTATCTATTCACCTTTGGTGCTATAATCCTCAAGTAAAGAAGAATCCTCAAACAACTTAATTTCTCATGCAGCACCTATCAGATTTTTTACATTACAATGCTTTATCAGTATTATCAGTATCTGATCCCTTAGTACTTTGTAACACCCATAAGTCGTATATGCAAGGAATTCTCTTAAAATTGTGTATGACAATGACAACCTTAGCCTACTACGACCCTAAAGTGGAACTTCCGCTTATCGGATTCCTCCCCCCCTCCGGTGCCACAATTGGCACCTTTCAGGGGGGAGGGGGGTGCAGATACCTGTATAATACAGGTATATGCACCCACTTCCGGAACTAGCATCCCCGCCTATATCCGAGGATTTCCAAGGGAACTGTGTTTCCCAAGACACAACGGGGACCAATAGAGGCGCGCAGCGCGACTTGCGCATGCGCAGTAGGGAACCGGGCAGTGAAGACGTTGCGTCTTCACTTCCTGATTCCCTGACAGAGGATGGCGGCGGGGCAGCTGAGAGACGAGCGGTTGCTCGTCACATTCTGCCGACAACGCTGGAACCTGAAACAGGTAAGTGTCCATTTATTATAAGTCAGCAGCTGCAGTATTTGTAGCTGCTGACTTTTAATATTTTTGGTGCGGGTGCAGCTCCGCTTTAAGCTGAGGCACAAGCTTAGGCTCCTACTCCTTGACCAATTGATCTTTTTGGCGGAAAATCTTCCAATCCATCTAACAGCCTCCATTGTTCTGTTCTAGGAAGTATCTCCACAAACCCTTGTGTCTTTGGGAGTTTGTGACCATTCAGTCAAAAGAACAATTGTGAGGCCAGGTACTGATGCAGAAAGAGACGATCTGGCTTCCAATTAGCATTTTAGTTCATCCTGAAAGTGTTTAGTAGAGTTGGGGTCATGGCTCTATGTAGGTCATTCAAGTTCCGCCACTCCAAACTTATCAATCCATGTCTTTATGGAGCTGTCGTTCTACACAGGGACACAGTCATGCTGGAACAGAAAAAGGCCTTCCCCAATTTGTTGCCACAATTCTCTAAAATGTTTTTGTTGCTGTAGTGTTAACAGTACCCTTCAATGGAAACACCTGAGCTCCATTTACTTGGAGGCCATATTGTGTCTCATATAATATGTAGCGATACCCCCAGTTAAGAGGGCCGCTGGTTTGTTTTGGGTCCCTGAGTACAGCTCCACCAACCCCCGGCAATTTGCTCTACCCGCTCTGGCACAGTTAGTAAAGGGGTATGTATCTATGCACATATAAATATCACTTATACTCTAAGTGTAATTGATTCAAACTCACAAACAGACTGCTGAGATAAGAATAACTGGCTTTACTTTGGCAGTAAGAAAAGAAATAGTAACATGCATCAAACATTTGACTTACAACACTTTAGCAGGTCCCTGCAATATGCACTTTAACATGTACACATATATGACTCAACATAGCAATGGGGAACGGAGCGCCAAGTGTAGCGACCATCTGCTATGCACCCCTGAGGTGCAATAAATCTATCTGCGCCTACCTAACGGACCAGGCCTGATCCCTAGCAATAGAGCTCAGTCCTTGAATAAGTACAGTATTCTTCACCGGCAAGAGAACTGTAGAGGTGGTGCACATGTAGCTTTAAATGGTGTATTTGTAATCCACAGAAAGAAACATTTGCTGCTCTGAGGTAAATTGTGCCTTGGCAGTTCAATAGGCATGGAAGTGTGTGTAGCAATGTAGGATGAGCCTTTCAGCTCGCTCACCAATCCTGGGGTACCGTCCTCAGCTCCGGTCCCTCCAATGGCGGCGTCCGGTCTCCTCCGTCACAGCCCCTGCGTTCCGGTCCTCTCTCCGACCGACCGACTGTAGGGAAAAGTCTCCGCTCCGCTGCTGCTGACTCTGAGGGGTGAGAGTCTCTCTCCACCTGCTGCAAGGCCCAGGCTTCAGGCCTTCAGCAGTCCCGGTCCGCACAGGTGTCTCCTCACTCAGAAGTGTCTGCGTCACCAGCCCAGTCAGAAGAGGAAGAGGCGGTCTCTCCTCTTCCCTTTTATCACCTCCCCCAGAAGCCTCTCGGGCGGAAACAAACAGCCCGGGAGCCTGGGGAATTATGGGGAATGTAGTCTTTTCCCCTAAAAGGGGTACGACCCCGCTACACACTCCCCCCACTTTGAATCTTTGGTCCCCAAAGACATTGTTCAATCTACAAGCTTTCTTTGAGACAACACGTTCACATAATTCAGACAGAGGAGCTTCCCACCAATTAGCATAAGATGGGGAGCTGTCCTGTCTACAGGTCACTTCAGTGTGGGCGACCTGTTTAACTGTGCCAGAGAGTGAGCTGGGGTTGCCCTCCACCAAATGAACAGTGGATGGGTCAGGGCGTTCAGCACTTCTCCTTGCTGTGGTAACAGAGTCCTCTGAACTTTTTCCCATTTGGGGGTAAGTCAACTTCTTGGGAGGCCTCACAACTCTGCGAGATCTCTGTTCTCTTGGGACTTCTTCAGGAACACATTCTGGCAACATCTCTGGTTCTGGAACATCTACTTCTTCTTCTTCTGAGTAGAGACCAGGGATATCTTCCCAGCACTCAGGCACAACACTGAATGGAACAAACTCTGTAGCTTCTGGGTTCAATGTTTTATCTTCCACATCTTCAGTAGGTGGAAGATCTATGGCGGAATTTCCTGGAGTTGAGGAAGGCCATAGCCATTCAAGTTCTCCTCTTTCTTCTTCTGCTGATTGGGGTTCCTGTCCACCCCTAATTTGGGATGTCTGAGACCGAGTATTAGGCCTGGGGGTATCCAGAATGGAAACAGATTCAGGTAAGTCTCTTGCTGGAGGTATTCTGACTGCTTCAGTGAGTGGGAGCAAGTGATTCCTATGCCAGGTCTTCAAAGGCCCCACTCTCCCTTCTGGCTTCAACTTGTAGACAGGCAATCCTGGAAGTTTTCTACAGATGATATATGGCTCTGATCTCCATCTATCAGCAATCTTGTGTTTTCCAGGGATCCCTAGATTGCGTAACAGTACACGGTCCCCAGGCTGTAGGTCCTGTACTCGAACCTTCAAGTCAAAGTTCCTCTTGTTTCGGGCCCCCCTCTGGTCAGAGGCCGCTTGAGCTTTCTCATAAGCTATCTTCAAACTGTGCCTCAGTCTGTCCACATATCCTTTGTGGGAGGCAGCAGAGGCATGGTCTAAGGAAATGCCAAAGACCAAATCCACTGGCAATCTTGCTTCTCTCCCAAACATAAGCCGGTAAGGGGAGAAACCCGTCACATCACTTGTGGTGCAGTTGTAGGCATGCACCAGAGCTGAAATGTGTTGACTCCAATGTTGCTTCTTCTCTGTTTCTAAAGTTCCCAACATGTTCAATAGGGTCCTGTTGAACCTTTCAGGCTGGGCATCACCTTGAGGGTGATATGGTGTGGTTCTAGTCTTCTCTACTCCCAGAGAATCTAGTAGCTTCCTGATCAGGCGACTCTCAAAGTCCCTTCCTTGGTCTGAATGGATTCTCTGTGGTAGTCCATAATGAACAAAGTACTTCTCCAAAAGTACCTTGGCTACTGTAGAGGCCTTCTGGTCCTTGGTTGGGAAAGCCTGAGCATAACGGGTGAAATGGTCGGTTACCACCAGAACATTTCCCAATCCACTCAAATCGGGTTCGAGGCAGAGAAAATCAATGCATACCAGATCCATTGGGCCTTGACTCTGTAGATGGCCCATTGGGGCAGCTTGATGGGGTAAAGTCTTCCTCTGAATGCATCTTGCACAGGAATGGCAATACTCCTCCACTTCGGTCCTCATGCAGGGCCAATAAAACCGGTCTCTGACAAGTTGGAAGGTTCTCTCTGCTCCCAAGTGACCATGCTGGTCATGTAAGGCAATCAGCACAGTCTCTCGATGCTTTTCGGGGAGAAACAACTGCCACTTATCTTCTGAGCTATCAGAGGGGCCCCTTCGGTAGACTACCCCTGATGCACCTGTAACTTGTCCAACTCTCTCCTCAGTAGGCGAGCTTCTTTGGAAGGGTAAAGGCGAAGTCCCTCTGGACTCTGGTTTTCCAGGGCTTCCAGGACCAATCTCCCCATGGGGTCTTCCAATTGGTCACACCTTAACTCTTCTTGGACAGCTTCGGTAGGCACTCTTCTTCTAGTTGAGTTACCCCACAGTAACACTTTGGGACTCCCACTGTGGTAACTCCTATCTCTTCAGCTCTGGATCCTCCTCTGGCTTGGAGTTCAGTCCCCTGACAAAGGGCTCACACTCCTTCTGGTGCCACTTGGGTCCAGTCTTCCCAGTCATCGACCATGACATGGGATCTTCGGGACAGGGCATCTGCATCCCTATTTCCAGCCCCTGGCCTGTACTTGAGGCTGAAATTGAATCCAGACAACGCCGCCAACCATCTGTGTCCAGTTGCATCCAGCTTGGCGGTGGTGAATAGATAGGTCAAGGGGTTGTTATCTGTCTTTACAGTAAACTCGGCCCCATACAGATAGTCTTTCAGTTTGTCAACTACTGCCCATTTGAGGGCTAAGAACTCCAACTTGTGGGTGGGGTAGTTCTTCTCAGAGGGGGTCAGGCTCCGGCTCACATAGGCCACTGGTCGCAGCTGGTCTTCATACTCCTGGTAGAGTACTCCACCTAGGCCCTCATGGCTGGCATCAACATGTAGCTCATATGGTCTAGTGGGGTCAGCATAGGCCAAAACTGGGGCTGTGGTGAGACTTCTCTTCAAAGTTCTGAAAGCCTCTTCACACCTTGAGTTCCATTGGTCTTGGACCGACTCACCGGGCCTCCTAGGCCCCAATCCATCTTCCTCTCCTTCTGTCTTGAGCAGTTCGTTTAGGGGTTTTGCAATGCGGGCAAACCCATCCACAAACCTGCGGTAGTAGGAGCAGAACCCCAAGAAAGACCGAAGTTCTGTAACTGTTGTGGGTCTTGGCCACGAAGTAACTGCCTCCAACTTCTCAGGGTCTGTAGCCACTCCTTTTTCAGACACTATGTGTCCCAGATAGTTCACAGAAGACTGATAGAACCGACACTTCTCGGGGGAAAGTTTGAGTCCCTCTTCACTGAGCCTCTTCAGTACTTTCTCCAATCTGGCTTCATGTTCTTCCAAAGTCTTTCCAAAGACAATGACATCGTCCAGGTACACAAGGACTTCTATGAGATTCATGTCTCCAACTGTCCTTTCCATAAGGCGTTGAAATGTAGCAGGAGCTCCAGATAGGCCCTGAGGCATCCTGTTGAACTCAAAGAATCCTACTGGGGTTATGAAGGCAGTCTTTTCTCTATCTTCTGGATGCATGGGGATTTGGTAATTCCCACTCTTGAGGTCCATCACACTGAACCACTTAGCTCCAGATAAACTCTGTAAGGCATCTTCTATCCTTGGCGTGGTGTACTGGTCAGGAATGGTCCTCCTGTTGAGAGTTCTGTAGTCAATGCAGAGCCTCAATGACCCATTCTTCTTCCTGACCACCACTATTGGGGAGGCATAGGGGCTTCTGGACTCCCGAATCACTCCCGTCTTCTTCAGTTCCGCAAGCTGCTCCCTCAGATCCTCCAGTTCTGCTAGCGGGACTCGCCTGACTCTCTCTCTGAATGGCTTGTCCTCTTGCATGCGGATTCGATGGGTGGCACTCCTCGCACACCCCACATCAAACTCATCTTTAGAGAAAATCTTCTCCCATCTGGTCAGCTGGGCCTTGGCTCTCTCTTTCCAAGCTCCAGGTAGGTTTGGGTTTTCCATGGAGAGTTTCTTCCAAACATCTTCTCCTTCACCCGTCCCCTTCACTTCTGACCAGCCAACTGGGACAGCAGGACTCACCTGTCCCAGAAGCATCCTGGCAGGGATCTCCACGGGCCGCTCCGTGGAGTTCCTCACACTGACAGGGACTCTTCCTCTTGCCTTCTTCAGGTCCTTCAATGAGATCACTTCTGGTATCACCTCCAGACCTGAGTGACCCTCCATTGGGTCGGGTTCCAACATTACAAAGGGGCCAGGCTGCTCCCAATTAAGTTTCACCGTGGCTCTCATGCAGGTCACGTCTCCAGGCTGTAACACCGCTCCTTCTTTTCCAAGCCTCCATACCCTTCCTATCCCCTCACTTGGGGTCTTCTGCTCTAGGACCAACCGCTGGTAGGCTGCCTTCAGCATGGGATGGATCTTGGGAGCTGAAAGATTCTCTTTCTTCACCAGGGGGGTCAGAAGCCTTCTGACTAGATCCGTGTTCGTCCCTATGATCAGGGAGGTCTTGCTGGTTCCAGGCGGGCGAGGGCACACCACTGCCAGGGTGTCAAACACTTCAGCCCTTCCAGCCACGGATGGGTCAAAGGTCAACCGTATGGGTAGGTATCCATCATAGGGGAAACTCTGAGTTCCCAGTCCCCTTATCTCCAACTCCTCTATCTTCTGTATGGGCAGATGACTCAGGTATCTGTCATAGAAGTCCCTGTACAATAGGGTCACTTGGGCTCCAGTGTCTAGGAGGGCCTTCGTGTATATTCCTTCCACCTGGATAGGTACAGTAGGAGATGGGCCAACCAGCTCTTCTGGGTAGGGCCGGGTTAATGCTACCTTCTTCTTTGGACTCTTTTCCTTCTCACTGGATTTACGCTTGATTCTTTCCTGAGCCTGGTATGCATTAATTTTCTCCCTCTTAGTGGGAGTGTGAACCCGTTGAGGGACATTGTTATCTCTCACTTTTAAGGGTTCTCGCTTGGGAGTGCTGTATTTCTTCGGAGGGGTCTTGCCCCCTTCCTCTGGAGTGTACCCTGGTTGAGGATCCCTGGGCCCCTTTTGAGGGGTTTGATCTCCTCGCTTTCTTTTCCGTTATACTTCTTGGAGCTCACTGAAGGTGATGGGCACCCGGTTGACTCCTTCACCGGGGCCCTTTGGCGTTTCCCGCCGGCTGGCGGCTATCTGTTTTCTTCCTCTTGGGACTGGCACATACAGCTGCAATATGACCAATTCCTCCACAATTAAAACAGATCATCTCACCGTAGTCAGGTGGGGATGCTGGTGCTGAAACAGCTGGAAACAATTCCCTCCTGCTTGCTTCTTTCTTGGGACTGGGCATCTCTTTCGCCACTAGAGATGTCAGTATCTCCATCATCTGGGACATCTGCAACTTCAGGGCATCTACTTCTGTCTCTCTTTCAGGGGTTAAGGCCGACCGGACCGTGGCCACTGGAAGTTTTGTAGACCCCATCACTTGCTTTTCCCGTTTCTCTTCCAACATGGCCTCTTCTTCTCTGACCATTCGAATGAGATCGGGGTAGTCCAGGCTCCTCCCATCCTGCCGGGTGCGTAGCACTAGTGCGACAGGGTCCAGGGGTTGGGCTCCCCTCATCACCTGCTGGGCACGGGCTTCATCTACCTTCCCCGGATCTATCCCCTTCTTCAGGATAATCCTATGCAGGATCTTGTCTATACGTCCCATATACTCCGACAGCTTCTCCCCTGTCTTCTGGTAACAGTGTTCCAGTTGATAGGTAAGTTCTGTGACTTTTTCTGTCCCACCAAACACACTTTCCAGGATGTCTATGTAATCCTGGGCAGTGCAATCTTTCTTGCTTGTCTTCAGATTGCGTATGGCCTCTAAGGCAGGCCCTTTTAGGCTCTCAACAATCCTTTGCTTCTTTCTACCTTCTGGGACCTCCCATTCTTCTAAGGCCTGCGTGGCACCATCTAACCACTCTTCAAATCCCTCTTCTCCCGAGGGTACAGGTTTCCTCCCTGAAAACATCCGGAGTTTCCTGTATCCCGACATCGGGTAATCCCCGGGGTCTCTTCTGCACTGAGTCACAATCTCCCCTAGGACAGCACACAGTTCTGCACTAAGAGTAGTTTGTGCGGGTGCGGGACTTTCCGCGCCCTTCTGCTCTTCCTTCTTTGGGGATAGCATAGTTTTCACTGGAGAACAGTCTCCCTTGCGCGGCAGCGCATGCAGCAATTGATAGGTCTGACCATCCAGTGCTCGTATGCTTTGGCTCCTGAACTGCTCTGGAGTCTCTTCCTGCCATTCTACTAGGGCGTATGTATACCCGGCATCAATTCTCATGTCCATTATCCGTGACTTGTGACATGGGGATAGGGACATTATGAGCTGCTTGACTGCCTCTTCCTGCCATATCCCTGGCAGTTCAATGACTGCTATTTCGGCTGGATCAGTGCCCCATATTGTGGACCACCGTCCCACTTCTATCGGGTCCATGCCGGTACCTTCTGGCGGGTTTTCCCGCTGACTCAGGATCCCGGATTACGAGCCCCCACGTGTAGCGATACCCCCAGTTAAGAGGGCCGCAAGTTTGTTTTGGGTCCCTGAGTACAGCTCCACCAACCCCTGGCAATTTGCTCTACTCGCTCTGGCACAGTTAGTCAAGAGGTATGTATCAATGCACATATAAATATCACTTATACTCTAAGTGTAATGGATTCAAACTCACAAGCAGACTGCTGAGATAAGAATAACTGGCTTTACTTTGGCAGTAAGAAAAGAAATAGTAACATGCATCAAACATTTGACTTATAACACTTTAGCAGGTCCCTGCAATATGCACTTTAACATGTACACATATATGACTCAACATAGCAATGGGGAACGGAGCGCCAAGTGTAGCGACCGTCTGCTATGCACCCCTGAGGTGCAATAAATCTATCTGCGCCTACCTAACGGACCAGGCCTGATCCCTAGCAATAGAGCTCAGTCCTTGAATAAGTACAGTATTCTTCACCGGCAAGAGAACTGTAGAGGTGGTGCACATGTAGCTTTAAATGGTGTATTTGTAATCCACAGAAAGAAACATTTGCTGCTCTGAGGTAAATTGTGCTTTGGCAGTTCAATAGGCATGGAAGTGTGTGTAGCAATGTAGGATGAGCCTTTCAGCTCGCTCACCAATCCTGGGGTACCGTCCTCAGCTCCGGTCCCTCCAATGGCGGCGTCCGGTCTCCTCCGTCACAGCCCCTGCGTTCCGGTCCTCTCTCCGACCGACCGACTGTAGGGAAAAGTCTCCGCTCCGCTGCTGCTGACTCTGAGGGGTGAGAGTCTCTCTCCACCTGCTGCAAGGCCCAGGCTTCAGGCCTTCAGCAGTCCCGGTCCGCACAGGTGTCTCCTCACTCAGAAGTGTCTGCGTCACCAGCCCAGTCAGAAGAGGAAGAGGCGGTCTCTCCTCTTCCCTTTTATCACCTCCCCCAGAAGCCTCTCGGGCGGAAACAGAAATAAAAACATCAACAACCCCCGGGAGCCTGGGGAATTATGGGGAATGTAGTCTTTTCCCCTAAAAGGGGTACGACCCCGCTAAACTAATATTGTAAGTGACCATATGTGACCACCTGTCGTTAAGGCTTGTATGCAGAAACAATGTATAGCCCTACACCCAGAGGAGTCACTGAATTGTTTTGTGGCGCCCATTCCTCAAATGGAAAGTCATCTAGACCACCTGAGAGTGGTCGTCCTAGATGACAGCTGCTGAGATGATCTTTGGAAGAGGAAAGATGGAAAGGGCAGGGGGGGGGGGGGGGGTGAATGATCTGGCTAAAAGTGTATACGTTTGATTTAAAAAAAAAAAAAAAAAAAGAGAAGATTTTCAAGAATACTGCTTACTTAAACTGCTAATTATTTTGTTATATGTGGGCTTTCTTTTTTTTTTCTATTCATATGCTTGTGAATAAACATGTGTATATATGGGTAGATTCAGGTGAATATAGGAGGTTTGCAATTGAATGCAGTAATATGTCAAATAATGTATTGCTGTTAGATTCGGAGATGCACCGGGGAGAGACAGGGGGGTTGTGAATACAATTATTGAGTTATTCCTAGTTGGAATTTTATGCATGACATCTGAACTTCCCCTGATGGCCCCCCGGGGAACCTCTGTGGAACCTTTTGTTTTGTTACTGTTAATTATTCGATTTTTTTTTGTTCGAGCAGGAGTGGGCCCATGGCCCAAGACTAACCCTTTCCCCCTATAGGCTTCTGTCTGGGCTGGCACAGGCGGTTAATGTGTCATATTAGACACACTCTTTTTTTGAGACCAGTTAGAACGGGACTCTTTTTGTGTTTTTTTTTTCCCCCATTCTTTTCCCCTTTTTATCACCTTCCCCCCTTTTTTTTTTCTCCTGGCATCGGACAGACAGACCCCAACAATAAATAACATACTAAAAAAATGTTGTAATATGCACTATGGAGGCAATAAAATTTGGGTCACTTAATGTTAGGGGTTTTGATATCCCACAGAAGAGATCACAGATTTTATACAATATGCATAAGCAAAGAGTTCAGATACTCTTTTTACAGGAGACACTTTTTAAAACATCATCAGTACCACATATGCCCACTCTCTACTATAGTAATTGGTATCTCAATAATAATCCTGTTAGTAAATGTAGAGGTGTGGCCATAGGCTTCCATACATTGCTCTCAGTATCGGACATTCAGGAAGTAAGGGATTCAGGGGGTTGATTTCTTATTCTTAAATGTAAAATTAATAATATTATGTTTACTTTGGTTAATGCCTATGCTCCCAACCAGGGTCAGATCTCTATGATGCTTGCTCTTTTGCGCAAATTAGGCCCTCTGGCTGAGGGAAGGATAGTACTAGGAGGAGATTTAAATATTGTATTTGACTCAACACTGGACACCACGTCTACCTCCAGGCACTTCTCTTTGCCTCAGATCAATATTCTCAAGCGCAGATTGCATGATTTTCAGCTAGTTGAAGATGTTTGGCGGGTATTACACCCAACTGAGCGGGATTATACCTATCATTCTTTAACCCATAAAACTTATAGTAGGATAGACATTTTGTTTCACACAACTTACTTAGTTGGCAACCCCCGGGCATACTTCAGAACTCAACTTTGGTCAGATCATTTCCACGCTTTTTTTCTTAATTAATATATCGCGATTTTCTAAACCTGTTGCCTCTTCGAGGCTGAATGAAAGCCTCTTAAAAAATGAATCGACATGCACGGCGGTTAGATGATCGATCTCTCAGGTTTTTTTTTAAGATCACAGGCGGGATATGACAGCGCAACCACTTAAATGGGAGACTTTGAAGTTTGTCATAAGGGGGATCCTCATTTCTGAAGGTGCATATTTAAAAAAAAGTACCATCTGCAGAGATTACACAGCTCCTACAGGAAATTCGTAAGCTTGAGCTTGCCCATAAACGTTCACTTGAGGCTCATGTATTTCAGCTATTAGAAAAGAAACATAAAGATCTTTTACATATACTCGATATGGCATACTTTAAACATAAAGACCGAATGCATAGAACTATGTATGAATTTGGTAATAAGGCTGGTAGACCACTGGCCAGGTCAATTCTCACTAAACTAAATTGTACTTATATTCCCAAACTTCGGTGTCCTAAAAAGGTCTTGGTACATACTTCTGAAGACATTGCCCGGACCTTTCAAGAATATTATAGGACACTTTATAATATTACTAATCCCCCTCACTGTAAACACCAACACAAAGGGAAATGAAACTATGGCCTTCACTACACTGGAAATTCAACAAACAATTAAGGCACTTCTATTGGGTAAGAGTCCAGGTCCTGATGTTTTTTTATTAATTAACTAATTAATTAAAACCGCGCTCTCGATACCATATATGTGCAAGTTGTTAATACAAGTGCATTAATTATTACATATATATTCGTCATCAATATCAAAATGGGCATCTACAAGTTCATTGTGTGCAATCGTAAATTCTTCCATCTTACGTTCCACATATTGCACTCTGCTGCTGACTGCTGATATTTCTACTTTGGTGTTATGCATAAAGGATGTTATGTCCTGCTGGAGGGCCCCCCTCAGTGTCTGTAACATCTCTTTCATGGTGGAATCTAGGATAGGCTGGCCTGTTGTGGGAAATGCATCCAGCTGCTGGGCATATGAGGAGGATTCCTCCATACCTTCCCCCCCTGATTCTGTGTCCGTTTGGGGGTCTCTTCCCCCCCTCTTTTGTTTAACTGGGCTGACAAAAGGGGATGGTGGCAGCGGATGAGCTGATGGACAGGACTCACCCATGGATGGCGAGAGATTGCCATCAGTGTGTGCAGGGGAGGCTGAGGCGCTTCTCATATCGCGGGCGCCATCTTGGATTCCTCTGCCGGCAGCTGGAGGAAAGAAATCGGTCAATTTCCTCTGTCCTTCCCGCTCCTTGCACTTGCTCATCTCGATCGGGGTGGTCTGCAGATTCTTCCCGTGCCTGGGGTATAATTTTTATGGCCATGGGCTCGCTGTGGGCGGCTATATTTCATCCGCTGTGGCAGAGCTCCCCTCTCACACCACCATGCGCTTCGGCTGCCGGCTCCACCCCCATTTACATATATATTCAATTTACATATATATTCAAGTGCAATCTCTTACCACCAAAAAATGTGTATATATATATATATATATATATATATATATATATATATATATTATATATATATAAAAATGCAAGAAAATTTTAAATATTTAAATTAATTTTTTTTTTTTTTTTTTATAATATAATCAATTATAAAGTCCAAGTGAAAACGCCCAGCATGGTGTTTGTAACCATGTGCTCAGAACACCAAATCAAATTAGTGAAAAAAATGAGTGAATAAATAAACTTGAAAATTGAGAAAATTATATAATAGTGTTCAAACAAATTGTGAAAAAACTTCTGGATAGAATCTTCTCAATGAACGGCAATCAATAAAGAGGTAAAGAGGTAAATGGATATTCGTGTGGCAATAAATATAATTGTTGAAAATACTACACATTGGAGCCCCTATACCTTCTTTCTCTCACCCCATATCTGGGAACTAATGCTGGTCTGGAGATTGGAGTACCGTTTTGGACCCTATTGGATACCAAGGTTACAGGAGATCGATCGACCGATTGGGAATATCGGTCACCGATTCAAACTGCAACTAGGCCTGTAGAGGCCGCCAATAGAGGTGAGAGGCAGGGAGAAATAAGGGGCGCACCCCAGATTGCACGGATCACATTTTACCTATGGATTTGCACTGACTGATCGTTTACTGCACTTACACCTGCACTTTACTTCATTGAGGAATTATTAGAAGAAGATTTGATCTCATTATTAAAAATATTGAGACTTTGTTAACTTAGTTTGGACTTTTTTGGATTAAACATCATTCATCATTTATTCATTTATTTCTGTCATGGATTGCACTTTAAAAAGATTATGCACATTTAAAGATTTTTTGCACATTTTTTCAGGTTACTACTATTGCACTTTATTATCGTGAATATTGCACAAATATTCCTTGTTATTATTGCACTTTAGAAGGCTGATTGTGTATGAGCTTTTTTTTTTAAGTTCACCAATGTGACACTCATGTCTGGGAAGGATGTTACTCTTTAAGATGGACATCCTTCCTAGATTTCTTTATATTTTTTTTTTTTTTTTGAACTTTATTTATTTTTGAACAGTACATGTCATAGCATCAGATCAAATACAATCGTGTGTATTGGCATCACATCAGGTAGGGCAATTATATAGTGACGAATTTACATTCAACAAACATTGTCAAGACATTCTCAGTTGATGTTAGCCGATAAGGCATGTTTAGTGGAGAAAGTTGAAGAAGAAAAGGAAAAACTAGTAGCCGGGGGATCCATGGTAGAGCATAGTTTGTTTTTAGAGTAACCATATCCGTATTCCCCCATCCCTCCCTCCATTTCAGAGAGACATTATTTCCAGTATTAAGGGTCTAAGTCCCCCTAGTGGTCTATAATGAACAAAATAGGAAGATATCTAATCTTTCTCAGTGGGTGTATTACCCTACTTTCCCTCCCTGCAAGCACTCCCGTGTAAACACTATGGAAGGTCGAGCTGTCTTTCTTGTACCCAAGCCCCCCAAATCTTTTCAAACTTTTGGGGGCAGTTGCGCCCCATGTAGGTCAGTTTATACAGAGGTAATGCTGCGTCCACAAGGGCTCGCCACTGGGACATTGTAGGGGTACTGGGGTCATTCCACTTAAGAAGTATCGCCCTCCTGGCGTAAAAGGCTGCATAGAAAACAAAGTGTTTCCTTGCTTGTGTCGTCTGCAACGTGTCGACTACTCCTAATAACAGGGGTAGTGGGGCGCATGGAACGTGTAGTTTCCCTATTCTGTTGATCTCTGCTGCTACATCCTTCCAGTACGTCTGCAGGTGCTCACAAGACCATACTACGTGCAGAAAGGATCCAATGTCTGTGTTGCATTTAGGGCACAGGTTGCTCCTAGTGGGGTATATACTGGCCAGGCGTTCCGGAGAATAATATGCTCGGTGTATAAATCTGAGTTGGGTGTACCTGTCTCGGGACGAGACCATGAGTGGGATGTACTGTTGTATACCCTCCTCCCAGTCGTCGTCCGCCATCTCTGGTATGTCAGCCTTCCATTTATCGAAGAGCCTAGAGACCACTGAGGTGTCCAGACCTATCAATTCGGCATAGAGGGCAGACATAGGTTTCTTGTCCCTATCCGTGGATAAGAGCTCTTCCAGGGTATTTAGTTTTATGCTGATAGGTTGTGGGAACTGTGCTCGGTAGGCATGACGCAGCTGTATGTACCTGAAAAACATGTAATTTTGTAGGCCGTGTTTTTGCTTCAAATCGTCAAAGGAGAGCAGTTCGTTGCCGGAGACAATGTCCGCCAAAGTGTTGACTCCGCTCCGTGCCCACAATGCAGGGTCGGGAACGGAGCCAAGGTGGGGGAGCCTCGGGTTGCCCCAAAGTGGTGTGTTAGGAGACCAGGCGTGCGACCCTCCCATCTTCACCCTAACTGTGTCCCACACCCTCAGTGTCACCCTCATCGAGGGGGTCACCCCCGGGCTGCTTTTTGGGCCCCTGTGGATTAGGGATTGGAGGTCTGAGTGGGATCCCAACAACGCTGCCTCCAGTGTAGCCGCGGGGTTAGGCGGGCCCTCCGACAGCCACCACTTGACCGTCACCAGGACCGCCGCCCAATAATACTTCAGGAAGTTGGGCATTGCCAGTCCTCCCAGCGTGGTCGGGAGCTGCAGCGTACTCTGTGCTATCCTAGGAACAGTACCGTTCCAGATGAAGGCAGTGAGTAGGCTGTTCAGCCTCCTGAAGAAAGACTGTGGAATGTGCACCGGCGTCTGCCGAAATAGATAGGTGAACTTGGGGAGCACCGACATCTTTATAAGGTTGATTCTACCCACCGGTGTGAGGGGGAGAGACTTCCAAGCCGAGCACCTCTGAGCCGTAGAGGACACCACCGCGTCTAGATTAAGGGGAATAAATTGTCTCAGATCCCTGTGTATGTTTACTCCCAGGTATCTGAACTGTGAAACTATTTGTAGTTGGGTGTTTGTTGGCAAGCCTGCCTCTGAGGGGTGTAGAGCAAAAAGAGCCGACTTCCCCCAGTTAACCCGAATGCCCGAATACGTACCAAAGGTGTCGATAAGGTCAAGAGCTTTACCAAGACATGCAGGGGCATCCCGTATATATAGAAGGGTGTCGTCAGCGTAAAGGGAGATTTTCTCCTCCACAGGGCCCAAGGGGATACCGCGGATCTCTGGAGATCCTCGTATCAGGATAGCCATGGGTTCTATGGCCAGCGCAAAAAGCGCTGGGGAGAGTGGGCATCCCTGTCTTGTACCCCTGTGGAGGAGGAAAGGGGGGGAGATGACTGTTCCTGTACGAACCCTAGCTGACGGGGTGGCGTATATTGTCTTAACCCAAGATATGAACCTGGGGCCAAAGCTGAAGCGGTGCAGGACCTCCCACAGATAGTTCCATTCAACTGAATCGAACGCTTTCTCAGCGTCTAGGGAGGCCACTGCATCCGCTGGGGCCAAGTTTGCACGGGAACCCAGAACAGTATAAAGTCTACGCAGGTTGATGTCCGTTCCTTTGCCGGGCATAAAACCCGACTGGTCCCCGTGTATCAGGGAAAGGATCACATCGTTCAACCTTCTTGCCAAGACTTTAGTGAGCACTTTGGCATCAGCGTTGAGCAAGGAGATGGGACGATAGGAGGAGCATAGCTCAGGATCCTTGCCTGGCTTGGCTATGACCACAATTATTGCTTCTGCCATAGATGACGGCAAGTTCCCCTCTCTCAGGGACTGGACTATTGTGTGGTGCAGTTTCGGTATTAGCTGATCCCCATACTGTTTATAGAATTCTGGTGGGATGCCGTCGGTGCCTGGTGTTTTCCCAGCCTGGAGTTCTCCCAGGGCCTGCTGGACTTCTTTTTCTGTTACTACGCTGTCAAGTTTCTCCCGGGCCTCTATTGACAGGGAGGGAAAGGTGACCTGGTCCAGAAAGGAGTGTAGCTCCTGTGTGGAGTATTGCGCTCTGGAAGAGTAAAGCTCCTCATAATAAGAAGCAAAGCGGGTATTTATGAGCAGGGGGTCCGAGATCACCGTGCCATCCAGAGCTTTAACACGAGCTATGGACGTGACAGGTTGTTGTTCTCTGGCCAACCACGCCAACATGCGTCCGGTCTTGCCCCCCTGCTCAAAAATGCGCTGGGTTTGCGCCAGTTGTTGCTTCTTAGCCTGGGAGACCCTCAATAGCATCACCTCCCTATACGCGTTCTGCATGTCAATGTAAGTGACGGGGTTTTGAGTGGAAGCGTATCTAGCCTCTAGTTCGAGGGCAGTGGCCTCAGCCCCCTGTAGTGCAGCTGCAGTGTCCCGTCGGACCTTGGAAATGGATGCTATGTAGGATCCGCGCATGTAGGCCTTAAAAGCGTCCCAGACGCTGCGCCCCGGCGTGGAGTTTGCATTTGTGGACCAAAATTCCTGAATCTGGGAGTCAGCTTCTGACTCCACAGCTGGCTCCGTGATCCAGTAGCGGGAGAGTCTCCATATCCTCTGTGAAGGCGGTGTGTTAGTCTGGAAGGTGCAGAGGATCGGGGCATGGTCAGATATTCCCCTTGGCAACATGTCCACCGATCTCACCCGAGCGAGCAGACCCCCGCTGGCCAGGATGAGATCAATCCGGGACATCGCCCTGTGAGAGGCGGAGTGACAGGTATAGGCCCGGTCAGACGGGTGCTTCCAGCGCCATACATCTGTCAAACCGTATAACGACACCCATTTGGACAACTGGGATTCCCCCCCGGCACCCTGTGTCAATCTGTCCATCGAGGGGTGCAGTACCATATTGAAATCACCAGCAATGATCAGATTATCTGTGGAGTAGTTAGAGAGTATGGGGACTAATGTTTGCAGCAGCGCCATAGTGGCCGGTGGAGGTATATACAATCCCACGATCACAAGTTCTACAGTGTCTATAACAGTATGCAGTATCACATATCTACCCCCCGGGTCCACCCTTACTTCCAGTAGTTCATAGGATAGGGACTTATGGATCAGCACACTGACGCCCCGTGCATAGTTAGAGTATGTAGCGTGGTAGCAGCGGCTGATCCAGGGCTTTTTTAATCCCAACACTCTGCCTCCTGTCAGATGCGTCTCCTGGAGGATGCACACATGAGGACTGTAATTCTTGATATAGTTCAGAACCAAGGTACGTTTAATTTTGTCATTCAGCCCCCTGACGTTCCAAGACATAAGTTTCATCTGTGCCATCGTAACTCCTGCATCATGTGAACGTCAGGTGGGTGGTCTACGCTATGCTCCAGAGTGGGCGCCCTTCTCCTGATCATGTCCAACCTCCCCTCATTATATCTAAGATTTAACCAGGCGAAACCCGCTCGCCTGTGAGCTTCCCTTCCCACATGGATACCAACATTCGATATTATAGGCATGTACTGTAGGCTAATCAAAAATAAAAATAAAAACAAAAAACATAACCCTTTCCCAATCCCATCCCGCTCCCTCCCCCCACCCTGCACAGCCGTTGGGGAACTCGGAGTGCTCATACCCTAAACTAGAGAAATCAGCTCAACTGGAGCAGCTCAGGTTCTCCTGCGGGGGCGCGGAGAATGCCAGAGAGGTACCCGGAGTGGCAGTAGAGGCAAAGATCTAGGACTGCCTCCAGCTCCCACTCCAACCTGGAATAATACCAATCTAATTATGCCTAACCAGCAGTTAAATTGTTAAACGGGAAAATAAGCTAGGCTGGTGAGGGTCATAAAATTCAGATAAACCAAAGAAAAGAAAAAAGGAAAAACAAAAAACACACTTAGCAGTCACTAAGGGCACATTCTTGGGTAGTGATACGTTACAGTTCCTTTGGGGTTGTCGTCAGAGGATCCGAGGCCGAACCCCTTCAATACATGGGCAAAGGCGGACATTCTCCCGCCGGGGATGCCCTCCGCCATCTTCACTCTTCCCTGGGGGAAAGACAAAGAGACCAGCCCTCCCTCCCCTCGTGCATCCAGAGACATTAAACATGGGGTCCAGGAGGGGTACAAGGTGCCCGTGTAATCCGGAGGGGGGAAGTAAAAAGGGGGGTAGCAAGGGGGGAAAAACACGGGACCAAAGGAAGGGGGGGCAACAGGAGGTCATCATGACGGGGGGATCCGAGCAAATCAGTGCATTGACTCTTAAAGGCAGGTAATACAGTTACCGGGGTCTTGGGAGGGTGTCCAGCCACTGGGATACGTCTTCAGGCACTGTAAAGTAGCGGGTGGACTCACCATCGACCACCCTCAGGCGAGCAGGGAACAGCATGCTGTACTTTATATTCCTGGAACGCAGTTGGGCCCTCAGGCGAGCAGGGAACAGCATGCTGTACTTTATATTCCTGGAACGCAGTTGGGCCTTCACCTGGTCAAAGGTTCTTCTCTGTCTCTGTGTCTCCACCGAATAGTCCGGGAACAGCATGAGTCTGGCGTTGTCAAAGCGGAGCTCAGGGACTTTCCTTGCCTCACGGAGTACCAGGTCACGGTCGCGGAAATTTAACAGCCGGAAAATAAATGTGCGGGGGGGCGTCCCCGGGGGGCCGCGAACCGGAGGCATCCTGTGGGCCCTTTCCACCGCAAAGTGGGAGGAGAAGGTGGCATTGGGCAGGAGGGTGCGGAGCAAATGTTCCGTAAATGTTACCGGGTCTTGGCCCTCCGTTCCTTCAGGCATTCCAACCACGCGGAGGTTGTTCCTCCGGCTCCGATTTTCGCTGTCTTCAGCGCGGGTTTCCAATGCCTTGACTCTCACCTGTAGAGTGTGCAGGGAGGCGCGATGATCTCTAATGGCGTCCTCCGATTCCCCCACGCGGCGCTCAGCTTCTCCCATCCTCTCACGGACTTTATCCATGTCCCTTCGGATAAGCCCCACATCAGCTTGGAGGGCATCAATCTTGGTCGTCAGGGTCGTCTTGCAGCCGGAGATGGCCTGCATCAAGGCCTGGAATCTATCCTCCTCCGACGTGGCCGGGTCCGGAGCTGGAGTCTGGGTAGCCATGTGCGCGGCAGCGGGAGGGGACGGCCTAGGCGTCGGATGTTTGGGAGAGGGCACTGGCGCCGCAGGAGTCTTCCTTTTGGGGCCGGATTTGTTCCTTCTCATGCCCGAGGACCCCGATGGGTATCAGGGGAAGATGTGCTGGTTATATCGGCAGGTTTAAGGAGAAATTTGTCCAGGCCGGAGCGGAGCTCTCACGGCACACGTCTGCTCAGGTCGCCAGCTTGACCACGCCCCCCCTCAGAAATGAAATCTTAGTGAAGAGATTTAGTGCCTATACCACTGACTTCTCTCCCATGGCTTCTTCCTATTGATCGACCACGTTCAACACGCCTTTGTAACGCCTTTTATTTCATCGCTGTTATATGTATGGGACAAATTTATCACAACATACAATGTATCTTCATGCCCAGGGCCATTGACTCCAATATTGGGTAACCCAAGTTTTCCACCGGGAATGACAGAAAAAAAATTTCTATGCGGATAAAGGCTTGAAAACTATGGGTGAGCTTAGTTCCCACTCTCGCCCGAAGGCAAGTGAATGGCTTCAATACTTCCAGCTACGTAATTTCTATAAAGGGCTGAATAGTTTAAGTATCTGTAAGGACTTAACTCAGTTTGAGGAGATGTGCCTTTCTGACTCAAAATGTCCTCATGCATTATCTAAAACACACAGAATTTTATTATTGCACGCATTTACAGGTCGCCCTTTCCATGTCCGAGACTGGTAGTGAGAATTAGGTAAAAATCTGTAACATGAAGACTGGGACAAGGTGTTCTACCTCACTTTGTCATCTTATTCACATGACGGTAACTATAAGATTATGACGAGATGGTATCGTTGTCCGGTCTTAAATAAAATTAATCCAGCTATGTCTGATCTATGCTGGAGATGCAGTGAATCGAGAGGCACACTATTACAACTATGGTGGTCTTGTTCGAAAAAAAACAAACATTTGGCTATATTTAAACTCAGTCATGAGGTCACTGGTAAAAATTGGCAGGAGACTCCCGAGGTAGCGCTTCTCTCTTTAATTCCTGGGTCAATTAAATCAATTGAAAAGGGAATATTTAGATTTTTTCTGATGGCAGGAAGAGCTTTAATTCCAAGACATTGGAAATCTCAAATTACACCAACAATACGGGAATGGGTAGTAGAGATGAACCATATAATGCGGATAGAAGAACTGGTATATTCAGCAAATAACGGTGAATGTAACTTTTGGGAAGTCTGGGCCCTATGGGCGAAGTTGCTGGAGTCTCCTCAGATGTTATATTTTCTGTAACTGTTGGGATCTTTTTTCTCTTCCCTATTCTTTTTATATATTTTTTATATATTGTATTGTATTATATATTGTATATGTTTTGAGTTTTTTTTTTTTTGTGTGTATGCATGTATGTTTACAAAAAATGTCAATGATAGGGAATATGTCGGCATGTTATATTTAGGCAATTTTCAGTTTTCTATTTTGTGAAATAGAAAAGTAGACATGGGAAATAAAAAATCTGGTCAATATAAGGATATTTAGGCTATGGTCATGAAGCATAACTATTCCCTTTTCTTTACTTTTTTTTTTTCTCTCTGTATTGTTGTTGTACAATGCCATTCTTTTCAATAAAAATATATTAAACAGAACAGAATTGTTTTGTGATTTCTTTGCACACCTTGACACACCTCTCTCACCCAGCACTTACCAACACATTTCTTAAGGCCCCTTTCAGCTGATCCCTACTGAGCAGGCAATTAGCTTGTCTGTGTCCGCTCTGCTTACGTAGAGCGGGCACAGGCACAGCCTGCTCTTCTCTATGGGCAATCGTATGTAAACATCCGAGTGCCATCCGATCCACCAGAGGAATGGGAAACAGATCCCCCATTTGTCTGTTTTTAGCAGATAGGTTCGGTTGTCAGCGGGTGTCAACAGACACATGTCCGTTGACACTCACCGCTCCATAGAGGGCAATAGATGGTCCAATCAAGTCCACCTAAAAAACTGACGGACGGACCAGATCAGTCTGCCTGTATGAAAGGGGCCCAAGAGATAGTGGTTTAGCAAGTGTACGTATACAAACAATCAATAAGACGACAACATTATGATCTGGTTAAACACCTGCAGTATTCTGACTAACAGTAATTAACAGTACTGAACTGCATTTACCTAGCAGTAATATAAAAAGACAATCCTAACTTGCTATAACAGTCCCTGTTTCATCACACTGCCAATAAATGATGAAAAAAATTGCTGGCCAGCAAAGTTCTGGACCTTAAAGGAAGCACAACAGTTCCCAGCAGACAACAGATAAAATTGTATGATGTTAGTCTTCTACCAGTCGCAGGGCACCTCCTTTTGGGTTTAGGGGCATATGCTCTGATTCAGTAAAAGTCCAGTTCAAGTTAGACAGGGATAAAAGGGATTTCTCTTTTTCAATTCTGCTGAGAGAGTCCCTCTTTTTCTTCCTTGCAAGTGGTGGGAGTGTTCTAGTACAGTCTGATCTCACTAGACATCCAAATCACATCCCCCAGGAAGAAGGTTCTCACTATGTTTGCTTCTCTGAGTTCTCACCGATTGTGATCAGCTATGTCAGGGATCCATTCCTGCTTGCCTTCCAGGACCGCCCCCTCACATGTTGCATTGCACAGAGTATTAAGGCAGCAGCTGTCTCTGATCAGCTCCCTTCTCCTGGACCGCACAGCATCAGATAGCCCCAGCAAACTTTGGCCACACACCACTGTTCTCCCTTTGCTGCAACCGTGTGGAGCTCTCTCTCTCAGCTGCTCAGCACAGGAAAATGTTTACAGCAGTACATGGTCCCCACAGTGGGGCTTCCTTCCTGTATTCTGCAGACTGGTGGCACAACAGAACTCCCTTTCTTCACCAGCCCAGTTCACTCTCCTTACTCTGCTGCATCAGCCAATCACCATCCTCTAGACCCAGCCAAGATGGCTGCCCCCTGCACTGGAGACACTTCATAAGTAAGCATTACAAAGTGGTCTCCTTAAAGATGGCAGCTGCACTTATGTATTAATGTATATTCAGTTTAACCATGTCCACACTGCAGAAGGATAATACAGTAGCAGCAAAGGAAGAAGTTCCACAGCAGTTACCAGTTACAGTCCAGGTTACAAATGCAAAGTACAAATGGGAAATTAGATAAGAGTTAAAGTGCACATATAGCCAAAAAATAAAATCTTCTAGCTTGGATAGAGCATAGAAGGATTCATGCCAATTTATGCTGTATTTCCTGTCTGTCCATGTTGGGGGAGTTCCCGTTCTAGAGACACAGGACGAGAGAGGAAATTCCCTCTTAGACAGTTGTCACAACTGTCCCTATTTTAAAATCTCTCCTCTATCCCTGTTCTACTGATAACTTAACATTTTGGATATTCACAAACTTTCAGTCTGGTCACTAGGACAAATGGAGAAAGTTATTCTCCCCAAATAAATAGAGATATGCTGATCATCAGTAGGTATGGTCCCGATGTTCGAATCGATCAACTTGAACATTGCAGCCGCAAATGTACTGCGATCACAGCGCAATCTGCCATGATTGGCCAAAAATAGGGTGACTTTTCCAATCATGGCTCAAGGAGCTAAGCCTACGCCCCACACTATACAGGGCGGCCCTATGTATTGTGATACGTGGAGGAGATTAAGAGAACTTGAGCTAGATTAGGAAGGTTAATTAGTGGCGTGCAGGCAGTTTATATATATATATATATATATATATATATATATATATATATATATATATACAGTGCAGCCAGTGCAGAGTATTAAATGCAGTGCATTGAAGTGATCAAGGGGAATCCTATGGCAGAATTAAGAAAAAAAAACACAAGGGGTCCCCCCAAAATCCATACCAGGCCCTTAGGGTCTGGTATAGATTTTAAGGGGAACACCACGCCAAAATGTAAAAAATAAATAGCATGGGGTCCCCTCAAAAATCCACACCAGGCCCTTTGGGTCTGGCATAGATTTTAAGTGGAACTCCATGCCAAAGTTAAAAAAAAAATTGGTGTGGTGGAAGGGGGCTGTGCACTTTGAAGGTAGGAGTCTGTGTGCTGTGCAAAAAAGAAATGCATGTAACAGAAAAGAAAAAAATAAAGTATTTAAATTCTTACTTGCAGTGTTTTTGCTTTTCTTAAATTCTTTTTTATCCATGTCCAATGTGCCTTTGAACTTACTAGAAAATTGGACTTTTCCACAGGAGTAAATTTCCCACCACAGCCCCCTCCCTCCTTGCACGTCATAGCTTTCTGCACTTCTGGGAGTGTCTAATTATTGTCTGTGCTGTTCCAGCTTCTCTACCCTTTCTTTTGCTACTCTACATAACCTTTTATGTACAGTAGCTGCTGGGGAAAGAGCAAATCGGCATAGTATACAGTATCACTTTGGTAAAAAGGAAACAAACAGAAGGTGCCTCTAAATGCAGCAAACAAAAGACTTTATTAGCCAAAAGGTAAAATAACACTTACTAGAATAAAATATAGCAAGGCTCATCATATAGATGTGACAGGGAATTCATCGGCAGGTCGTCCCAGGGGTGTACAATCGGCCAATAGACGCTCCGAAACGCATCCCACCTCTTTGACATCACTTCCTGGCACCTGTGCTCCACAATGGCCCCGGGTGCCTTACGCATACGTCACATCCGGGTCCTGTGTTGCACGCTGGTCCTGGCAGCACAGTTGTCCTTCCTGGTTCTCTCTCCTGAGGCCCCCTCTGCTGGTGGTTGGGATCCATACCATCAAGCTGCACACTGGACCACCCCTGGGACCACCTGCCACTGAATTCCCTGTCATATTTATATGATGAGCCTTGCTAAATGTTATTCTAGTACGTGTTATTTTACCTTTTGGCTATTAAAGTCTTTTGTTTGCTGCACTTAGAGGCGCCTTGTTTGTTTCCTTTTTTTTACCACAGTTTGCTTCCCTCTTGTAGTGCTGCCCAAATGCTGTTTGAGACACCTGTTTGCCTGATCTGTGTCCATCCCATTGCGGACTTCTCCTCTGGCCATAACCTGGTATCCAGAGCGCCCTTCATCTCCTTATACAGTATAGTATCACTTGAATGAGTCTGTTGGGATTGCTGACATCACTTCCGAGATGGCAGCACCCAACAACAGGCTCAGGACTTTTGGATGTCTACACAAAGGATGCTTTTACAGATAAACATACATAAAATATGTTAAATGTACATCACACCTAACTTCATGGGAAGACTGGGAGATATATGGTCTGATGACAGGGTCTCTTTTAAAAGAAAATCTATACAATGAATAATAATGGATGTGCTTTAGTTAATGCTCTATATTCATATCACTTATAGGACTTAAACCAAGTCAAGCAAACTGCAGAAAAGACTGCAGATCCGCATACTAAAAACTGTAATCCAGAAAAACGAAGACGTTAAATGATGCATAAGTGAAACACAACTGATCTTTGCTTAGGAACAGGATGACAGATTGGATCTGCTCTAGCGAACCTAAATATATTAAAACAGCCAATTAGCTAGGCAAAAGAAGAATTGCAGATGATTTGTAAGACCAGGCTGATGCCGGCTCAGTAAAATTTACAAAAATAGGGAGGAACAAAACACACCTGCTGTGGTTAGGCTTGCTGGTGCCTGCCTAATATAATAAGGATTCACACATAAAACATCATAGCTTGGCACCCTGTACATCACCAAGAGACAGGATTATTATATTGTTTGGCTAAATGTAACATTTATTTACATTAGTGAAAGCTCTATTTCAACTTTTAATTGTTCTAAATGTCAAGTGTCACATTAAAACCTAAAGCAACCTATTTTCATTAAAGGGGTTGTAAACCTTCATGTTCTTTCACCTTAATGCATCTTACGCATTAAAGGTGAAAAAACACCTGGCAGTGACCGGCCCCCCAGCCCCCATGTTTTACTTTCCTGAGTCCTGGAACTTGAGATGGCGGAGATACGCTGTCTCTCTGCCCGGGGTTCTTGGCTCTTGATTGGATAGATTGATAGCAGCTCAGCCATTGGCTCCCGCTGCTATAAATCAAATCCAATGACATGGGCGTCGGGGGGCGGGGTCGAGTCATACATTCGGCGGCTATGGACACCGAATGCTGGACTCGGGAGAGAGCGCCTCTCCTAGGGGGTTATAGACATGTGCAAAAGGAAAAAATTCGTTTCGTTTAGTTTCGTTTTAATTCGTTAATTAATTAATTTCGTTTAGTTAGATTCGTTACATTTGTTAAATTCGTTTTCGGATTTCGTTTAGTTTTCGACCGATTTTCGAATTCGAAAATATTTTGCGACCCGACTTTGGGTCCACGTATCTCGGGGTTACTTGGTGATAGAAACACCAAATTTGGATATGTAGTAGTGCTAGTTCTACTGAGTTTGCATACCAAATTTGGGGTTTCTAGCTACAAGTGGCCCCGAGATATGTGGCCCCAAAGTCGGGTCGAAAAATGTTCTTCTCTGCTGCAGAAAAGTGCTTGACATTTTGTGACCCGACTTTGGGGCCACGTATCTCGGGGCCACTTATAGCTAGAAACCCCAAATTTGGTATGCAAACACAGTAGAACTAGCACTGCAACCTCTCCAAATTTGGGGTTTCTATCACCAAGTAACCCCGAGATACGTGGACCCAAATCGGGTCGCAAAATATTTTCGAATTCGGTTGAAAAAATTTCAAATGCAGTTGAAATATTTTCAAATCTGGTTGAAATTATTTCAACTGCATTAGAAACTATTTCAACCAGATTTGAAAATATTTCATCTGCATTAGAAACTATTTCAACCAGATTTGAAAATATTTCATCTGCAAAAAAAAAAAAGAAGTGAAATGGCTGTTAATAGTCTACAGGAGATCTGCTATTAAATTATATATGTTTTTTTTATTCTGTTCTAATCTTTTCTATTTGAATTATAAATTTTGGAAGATGGTTATTTATTATACACATCTGTCACATAAAAAAAAAAAAGATGTGAAATGGCTGTCACGGATGTCGGTCGCAAGGCAAGTACATATGCTGTATGTCATTGTCCACTTGCCACAACACCTGCCACAAGTGCCAAGACACCTGCCACGATTGCCACATGACCTGCCACGAGTACCACGTGACCGACCACAAGTGCCACGTGACCTGCCCCGTGACCAAGTTGTGGATTGTCCACTTGCCATGTCACCTGCCACAAGTTATGGGGTTCCTAGCACCAAGTGACCCCCAGATATGGGGCATATGTCAAGTACTTTTCTACAGCAGAGAATTACATTTTGTGACCCGACTTTGAGGCCACGTATCTCGGGGCCACTTAAAGCTAGAAACCAGTAGAACTAGCACTATAACCTCTCCAAATTTGGGGTTTCTATCACCAAGTAACCCCGAGATACGTGGAACCAAAGTCGGGTCGCAAAATATTTTTCGAATTCGAAAATATTTTGCGACCCGACTTTGGGGCCACGTATCTCGGGCCACTTATAGCTAGAAACCCCAAATTTGGTATGCAAACACAGTAGAACTAGCACTACAACCTCTCCAAATTTGGGGTTTCTATCACCAAGTAACCCCGAGATACGTGGACCCAAAGTCGGGTCGCAAAATATTTTCGAATTCGGTTGAAAAAATTTCAAATGCAGTTGAAATATTTTCAAATCTGGTTGAAATTATTTCAACTGCATTAGAAACTATTTCAACCAGATTTGAAAATATTTCATCTGCATTAGAAACTATTTCAACTGCATTAGAAACTATTTCAACCAGATTTGAAAATATTTCATCTGCATTAGAAACTATTTCTATCACCAAGTAACCCCGAGATACGTGGACCCAAAGTCGGGTCGCAAAATATTTTCGAATTCGGTTGAAAAAATTTCAAATGCAGTTGAAATATTTTCAAATCTGGTTGAAATTATTTCAACTGCATTAGAAACTATTTCAACCAGATTTGAAAATATTTCATCTGCATTAGAAACTATTTCTATCACCAAGTAACCCCGAGATACGTGGACCCAAAGTCGGGTCACAAAATATTTTCGAATTCGGTTGAAATAGTTTCAAATGCGGTTGAAATCATTTCAAATGCAGGTGAAATAATTTCAAATCATGTTGATACTATTTCAAGCGGATTCGAAAATATTTTGCGACCCGACTTTGAAAAAAAAAAATGAAATTGATTCTAACAGTCTGCAGAAGATCTGCAAAAAAAAAAAAGAAGTGAAATGGCTGTTAATAGTCTACAGGAGATCTGCTATTAAATTATATATGTTTTTTTATTCTGTTCTAATCTTTTCTATTTGAATTATAAATTTTGGAAGATGGTTATTTATTATACACATCTGTCACATAAAAAAAAAAGATGTGAAATGGCTGTCACGGATGTCGGTCGCAAGGCAAGTACATATGCTGTATGTCATTGTCCACTTGCCACAACACCTGCCACAAGTGCCAAGACACCTGCCACGATTGCCACATGACCTGCCACGAGTACCACGTGACCGACCACAAGTGCCACGTGACCTGCCCCGTGACCAAGTTGTGGATTGTCCACTTGCCATGTCACCTGCCACAAGTTATGGGGTTCCTAGCACCAAGTGACCCCCAGATATGGGGCATATGTCAAGTACTTTTCTACAGCAGAGAATTACATTTTGTGACCCGACTTTGAGGCCACGTATCTCGGGGCCACTTAAAGCTAGAAACCAGTAGAACTAGCACTATAACCTCTCCAAATTTGGGGTTTCTATCACCAAGTAACCCCGAGATACGTGGACCCAAAGTCGGGTCGCAAAATATTTTTTCTAATGCAGTTGAAAAAATTTCAACCAGATTTGAAAATATTTCAACTGCATTTGAAATTATTTCAACCGAATTCGAAAATATTTTGCGACCCGACTTTGGGTCCACGTATCTCGGGGTCACTTGGTGATATAAACCCAAATTTGGAGAGGTTGTAGTGCTAGTTCTACTGAGTTTGCATACCAAATTTGGGGTTTCTAGCTACAAGTGGCCCCGAGATATGTGGCCCCAAAGTCGGGTCGAAAAATGTTCTTCTCTGCTGCAGAAAAGTGCTTGACATTTTGCGTATATTTGGTATGCAAACACAGTAGATCTAGCACTACAACATATCCAAATTTGGGGTTTATATCACCAAGTGACCCCGAGATACGTGGACCCAAAGTCGGGTCGCAAAATATTTTCGAATTCGGTTGAAAAAATTTCAAATGCAGTTGAAATATTTTCAAATCTGGTTGAAATTATTTCAACTGCATTAGAAACTATTTCAACCAGATTTGAAAATATTTCATCTGCATTAGAAACTATTTCTATCACCAAGTAACCCGAGATACGTGGACCCAAAGTCGGGTCACAAAATATTTTCGAATTCGGTTGAAATAGTTTCAAATGCGGTTGAAATCATTTCAAATGCAGGTGAAATAATTTCAAATCATGTTGATACTATTTCAAGCGGATTCGAAAATATTTTGCGACCCGACTTTGAAAAAAAAAAAATGAAATTGATTCTAACAGTCTGCAGAAGATCTGCAAAAAAAAAAAGAAGTGAAATGGCTGTTAATAGTCTACAGGAGATCTGCTATTAAATTATATATTTTTTTTATTCTGTTCTAATCTTTTCTATTTGAATTATAAATTTTGGAAGATGGTTATTTATTATACACATCTGTCACATAAAAAAAAAAGATGTGAAATGGCTGTCACGGATGTCGGTCGCAAGGCAAGTACATATGCTGTATGTCATTGTCCACTTGCCACAACACCTGCCACAAGTGCCAAGACACCTGCCACGATTGCCACATGACCTGCCACGAGTACCACGTGACCGACCACAAGTGCCACGTGACCTGCCCCGTGACCAAGTTGTGGATTGTCCACTTGCCATGTCACCTGCCACAAGTTATGGGGTTCCTAGCACCAAGTGACCCCCAGATATGGGGCATATGTCAAGTACTTTTCTACAGCAGAGAATTACATTTTGTGACCCGACTTTGAGGCCACGTATCTCGGGGCCACTTAAAGCTAGAAACCAGTAGAACTAGCACTATAACCTCTCCAAATTTGGGGTTTCTATCACCAAGTAACCCCGAGATACGTGGACCCAAAGTCGGGTCGCAAAATATTTTCGAATCCGGTTGAAATAGTTTCAAATGCGGTTGAAATAATTTCAAATGCAGTTGAAATAATTTCGAATCATGTTGATACTATTTCAAGCGGATTCGAGAATATTTTGCCATCCGAATTTGAAAAAAAAATGAAATTGATTCTAACAGTCTGCAGAAGATCTGCAAAAAAAAGTGAAATGGCTGTTAATAGTCTACAGGAGATCTGCTAAAAAAAGAAATAGATGCTAATAGTCTGCAGGAGATCTGGTGAGAAAACGAAATAGATACTAATTGTCTGCAGGAGATCTGCAAAAAAAAAAGTGAAATGGTTCTTAATAGTCTACAGGAGATCTGCTAAAAAAAGAAATAGATGCTAATAGTCTGCAGGAGATCTGGTGAGAAAACGAAATAGATACTAATAGTCTGTAGTTGTAGTGCTAGTTCTACTGTGTTTGCATACCAAATTTGGGGTTTCTAGCTACAAGTGGCCCCGAGATACGTGGCCCCAAAGTCGGGTCACAAAATGTAATTCTCTGCTGCAGAAAAGTACTTGACATATCGCCCCTATCTTGGGGTCACTTGGTGCTAGGAACCCCACAACTTGTGGCAGGTGACGTGGCAAGTGGACTATCCACAACTTGGTCATGTGGCCGGTCATGTGGCACTCGTGGCCGGTCATGTGGCACGCGTGGCCGGTCACGTGGCACTCGTGGCAGGTGTCGTGCCACTCGTGGCAGGTGTCGTGGCACTTGTGGCAAGTGAACAATACACAACTTGTGGCAGGTGATGTGGCAAGTGGACAATGACATACAGCATATGTACTTGCCTTGCGATCGACATCTGTGTTAGACGTGCAAAAATAAAAAAATTGTTTTGTTTCGTTTTAATTCGTTAATTAATTCATTTTGTTTAGTTAGATTCGTTAAATTCGTTTTCGGATTTTGTTTCATTTTTGACCGAATTCGAAAAATCAGTCGCATTTGAAATTATTTCAACCGGATTTAAAAATATTTCAACCGAGTTTAAAAATATTTCTACTGGATTTGAAATTATTTCAACTGCATTAGAAACTATTTCAACCAGATTTGAAACAGTTTCTAATGCAGTTGAAATATTTTCAAATCTGGTTGAAATAGTTTCTAATGCAGTTGAAATAGTTTCTAATGCAGATGAAATATTTTCAAATCTGGTTGAAATAGTTTCTAATGCAGTTGAAATAATTTCAACCAGATTTGAAAATATTTCAACTGCATTTGAAATTATTTCAACCGAATTCGAAAATATTTTGCGACCCGACTTTGGGTCCACGTATCTCGGGGTCACTTGGTGATATAAACCCCAAATTTGGAGAGGTTGTAGTGCTAGTTCTACTGTGTTTGCATACCAAATTTGGGGTTTCTAGCTATAAGTGGCCCCGAGATATGTGGCCCCAAAGTCGGGTCACAAAATGTAATTCTCTGCTGTAGAAAAGTACTTGACATATCCCCCATATCTGGGGGTCACTTGGTGCTAGGAACCCCATAACTTGTGGCAGGTGACATGGCAAGTGGACAATCCACAACTTGGTCACGTGGCAGGTCACGTGGCACTTGTGGTTGGTGACGTGGCACTCATGGCAGGTGTCTTGGCGCTTGTGGCAGGTGTTGTGGCAAGTGGACAATGACATACAGCATATGTACTTGCCTTGCGATCGACATCCGTGACAGCCATTTCACATCCTTTTTTTTTATGTGACAGATGTGTATAATAAATAACCATCTTCCAAAATGTATAATTCAAATAGAAAAGATTAGAACAGAATAGAAAAAAATATATAATTTAATAGCAGATCTCCTGTAGACTATTAACAGCCATTTCACTTCTTTTTTTTTTTGCAGATCTTCTGCAGACTGTTAGAATCAATTTCATTTTTTTTTTCAAAGTCGGGTCGCAAAATATTTTCAAATCCACTTGAAATAGTATCAACATGATTTGAAATTTTTTCAACTGCATTTGAAATTTTTTCAACTGCATTTGAAATTTTTTCAACTGCATTTGAAATTTTTTCAACTGCATTTGAAATTTTTTCAACTGCATTTGAAATTTTTTCAACTGCATTTGAAATTTTTTCAACTGCATTTGAAATTATTTCAACCGAATTCGAAAATATTTTGCGACCCGACTTTGGGTCCACGTATCTCGGGGTTACTTGCTGATAGAAATAGTTTCTAATGCAGATGAAATATTTTCAAATCTGGTTGAAATAGTTTCTAATGCAGTTGAAATATTTTCAAATCTGGTTGAAATAGTTTCTAATGCAGTTGAAATAATTTCAACCAGATTTGAAAATATTTCAACTGCATTTGAAATTATTTCAACCGAATTCGAAAATATTTTGCGACCCGACTTTGGGTCCACGTATCTCGGGGTCACTTAGTGATATAAACCCCAAATTTGGAGAGGTTGTAGTGCTAGTTCTACTGTGTTTGCATACCAAATTTGGGGCTTCTAGCTATAAGTGGCCCCGAGATATGTGGCCCCAAAGTCGGGTCACAAAATGTCAAGCACTTTTCTGCAGCAGAGAATGACATTTTTCGACCCGACTTTGGGGCCACATATCTCGGGGCCACTTGTAGCTAGAAACCCAAATTTGGTATGCAAACACAGTAGAACTAGCACTATAACATATCCAAATTTGGGGTTTCTATCACTAAGTTACCCTGAGATATTTCGAATTTCGTCCGCGATTTTTCGATTCGAAAAAAATTCGGATTCGGTAAAATTCGTTAGTATTGTAATTCGGTAATTCGGATGCATCCGAATGTCCGAATAATGAAAAATTCGTCCGAATTTCGATTCGGAACATAACGAAATGCACATGTCTAATCAGGGGACGGGTC